>JAODLC010000044.1:23887527-23935736 GCA_026781145.1 Hippopotamyrus pictus | reverse complement strand
TTCAACCAACCAGTTGAGTACTCTCTGACTGTGAGTCTTTATGCTCAACTGGTTGGTTGAAACAAAATCCTGGTTTGTATTTTTACTTTCTGGACCTGAAATGTCCACCTCTGTCTACCATTGAGGAACCACAAAAGACAACTGTTTGGAGTGGCACAAGATGGGACTTGGAGACTTGGGAGATCCAAATGGCATTTGTTTGCTGACCGAAGATGGTGACATAGGACATAGTCCCTGAGGAGCCTTTTGATGGAGAAGGATGCCTGTAAGGCAGCACCAAGGACTTGAAATTGATGCGAATGCCAATAGGGAGCCAATGAACAAAGACAAGGAGGGTTGTGACATGACAACATTTTGACTCAATTAATATCATTTGTGTTGCTGTATTTTGAATGATCTACAGTAGTCTGATAGCACAAGCTCATAGACTGGCTAGTAGATAGTTGCAATAGTCTAGCCCTCATTTGTCTGGACTATAAGTTAAGCTGCATAGTCAAATAGAAAAGGGCTGGTCTTCCTGATGTCGTACTGTATAAATCTTAAGGATCAGGGGAGCACTTTTATGTGCTCAGTAAAGAACAATTAGTCATCTATCATTACCCCTAGGTTCCAGGCTGACCTTGATGTAGACAATGTGGATTATCCAAGCTGAACAGTGATGTCAAGATGGATGGTAGGGCTGGTAGGGAAGACAAGAAGCTCCATTTTGGAGAGATTAAACTGGAAGTGATGGTCCCTCATCCAGACTGCAATGTCAACCAGGCATGCAGAGATCTGAGCAGAGACTGTGGTGTTGTCAAGAGAGAAGGTCAAGTAGGTTTATATGTCATCAGCATAGTAATGGTAAGAGAAGCCATGAGACTAGGTGATCTGACCTAGAAAAGTAATACCAAGAGAGAAGAACATAGGACCAAGAACAGAGCCTTGGGGAACATCAGTTGTTATCTGATGTGATTTGGACACCTCTGTTCCCCAAACACTTGGACTAATCTGTCTGATAGATATGAGCTAAACCAGCGCAGAGCAGTCCCCATGATGCCAAGCTGAGAAAAGTTTGGTTTCAGAGCCTTGCTTTGTTTTCATTTGAGCCTGACTCTATCTACTCAATATCTCTCTACCTCCCACACCAACTCAGGCTCCTTCCCCACCAGAGAGGTCACATTCCATGTCTCTGAAATCAGATTTGGTAGCTGACGATTGGACTGCCTCCCAATCTACAGTGCAGTGGTGGGCTCACAGAGGGATAGAAACCTGGCCACCAAGGTGGGGCCCCGGTCTTCCTAATTGAGGCGAGGTCATATGGTCCTTAGTGTCTCTTTCCATAGGGGTCGTTGTGAATAGTGTAAGTACAAAGCACACTTGAGTTCCTGTATTAGTTTTAAAGTTGCGTGATTGAGGTAGGAGTGGAGATTATCTATTGGTGATTATGCTAGAGGTTCAACTTCATCACCCCATGTTTTCTCAGCAATATGGGAATATCAGTTCAATTCCGCCAGGCTGCCTCCTACAGTCAAAACTTCATTGATGCTTCTAATTATATTGTACATAACTGCTTTTGAACATGGGTTCCAGTTAATGAGTGTGTGTTTGTTTTGAATCGAGGAAGTGGAGAACCAAGTTTAAACCCAGACAATGGATGCAAGTATTTGAGCTGCAGACTTTGCAAAATGAATACAATGCAGACGGAGAGCTCATCTCCTGGGACTCATTCCTCAGCAATCCACCGTAAAACTGCCTTATTATTTTTCTCCTGGTGCGAAACCCCCCATCCCCCCTATACTCCACACAGCCCCTTTGCTCATCCACTCTGAAAACAAAAAAGTAAAGTCTGTTGGTGTAACACCTCTGGAAGCCCTCAGACAAAGAAATGCAATGCAAAGAAAAACCGTCAGGTAAATCTAACACCTACTTTGTGGACATATATATGAAACCAGAATTATGTTGTGACTTACATTGCTTTATCTGACTTATGGGGACCGTTCATTCATTTCTATGGGAAAAATGCTAACACTAACTATGACAACCCCTACCCAGCCCTAACCGCAACCATAAGTAATCAAGCAAAATACAAGAATTTTTAGTTCTCTCATTGCAGTCACAGATTTTTATTAAATAGAGTTTTTGCTTATGGGGACCAGGAATCTCAAAGGATTGTACACTCACCCCTCCAGATTCATGAATTTGGATGGATGGATGGATGGATATATACTGTATTTGTTTTTAAAAGTCTTGCCTTGGGTAAGCTACGCATCCTTGTCTTGGCAAGTAGCCTCAATCACATGTTAGCTGTCTTTGTGACTGTGGAAACTCACATTTCTTGCATAACTTTTCAGTACCGATGATTTTGCATTCTTAATAATGTGCATGAGTTTTATTTGTGAATTTTCACATTCATGGGGATTTTCCTCCGTAACCCTCATAAATGTGAAGGGATGACTGTTCCGTCAAAAACAACTGATTTTCCTGTAGTATGAGCGGTGTGTTTTTTGCCTAATCAATTTTTGCCCTTGTTGTTTCACTCTCCCTCTGAGGACCGTGGCTCTTTTCTGACTTATTTTTACAGGTTGATTTTTGTGGGCTGGAGGGGTGTTGGTGCAGTACAAGTACAAGGCATCCTTTAGATCAAGGGTCACCAACTCCAGTCCTGGAGGGCTACTAACCAGTAGGTTTTCTATCCTACCTGGCTTCTGATGAGCCACACTAGTTCTCCGGTAAATACCGGGAGCAGGTGTGGCTCATCAGAAGCCAGGTAGGATAGAAAACTTACGGGATAGTAGCCCTCCAGGACTGGAGTTGGTGAGCCCTGCTATAGTTCCCCTATTAGTAGACCCCCCTTTCATTGTATTTACCTAGAGGAACTTCTTTTGGGAACCTTTGCTTAACACCATGGTGCATCAGCAGGAAAAGAACCAAAAAACTGTCACTTCACACCTCTGGGACCATGGTTTGAGTGTCTGTCTGTCTACTTGTGTTGTGTTACCATGGGGTTTTGTTTGGCTTCCCTCCACAGTCCATATACATGCTAAGGTAAATTGGCATTGTCGAATGGTGTGTGTGTTTGTGTTTGTGCCCTGCAGTGGATTTGCTGCCTTGTCCTGAGTTATTCTCTGCTTTATGTCCGCAGCTTCCAAGATAGGCTCTGGATCACTGCAAACCTGCATAGTGGGTACAGAAAATGGATGATTATTATTATTATTTATTGTATGCATTACTTATAGTTTTCACATTAAAATGCTTTGGATTGTTTTACTTCATATTCATCACAGTTTTCGCAAATACGTACTATATGTCCCTGCAGGGTGCCATAATGGTCTCACATGTACAGCACTGGCGATTCAAAGCCTGCCGCTATTCGTGTGGGTGGTGATACCATGTTCCCTCAGTTTCTTCCTAGACATGTGGTCATACGTATTGGTACAGTAGCAGTTGGGAAATGGATGCATGTCTCCATAATGAACAACTGGACTCTATGACAACAAGGTCAAGGTCCTTGATTACCAGCATCCTGTTTCATTTGACTCTTTAGTATAAAGTTACTGCTTCCCCCTATTGATCACTGAGTCTTGTTGAAAAATAATTCATCAGATTATTCATTAATGAAGTACTCAATTTAAAATGTTCAAAGGATATAAAATCTGAAAGCAATTTTGTAAAAGCATTGTTATTTATCTTTTGTGCAGCTGAGCTGCTATGTGGGATATTTCTCAGTTTTTAGCATAACTGAGGTATTTACTTTGAAATTTTGTTTTTTATTTTTAGCTGATCATATACTTCTGATGACTGCATCTATAGAAACATACAATGCATATGTACAGCATATTAAAAACTGATAATTATTGTTAATATCTAAGCAGCCTATATCACTTGAGCATAAAGAGGAACCTTTGGTATTGAGACCAGGATGCAATAGCATTCCCATCTGTACAGCTTGCTGAAGAGTTCTCATTTGCTAGCTCTAGGCAGCAGTCCAATGGCACTTGATGTGGGAACTGAAGAGAGCAAGATGCACAAGGCAGATAGCAAGCGGAGAAATGGGGAGAGAGTGAGGTTCCATTCAACTAGCAAAATCAGAACTTCTTTTCGAAAGTCAGCTTTTCAAATTAGAGCATGTCCTTTCAGATGTAATGCGTAATTTTCACAGAAAGATAAATTTTCAAATTAGACATACACACTTCTCTTCTAAAGGTTTTGTATCTTCTAAGAGGACCGGAGGGGTTTGAAGAGCATCTTGCACTGTCAAATGCTTCAACCCACAGGGAACTGTATAACAATTAGACAGAAGGAAATGAGGAAAGTAGCAGCATATTTTCTGTGTGTTATGTGCTTATATTTAATGATTTATTATTTTAAATGGTTCATTTATGTGTGTAAAAGCAGTAAATAGGAAATGGAGTTGGTAAAAAGCCTGCAATCTGCAAATCCTTGGTGGTCATAGAAGATGATTCTAAGGGCTGGATTAAGGGTTTGGGGGATAAAAAAACATATTGTCAAATTTATGTATTTGTCCATTCCAACTCTATCTTAAGAGTATTAAAAAAAAAAAATCAAAAGACATCAACCAACAAATGTTTAATAGCCTTGACAATAAATTTCTTACACTGTTTAATTACTACTGTTAACTGCAATGAACACAATAAAATCACCCCCATGTTATATTGAGCCATCTTAACATATCCAGAAATGATCCAAAATAATAAGCTGCTAGCTTGCTTAATAATTGTTTGTTAGTTAAAGATTTGTCTAATACAAGAGCATGTTCTTCTGCATACTTAGTTCAAATTGTTTACATAGGCTGTTCTTTGTTAGGTTCTAGGAAGGTTATTGTTATAGGTTATTTTTCATTCATAATAGATAGCAATTACTGAGGTTAGTGTAAATGTTTAGATCCTTAGAATGATAGCTATTTATTAGTAACATGGCAACGTGATATTTCTCTTAGTATTATATTACATTATATTGTTAGTATCAATGGCAATTCTAATAATAGGAAGGCAACGTTATAGTTGGATTTATTTACACAAGCGCACATTCATATTCAAGGAGGTACTTTGAAGAGAAAAGAAGCATGTTTTAAAGCCCCCTGAGTCATTTTCTTTCACTCTTATCTCTTCTCTTTATCTGTTTGTGAAACATGTTTGAGTAAGATGAAATGTATCGGTGATGGCCTTTTTAAAAATCAGATAAACTAAATGGATTTAGATGAAAGAGGACAATTCAAATACTTAGAATCAGTGAAAATTCTAATATAAAGTTAATAACATCATGAAATATGAATGAGTTGTGTTTCAAAGAAAATAAACTACATTTTTTTTCATATAATATAGGATGTGTATGTATTTAGAGTTTATTTATGTGATCATAATTATTATGTTATGTTATAATAACATATAGACCTTATACATGCATTCAGTTGAGATTTGTTTGTTACCTTCAAAGGAATAACATTATCAGGGGTTGGTCTCTACCTATCTACATAATGCTATAAGATACAGCCATTACAGGTACTTTTGCGGATAATTCCCATTTGTTATGTTAATATTTTGTTTATTATGTGACAATATACTGGAACCCAATGCAGCTGGTGATTTTATTTTGTAATATTAATATGCCTTCACTTATGCAAAGCCCCGTGCTGCTCATACCAACAGTATACCAGAAGCAAATAAGCTATAATTGCCTGCTGTGTTGTACGGAATTGATAATATTTGTTGTTTCTTGTATTGACCCAGGGATGATGATATTAATATTTAGCTATACTTCATAAAAATGATATGGAGTACACCTAAAACAATTATGCACCTTTATGTTTCATTATATATTTTTTATAACTCAAAAACTACATGTATATTCATAATTATTATATTATAGAATGTTTTCACATTTTCGCTAAAGTTTGGTTAAGAAACACTGTTTATATAAACAAGTCCAGCAAAAGACCCAGTTTTGTTGATGCTGGGGACTTTCAAAGTACTGTATACTAAAATGGCTAAATGTTTCTGTTTACCTAAAGATATTTAACACCAAAACTAACATTTTCAACATGTTGCAAAAGTCACAAAACAAGTTACAGAATTCCAGGCAAAGGAGATTATCACATCTAAACTTTCTGGCATCTAGACAACTTGAAAGAGGACATACTCTTCCTTCTCTTCATCATCATGTTTGCTCATGTAATAATATGATTTCACTGCAGATGAGATATGTTTATAATTAAGTGGCAACTCACAGTGATCTGATTGCATTTTGTGTACTTTTAATATTTAAATTCCAGCTGGTTGCATACTACAGTTACATTTCTTCATTTAATGTTTTATTCATGACTTATTTATGAAGTAAAAATTGGCACATAGAAAAAGTGATAAAAGATTGTGCATGCTGCTACATACTTATCCCAAAATCCAAATTTTAAAATCATATCCAAGCGAAAGTGGAGTGTAATCATGTATGAAATCAAAGTGGTTTTTATGGTATGTAAAATCTTTGATGAAGTAATCTTTATTTTCATTAAGAATCCATAGAATGGATTAAATGTTATTTTAACTACACTTACCAGACAACTGTACCAACATTTTTTCTTGAAATTGATAAATACAAGTTATCTGAAGAAGCGCAGATGTAGACCATGATTAACGGCGAAAAGAAGAGAAGGTGAGATGGAAACAAGCGAGGAATCTCAAACGAAAAACTGAAAACAATGAGTAGGCCTGAAGACCTTGAAGTATCAACCGGAAATTCGATTTCACTGAATGTGTGCATAAAAATTGTAACATTTTGTATTAAGGACAAAAAATATCGTAAGAGAATGATATAGGGCATAAATAATGGCCTTTATCATCTAGATATGTACATCTACTATAAAAATCGACAAACTTATGTTAACCAGTCCAACAAAAAAATACAACAACTTCCTTCCTTCTCTGTAGCACATTCAACATGTTTTATTTATGGAATAGATCGGGTCACTTCTTCCTTTATTAATGACTGAATGTAGTTAATTTAATCAAGGAAAAAGCTAATGATTGTCCACATGCTCACCAGAACTGCCAAGTTTTCACCAGTTACACAGGTACACAGAGCACATAAAGTCGAGGTGTCTTAATTGTCAGTAGATTATTCACTTAGCAGCTCCTACACAATGTATTTATATTATTATATAATCTATAGATAGATAGATAGATAGATAGATAATGGTGCTATGGCCCATGGGTAGTTTGTGTTTTCTAAAAGTTCACCTTCCTTTTATACAATGGAACCAATGTCCTTTCTATTTCCTATCATTAGCTAGAGAAGGGCCATGTCTTTGTTATTTTCCATTACAGACTCCTTGAAGTATTTATTTGTCATTTCCTTTTAAAATAGTCAGAATCTGTGCCCAATTTCTTACTCCGGAAGAGCTCAGTACTTTTTGGCTCTTTTGAACAGTTTCAGATATTTCGATATGGGGATTATGCCCCATATTTCTGTAAAAATGTATGTTTACACGGTTGAAATTGTTTCAGCTGAATCGCCTTTATTTCATCAAGTACAAGCATATACAGGGAATTTCATCTGGTGTGTCTGGTCATACATATATTTCCTTATTATTTTCTTTTTTGCATGTTACATCATATATTGTGACATATTGTGACGTTGACTTGTAACATGTGGGGTAGAAGGTGTTTATCTTGATATACCCTTCAAGGCAATGATTACACAAGGATATGGATACATATTAGAGCAATGTATTTGAAACAGAAAATAGCTTCATATAGATGAAAGGGATATTTAGAGGTTGGTAGGTCTGAAGATGTGCATTTATTATGTGCTACAAAAGAATTGCATATTTGCACTGCATATTGCAAAACTAGGCCAGGTTGATTCATTAAACAGTCTTACTGGTTATTAACTATTTTATAGAACTTTTTGCTACATATGTGGATGACTTCAATTATTTTCATACAATTATTAATTTCTGCAAAACTATTTGCCTAATACAATTATACATTTTCTGTGTGCATTGTATAAAACACAGCTATGAATACAGATAAAAAAGATATTTAAGTCACTTTGGATAACAGTGTTTTCTACACAAAAAATAATGCTAAAATAATGAGCACAGTCTAATCTAATTACATATGTATGCATTTTTATTGAACCACATTTTATATATTACTAAGTAACCGGGTTTAACCAGATTTTTTATACCACAATTTTTTTCTTTCTATATGCACTTCTTTAAAAATAAAGTAATGTTATACAATACTGGTTATACGTGTTTTATATTAACATATTTTAGCACAGGTAGAGGCTTATGTTCTCTGGACATGTACATATGTTAACTGAGAATATCAGATTATTATTTATTATTATTACATTGGTGATGGCCTAGCGCAATGCTAATGAGGAGGAAAAACTAAGCTGGATCATTAGCCTGCTATTCAGAGCTGTTTCTAAGACTATACTTTGTGGTTTGTTGCCAGAGCATTCTCAATGAATTGTAGTGGCTTCAAGACATTTAAGGCTTGTGTTAAAGGACCCCATATTGTTTAGGAATTAACTATTTTATAAGACCTGTAATTATATGGTACAAATAAGAAGACTCAGCCACTGAGGGTCTCAGGGGCTTGGAGGCTTTTGACCTTTTTTTCTGATGCTAAAACCTTAATTTGTGTTTAAAAGTTTAAAACTAAAATACCGGACATTTAAAATAAAAAGACGTAGACTTCAGAATACACTGGATTAGGAAGTCCTATAGTCCGATTTTTCTTTTTAGGCAATTTCCACTAAACGTTTCTTTATTTATTTAAGCTCCATAGTAATGATGAACATTGAATATTGTATGACAAAATAATATAGGAATAGCGCTTCCAAATGAAACCCAGGATAAAGAGAATGACACCATAATATTTTGCCTTAAATCTTCATTAACTTTACCCGTTGTCTGATTGGCAGCAGTTTGGGAGACTGCCAGAAATGTGAAGAACAGTCAAGGTTTTTTTCCGACCTCTGTCATAATTGACTTTTTTTTTTTATAAAAGACTACCTGGAGATCACTTTACCTGAGACCTTTGTCGTCAGCTTGCACCCAGCACCTTCTGTACCCAGATTGGTCATTGTATTTGAATGGTCTAGGTGGTTCTTCACTGGTGACTAAAGTAAGAAAGCCTACCAGGACCTTGGGATACTAACCTCCAGCTCACCCTTTCTTGTGACTCGTAATACTTAATTATAATTGTAATTGTAAAAGCAAAATCCTCCGTACAGCACACCTAGACGCTGTAGAAGTCCTGCTTCTAGTTCAGCAAAATTTGACTGCCTTAAGGTCACTCCAGACCCAAACACAGCAGTGAAGATGGCAGTTTAGTGAATAAGTCATGTAGGTTTTATAGTGCTACCTTTTACCTATGGACACTTGCCCACTGTCAATATACCAGAAATATTATTCATGAGTGAAGAATCTAGGACTTTCATTATGAAATTGCCAGTGAGCCCAAATTACAGTGAAAATAAGAGAAAATTAACTAAAGTGATCTTCCAGGCAGATATTCATCTCAAGTTATTCTACTTTTATCTCTAAAAAAACAATTTTGTTCTCAATGTTTTGTCTCTATGCTACTTAATTTCTGTGAAATGCATTTGCTTGTAGGTATATTATATAATAAAGAAAAGTATGATTATTTTAGTTACATTTTTTTTTCTGTCTTTCCACCTTCACAGAAAAGAAAACACTTTTTTAACTTTAAGCACTGTATATTGAGAATCACTTTAGCCCAAACATGAAAAAAATAATGTGGTTACCATGGGTAGGAAGTAGCAGACTGAAACACAGGAATGGCACAGAATTTGAAACTGTAAAAAGTCAGTGTTTTCCTGGCAAATCACATATGCACTCATCATAATTTGAGAATAAGATGAATTTTCTCTCTCTAAGGAAACAAAACTCTTTTGACTCCCCTGGTAATGCATATACTATATACAACAACAAATAACCTAATTACACTACATTCACTGAGGCTTTTCGGTGCTGTTTGAACAAGTCAAGGATGTTGTCATTAAGAATATGAATATACAATTTAAGAATCTGTGATTTAATAAAAATGTGTCATAATTAATAATCGCCGTCTTAAAGCATATATCAAAAACATACAATTAGGCTGTAATGAAACAAAAAATGGATCTATTCATATTGATCAAGCGTCTATAAGCTGGGTGAAACAGGAAGCTGTCTAAGTTTCCTTCACACAGGATGAGCTACTGGGCATGTGACGGATGTCTTATCAGGAACAGCTATTTCATAAGCCGCTGCTAGTATACTCAGGAATGGCTGGGAGAACAATTGTAAAAATAATAATAAAAAAAACCTTCTATGAAATATGAATGCATCGCATCATTTTCAACAGGTAAATAACCACAGGCGGCTAATTAATCATATTTCACGTTTAGATCTGGTTCACATGCTTCCAGATACATTGAAAAATTATTTAAAATTGCATAAATGCACTGCTTAAAACATAACAGTGTTCTAAGACTAGAAAGAGGATTTTTGTCAGATCTAGACTTCTGATCAGAACATTCCCATAGTCCCATAGTATCATCCAGTCAATATTATAATTTTTATCGAACAGAAAATTAGGGATCCTTATCCCTAAAAAGGATCTCTATTGTCATGATGACTTGTTTAAGAAAAAGCTGTTTAAAGATATGTATTAAATCTACTGAATTTGAACTGAACTAGAATAACAGCAGTTATTTCACACACGACTCATCACAACTAGTTAGTAGCCAAAGCCTGGGTTCTCTTCAGGTAGGCTCTGTCCTGGTATTGTAATACGATGATGAACTGGTCTTCTGAAATACATAGCATAAAAGTGAAACAAATGTTTAGGATCAGGTACACCACAGCTGTTAAACAGTTCTGCCTGAAATTGTTCTGCCTGAAATTGTGCCACATCTAAGATACTACAGCACCCCATTACCGTTCCTGACCTCTGTAAACCCAACCATATATTGATACGTTCTGGTGATGAACAGGTGACATCACACACGCACAGCAATTTAAGTTTAAGTGCATGAGCCTATAGCAGTTTCATAGTAATCCAGCCTTCCTGGTAACCTTGCCGAATGCATGTATGGTCAGTGTAAATGCTTAAATGAAAGTTTGATATAATAAATTATTTGTCATTAATGTGTGTGATAGAGAATGAAAGAATGGAATGTGCGTTAATTTAATGCCTTCTATTTGATTTCCACTAAAACATGCCACAACTGAACTGTCTCTTAACCTCCATTTGGTATCATGCTTTTAGCATTAAAATCAATAATACATTATCATCCAGATTATGCTTTAATAATATGTCATTGATTGACTAGCATAACATATATGACATATCACTGCAGGGCACAACATAGTGTATCAATTCAGGCACGAGCTGAATAAATTGATATTCATTTTATATGGCTTCCTGTCTTACTTCCTGTAACATCATTATACGTATTTCATCTGGAATAATGCCTGAACTATATTTGATATTCCAGGAAAACAGAGCATAAAAATAACATGCTGAAAGCTTCAGCCATGCATATCCAAATATTATCTTTAACAAGGTGGTGCTTACAAACGTATCTGAAATAGCACGGTTACCTTGAGAACGTAAAGGTTGAACTACGTGTGAAAAAAGAAAGAATCAGACAGTGCCGGCAGTGAGAGAACTACTTGTTTCCGAGCTGCGAGGCTCTTCAGAGAGTCAGCGCCTCACATCTTAGAGAGCACTGCAGGCGTCTGCCGGCGAGAGCGTAAACAAGTCAGGAGGCGAGGGGAGCTCAGCTGTTGGGGCTCATTCCAGGAAGCTGGCGATGGAGGCACTGTGCTTTCCGCTGCCCCAGAAGCCCCTACGCGCTGGGCCGTGCTGCTCCGTCCCTGAGGTAGGGTTACCGCAAAAGCCATGATCCAGTGTAAAGTAATCCCCAGCTATGAGGCTCCATCGCATGCCTGCAGTGCCCTGCAGCTCTGAGAGCATGCGCCAGCGGGCACAGCAGCGAGATTTACCGACTGCTGGGTTCTTAGGTCCCGACAGGTGCAGGGCCAGTTGGATATCTTTTAATCCAAGACTGGGAGCATCAAACAATATACTACAGCATATAAAATCCTTTTACAACTACCTTAGACAGGGGTGCTGCTTTTATGAATGGTAACATTTCCATGAAGCTTGTTAAATAATCTAAAAGCAAAATGTGATACAAATTCTTAATGAAAAGGCATGTTTCTTAGTTTCGCACATAAGATGCAAAATTGCAATACACTTAAAACTGAGCATGTGGGGAAAAAACTTAATTGTGAAAAATGCAATTTTTCAATTATTGGATTTTTTGTATTAGTTTAAATGTTTCAAGATTATCAGGTTCCATTATATGTATTGTAATTTTTTAACTCTTTTCAGGGTCATCATAAGAAGAAATTTTTATTTTTTTTTTAATAACCTTTGACAGAAATAAATACATTTTTTTTCTCCACCTACTACTCCTCAATTATGAATCTAAGAAAAGTTACAATTTACAGTAATACTACCACTTTCACTGGTCGCATTTAAATTACGAAGATTTAAATTTATGTTGTCTATTTGCACATTTACATTTATCAAGCCTTAAATACTACCTGCATGACAAGAATTCTAAGTATTTGTCGAGTGTTCTGACAGACGCAACAAGGGACTGGGCAATGTGACATTCTTTAAGGCTGACCTGGAGAACATGCCAGTCATGTGAAGTGTAAGACGGCAGCTGTGGACTGTCACATTGTCTGACCCTGGAAGTCCGCTGCTCCATCGAGTAGCGTGAGCTCTGTGCGGGAAAAGGCCTGGCAGATCTCCTGTGAGCACAACTCTGTTTGTTAGACAGCCACTGGTACCAACTACCGAAAGTCGTAATTATAAGGCCCTCCAGTCCCTTAGCTGTTATTGAAGTACTTTCATCCTTGTTTAATTTCTTCTGCGGCCCAGGATCTCACTTCCACCGAAACCTCCTCTGAAAATTCAGAACGCTGACTCGGCAACTTGTGACCGTAATGTTAACCATGGAATGTTCAGCTTCCTTAATTATAGAATGGGCATAAAGTATCCAGATTTGTTTATGCGTTTCACTTTCTTGTTTGCTGCCAAATGGTATACATTTGTAGGTATAGAATTCTAGGCTAGAATTTAGATGTTGAGAAAACGCACATGTATATATGTATTGCATGCAAAACAAGCGGCTGAAACCCACAGAACATGTCTTGTTTTATTGCAATTTGTGCAATCATTTTAAAATAAAATGTTAGGAAAAGTTTATTTCTGATTATTAACTTTAACAATATGATTGATTTTTCAATGATGCAAAGCACTTCCAATACTTTCTTTCAGTGTGAATTTCATAAACACATTATAAATTACATTGAACTCGTTTAAAATATTCATCATATCTTATATATTTAGTTGGTTACATCAAAGCGATGTGAAAAGATAAACAATTATCCCTGAACTGGGAATATGTTCATAAATAATTTATATTTTTTCTATTCTTTTCCTCAAGATCTAAAAAATTCTTATCTGGGAAATGAGACAAAAGACATTACCCTCTCCCCTATAGACACAGAAGAAATGAAGAAAAATAAGCTTATACTTCCATAAATTAGTCAAATAATACATTTCAAATCTAATCTACAATATAGTATTGAATGGTTGTAGGCGGTTATGACCACATTTCATAGATTTTCAGAATTTGGGAACCTAATGTCACCTGCTCTCTTCAGAGTTTGCATGTTCTCCCCATTTCATGCAGGCAGAGGTGGACATTTCAGGTCCAGAAAGTAAAAATCCAGACCAGGATTTTGTTTCAACCAACCAGTTGAGCATAAAGAGTCATGGTCACATAGTACTCAACTGGATGGTTGAAACAAAATCCTGGTTTGGATTTCTGGACCTGAAATGTCCGCCTCTGCATGCAGGTTTCCACACGGTGCTCTGGCTTCCTCCTGCAGTCCAAAGACATGCTGTTAGGCTAATTGGCATCTCTAAATTACAGTGCGTGTGCCCTCCAATGGACTGGCATTCTATCCAGGATACACTAGCGTGGGCTCCAGGCCCCCTGTGCCCCTGACTGGAATGAGTGGGTGGAAAATGGATGGAAATTAATATCATAACGTAACTTAGACAGCATACTGAAAATGACCCTTTCCATCTGACATGAAATGAGAAGTTCAGGATTCAATAATACTCCATTGAATATATAATTATGCACATTGGAAAAAAAAAATCGTCTTTAGAAGGACAGTGGTAGATCACTTCTCAGGCCCTCCCTTTCAGCATTACTCATACCATCTGATCCTGGCCAGTAAACCTATTAAGGGTTTTCAGCTGGGTGGTCTGACCCAGACAAGCTTTTCATGCAATGAACACGGACATGTTGTCTCTGCTCCTCCTAACGTATGATAATGAATGAAAAGAGGGTCTCATCTGTATGACTAAGATAGTTTGGAATTGAATATTGCAGAAGAGCTATCATATTGACTTCTAGTTTTGTTTGTTTAGAATTCGTGGCTTTAAATTATGTCGCTCAATGTTTGGTAGACATTTGACCATTTCCTCAAATATAGCTGGTGGTTATTACGATTAGGGGGAAGACTCGTCCGGTGAATTTGACAGTAAGATCTCTGTCAAACCTGGCTGGACTGTTTATCTGTCTGTCTGCTGGTTTATCTGACTGTCAAATTATCCTTCTCAGCAAACATCTCATAGCACTTAGAATGTAAATAATATTACTCTGGTCACATGACTGGGGGACGCTGGGACGCTGGGGGTTTCTTCGTGAAATGGAGCACAAACACTTTCATAACAAATGTAAATATTTATATATGAACACATTTTATGAAGTGAATTCATTCAATGCCCCTGAAACAGAGAAACCTATGATTTAATGCATAATATAACAGCTGACTAGCAAAAAGTATAAAAGGATTTACGGCAGATCTTTTTTCTATTATAAAATAAATATTACCCTGATACTTAAATGTCCATATATTGCTGTTAGATTTCAGAGAACCATTTAAAAATGTTTCTGATACAGCAACGATTGCCACTTTCTTTACCAGGGACAATAATGACGAAAATAATAAAGAAAATTATTATTAAACTAGTAATATAATTGTATGTTCATTGGTTTTTGCATAACACAACGGTCTTTACAAATCTATAGCACTAAACACATATTTTAATTTCTGCTACAATGTATTATTTATAACATTATTTCATTCAGTCATGGAATATGTAATACCATAATTGTTTTACTCTGTACGAGCTTGTTTCCACGTGGATTTTCTAAATCGTATGCTTCCACGTTTTCAAAAAGCAAAAATAAATACGTGAAATAAAATAAATCATAAAGGGTACACTGTTTGTCTCAACCTATCAAAGATTTTTTTTTTTTTCAAATTAAAGTACATCAAGGGAATATGCAACATATATTTATATATAAATCTATCATACATGTTTGAAGAAGAATCAAAGTGAATAAAAGTAAGTCACACTGAAAGGCATTTACAGTGATTAACAGATTTGGCAAGATGCCCTAACCAGGATAAATTATTTTTATATGCACTGCAATGAAGCTGTACTTGACTCTGTATGCATTGGGTCTTGTCCAGAGTATAAAACTCACTCGCATTTAGCTTCAGAAATGGTTGCTAAGGAATTTTTGTATTGACTAAACATCTCGTTCACTGTTCACTGTTTAGCATATGGTTTTGAATTGTCACAACCATGCTATTCATTGCTGGAGTCATGCTCTTTAAAAGTATATGTGGCAAGTATAAGATGTGACAGATGTAAATAAACGGATCCACACTACCAACAAAAACTGTTTCACTGCTTTTTGAAAATCAGTTGCTCCTCCATAGGCAAATCAATTTTTGAGAATTGCAAAGGATTCTTTCAACCTATAGTTATTAAGTTATTCAATTGGTAGAATAATGTAATTAATATAGATTAATATGTGAGCTTTTTAATGTAACTATAATCTATTAAGTTTGAGATGAAGGGTGTGTTTTTGTTAATGGTACTTAGCATTTCAGCAGAATGGCATAAGAGAATGTATTCCTCTAATACTGTACCTTAAGTTTGTGATATATTAGGGTTTGTGCTAAATCTACAGGAGGATTCTGTGTCAGAAAGAGCAGAATACCTCAACTCCATGAAAAAAACAGGAGTACAGAAACATGTGGGGCAGGTTTTGGAAAAGCTTCACGTTCAGTGTGAAACTCTGGAGCAACAGTAGCTGCCAAAGAAAATTGTGGTCGGAAGAGTCTGCTAATAGGGCGTGATGCATGTCACCTGAAACTAGAATCATGTGAAATTGAGAAACCACAGCAGCAGGCATCTCCTTGGACTCCTATTAAAACTTGCCAATAGCCTTTATTCCTGCCATCTCCAAAGGCAGCCTCCATTAACTGGTTTGCCTTTGTCGCGTGCCTGGACAGACCAGACAAGCTGGAAATTGAATGCAGTAACAGTGGAATTAACTATTTTCTGTCTGTGTTTGCTTTGCTGCGGTTCTTTTAAAAAAGGGGTTTAAACCAGCAACAAAAACAGCTATGCAATAATTTAAGCTATGTAGTAAAAAAAATATATAATTTTGGTTCACATCCAGTACAACTCACCTGTAATAAAATAAAGTGGATTGCACACTATGCTTCACAAAGGATATTCCTTCAAATATATTTCAGACTTTTGCAAAATGTAAATGGCCACAACTTCTGCAACTTAGCACAAGGAAACAACAAGCATATCATTTTCCCAGCTCTTCTACACAGCATCTATGTCCTCATGTTCTCCCCCATTCATAAGATTTTATACATTTCCGTCAGCATTTAAGATAAATTATAAATCAGTTCTACATCAGCAACTATTACTTTACTAAATTCAGTATGGAGCGTTTTACAGTCTCACCGAGACCGACATGAACCAGAATAAAATGCTGATGAAACTACAAAGAAATTATGGGCAGTATAAAAAATTGAAATGCATAACCAATTAGACTGTAATTAACCAATTATAGTTAGTCTGTTTAGACAGTAATGTAATTTGTTATGTTCCCCATTTCCCCTAATTAAGAACAACCCTGACACCAAATTCTCCAACGTGTACTGCTTGTACTTTTTAGACTTCACTGAGCAATGCATTGTCCTAGGAGAAGAGCTATTCATTGAGTTCCTCCCACAGTCCTGAAGGCATCTAGATGGTGTCATGCATTGCTGTCGAGCAACATGCGGGAAAAGGATTCAGCCATGAGCCAGTTTTCATCCACCAGGCCTCCTTTCCATAAATGGGTCATGTGACACTTCAGGGATCAAACACAGATCCCAGCGAAGGACAAAACTAAGCTTTGACTGGTCTGACATTCTACAGAAGTTAAAAGCTGAGTCTTCCTGTGCCATATTATCTATTTATTGCGAAGTTCTAAAACTGCTTAACCTCAGTTGTCATACTTCTGCTTTTGACAGATCAGTGTCAAGGAAGTCTCTTGACTATCTGCTGAATTCATAGCTTACTCTTGTGTTGCCATTTGCTGACAGAAACACATCAGATTTTCAATTGACTTAACGCCTTTTTCATGCTGTGACGTCACTAGCTGCGAATGACAGAATCCACTTATACACTGCAGAATTATGGAGAGCCTGGAGCCGACCATAAGAAGCACAGAGCACCCTCAGAGTAGAGCACTGATCCGTCACAGGGAATGCTGAAAGGCCAATACAAAGAAGTCGGTTTACCAAAATCTCACTCCTTCAGACTGGAGAAAGAAAGCAGAGCAGCAAGAGGAAACCCATGGTGCACACATGGAGAGCATAGAAATCCAACACAGAGAAGCTGTGCCAGGAATTCCAAACACACAACCCTGGAGGTGAGAAGCCACATGACAACCACACCACTCCTGATGAGTTCATTACGTTTTAAATACCTAGAAAGGTAAGAGAGTTTCTTCTTGTGCACATTTACAAATGTCTATACATAATCACATATCTTCTTCCTTACATTTAAATAATTTTATAAATTGTGAAACTTATGCAGAAAGGCATTTTAAATTTCATTTCATACTCTGGACGCTGTTGACAGCCTGTGGGTGGAGAGGAAGTCAAACAGTGTCAATGCTAACCATTAAAAAGGCCACACAGAAACTTGTGCGATATGATGGATTATTAACTCAGAGTATGACAGGTGCTGGAAGGGGTATGTCTTTTCTCCCTTTCTTTCCCTCTTTCTCTTTACCTCTATAAGACTTGCTCAGGGGCACAGCACAATCGTTATATTGACAATTTCCAGATAAAGTTATATGGCCAATGAGCTTTCCTGCTGCTCTGCTGTTTGCTGTTTGTAGTCAAACCATTTGGTGTCCTTGTCATAGGAAGCAGAATGTTTATCGGCGTGCTTCTTTACAGTTAGCCTATGAAGCTCGTCATGTCTCTCCAGGGTGGGGATGTTGGAAATTGTGCAAGGAAAAATAAAGTAGGATAAGCATATATTTAAATAAATCCCTTGTTTTAATTTTTGTTCTTTATTTACAGTATATACGCAACCTCACTTAAAAATGAATGGTTATTCTATCTTTATTTGCTTGGCAGAAATGTGATTCAGAGTAACAGTACATTACCCTGTATGTACAGTACACCACCCTGTACATATACTGTACTTAACATTGTCATTTATATATATATAATAAAGAGTTTATCAAATGTATATTAAAAACATGTCAAATTTTCAGAAATTCCGTGGGATTCCATTACGTTATTTCAGTCTTGTATTGTCTGTACAAAGATATTCTGGTTAAATGGGAATGACATAGTTTAATATTGTTAGCTTTGTTTTCTCTAACAGGAATCTGCACTAAATTTTGCTTGTTTAAATTTTGTAGGTGATGAATGAAGCATGCATATGTTCAGTTTCTAATTGTTGTACAGATTCCAGCTTGCGGTTGGTCTCACTCTGGCAATTACCATCCAGTTTTCTGTCGGCACCTTGCACCAACCACCTATCTATTGCACATCGACTTTGTGGGAAAATTAAAGGTTATCAAGGAGAAGGTAAATTTCACAGCTTATGTAATATTTTCTTTTGGATAAAAATAATTTGGACAAACAAAACAATCAGAAATATTATTTAACAACCGTTAATAAGGTGCAGTTTTTTGTGTGACTTTTTTCTTTTTTTCTGAAAGGGAACAATTAAATTTTAAACATGCAATAATTGAAGTAAGAAGTGCAACTTAATATGTTTCTCTTTTTTAACAAGCGTCTTTTCAGAGAGTCAGAGCTTTATTGGCAATCCAGAATTATTTTAGGATACCATGCTTGCACCTGCTAATTAATGAAAAGTGTCAGTCTTGTCAAGGTGAAATATCATCAGTTTGTTGGACCTTTGCTGTGACTGCAGCTAAAACAAGCATTCACAGATCTAACAGCATGAACCAATGCCACCCTTCTTCCGTATATGCAGAGCTCTTAATAGAACTAGCTGTCCTTCAACTGTCAGAATATTTCCTTCCTGAACCAGAGCTGATAAACTAGGGAAAAGAGTACAGATGAGGTGCAAGAGGTGATAGTGGCAGACTGTTGTGTGTGTGTGTGTGTGTGTGTGTGTGGGTGGGTGGTTGGGTTCAGTTATTTTGACTTGTCTGAAGAAAAATAACAGTTATGACAAAGGAACTCCAAAGTCACCATAAAGCTAGTGGACATGCACATTGAGGCCTATGGTGACAGCTCACTGCTACCACTGCAGCTGCAGTGTTGCTGAGGTATGTTTTGGAATCCTACTCATTCTAATGGCGTCAGGGTCAAAGCACTCACCTGTTGCTTCTCTTAAGCGTCTGCTGAGCGCTTAACAAGGATGAATATTTTTAACCAGGATGTCTGTCAATACGACACACTTAAGTAACTTTTTGGTTCACCTGTTGTTGTATAGTGCTGCACAACAGTCATTGTACGAATGTCAAGTTGATATCACAATATGACATCCATGTCAGGTCATATCTTTGCTGAAACTCTGATTGTTTTTACATTTCGTTTTTAAAGTGTGACATCTCGCGATGTCTGTATGCCATAACACAACCATATACTGTACTGTAATATTCAATATTAACAATTCAAAGTAATATTCTATTCCAGCCAACAATTTCATCATTTACCAGACATTGGAAACTGTTGCCAGGATACTGTCATCATATACACCAGAATCCACATTAGTGTATCAAAAGGGCATAACTTATGTGCTCCTCTGAATTGTGAGACTTAATATACATGCAATAATACAAGTTTAATGTATGGGGGAAAAAACTCTGCTAAAAAGGAATTTTTTATCATTTTAGCAAAAAATATTTAAGAAAAACAATAAGTCATATAATTTATGAGTTAAAATTTTTATAGTGTGTAATAACATGCTTTTCTGGAGTATTTTCATATACTGTTATTGTGTTATTTATTTGTAAAACAGGAGAGTACTTCTCAAATTTTAGCACTGCAAATGACCAATATTCAAAGTTAATGGTTTTGTTTTAAAAAAATATGATCAAAATTTCGACTGTTTGAAATAAATTATTTAGATAATTACTATTTTTCTAAAAGTAAGATTAAAAAATATATACAAAATTTGTAAGATGTTTTTAATTTAATATGTGTTTGTATATATCATGCATTATACATTTATATATGTATTTTTAAAAAATCTTTTGCAGGCATTTCATGGACAAGAAAACAGTTAAAAATAAATTGAATGATGTACAGTTTTGTAGCTCTTTTAGTCACAGTAGTTAGGTACCATTGAAGATATTAGCACATTTTATTTCATGCAACTGAAGTACATAGAGATTTTGCAAGTTAGAAAATGAAGCATTTTTATGTGGATTTTTATTTAAATAAAATAAAACAATTAAATAAATAAATAAATAAATAAATAGAATATCTTCAGATGTAAATTAGGTTAAACCTCGTCATCCTGACATATGTTTTTCATAGCTGTCAAGTTATGCAGGCATAAGAAAAATCCAGGAAAGAGTATATTAACAAACGCACAATGTATTTGTATGTCCAGAGGTAAGCACATTATTTTAAGCTAACTGTAATTTTCACATGAAAAACTGTCATCTAATATGTCTACAAAATCTGATGGTATGCAAAGGAAACAGACTTTTAATAAATGTGTTTTTCCTATTCCATCAAATTTGTCAATTGAATAAATGACATTCCTGAAATTCTTAAGGCGCCAAATACTTTTCTGGTTTATCCTTATATTTTTGCAGTTCAAATATGTTGCCCACTGCTTCTGACGAACCACGAATAGCATCTAGACAATAATAAATGTACATTCATTTTTTTAAATAAATTATTTTGTTATTTGTTGGTTTGCTTGTTTGCTTTGATGGCATCTTTACAGTGAGTACATCACTGGAGGACCTTGTTCTGCATGCTTCTTATCTCCAGCAACGTGCCTCATTACCCCCGCAGTGACAGGGTGTTGTTAACTCACCTACAACTGCTCCCACCAGAGAAGGAAGAGCATTGAACGACAGCCACTGAAACTTTTTAGATCCCTCCTACTGGTGGACAGAAAAAGTTTCACTGCATGCCAGATCCAATTAAACTGCTAGAGTTAACCACCATCCAAATAATTTTCACTAGTAGCAGAAAAATACTTTCAAACAGTCATGAGAGAATTACTCAAAAGAATCAGGAACAGATGCTTCTACAAGAGCAGTGCGCAGTACAACCATGACACGTACGCATCGCAGATTTCATGCCGTTTCGAATTAAGGAGCCATACCACCCTTTGATTCACCCAAGTTATTAGTGAGATTAAGAAAGCATTGGAGTATTAAGTTAGAAGATATAAATTATAGCATTACATAAATGTAATTGGGTCAAGGTCCTATCCATAAAGCTATAAAACAAGAAAACACACAGATTAGGGAGGGCGGTTCATTGCAAGGCACACACTATGTGCATTTTCGAGGTGCCAATTAACAACATGGCATTTGGATTGCAAGAGGACATCAAAATGCAGAACATGCAAACTGCACACGTAGACACACAGACACAGATACACACACACACACACATACATACAGTCATGTAATCATATATTTTTGGGGACCGCTCATTAATTTCTATGGGAAAAAAGCTAACGCTAACTATGACAACCTTAACCCCTACCCAGCCCTAACCATAACCATAAAACAAAACAAAATACAAGAGTTTTTTTAGTTTTTTCATTGCAGTCACAGATTTTTATAAAATAGTGTTTTCCCATATGGGGACCAGTTTCCTGGTCCTCATAAGGTAAAAAAAATGGGCATTCATCACATTGTGGGGACATTTGGTCCCCACAAGATAAGGTTTACCTGGACCACACACACACACACACAGTAATGTTGTCAAACTTTCTTTAATTATGTAGGAAATAAGTAGGGTGGAATGTCCTGGGGTGGTTTGAAATCGAGTAACATTAATTTACATGTGCTTCATTAGCAATAATATATTGATATTTTTGTTCTATCTCATGGCTGAGAACACTTGTCCAGACCCTGTTGCCTGCACATGGACCTCATAAAGGTCTTCCTGATGCTCCTTTTGTATTCATGTATGTTTTACTACATGCTGAAGCCATAATGAATATCTTAAGTTTTCTTTTCTCTCTGCCATTGTATTAAACCCTGCCTCATCTCTCCGCTCCACTAATAAAAAAGCCATCCCTTTCTTTCTTCTATCCCACATCACGTGGCTCTGTTCACCCTCCTGCCTGGAGCCTTCCACATCCCATTTAGTGATGGTCCACATTAATGGTCATTATTAATACGTCTATATAAAATATATATATATGCATGTAATTGTAACATTTAAACATGTTCTAAGATAAAATATTAATGACACCAAAGTCTGTAATTGACCACTGTTTTATACTTGAAGTCATTGTTTCTATTTGGTTTCCACTCCTGGCTCTGTGTCTGAAGTTTTCACGATCTTCTCATAGTTGTGTTGAATTCACAGTGGTATCCTGCTTCCCTTCCACTGTCAAAAAACTTGCTGTTATGAACCAAAATGTCTCCCTAAACTGTCCATAGTGCGTTACATGGCACTCTCGTGTGTGCCCAGTGAAGCGTTCACACCCGTTCCACGGCATCTCATGCCTCGTGCCCAAAAGCCGCCTAAGATTGGCCCGGAGTGGCATCGAATAAGCAGTGATAGAAGATGCCGACTAATGTCCTGATAGAAAAGTATTCCATTCAGATTTTGACACATACTGTACTCATGTGAGCACAGACACACACACACACACACACACACACACACACGTCGGGTAAACATATCTTTATGGGGACCGCTCATTCATTTCTATGGGAAAAATGCTAACGCTAACTATGACAACCTTAACCGCTACCCAGCCCTAACCATAACTTTAAGTGACCAAGCAAAATGCAAGAGTTTTTGCATTTTTAGTTTTGGTCCACATAAGGGAAAAAAACAGGTATTCATCACATTGTGGGGACATTGTGTCCCCATAAGGTAAGGTATACCTGCTCACAGACATAGACAGACAGACAGACAGACACAGACTCTCTCTCTCTCTCACACACACACGCAGACACATACACAGACTCTCTCTCTCTTTCTGTCTCTATCTCTCTCTCTCACACACACAGACAGACACAGACAGACAAACACAGACTCTCTCTCTCTCTCTCTCTCTCTCACACACACACACACACACACACACGCAGACACATACACAGACTCTCTCTCTCTTTCTGTCTCTATCTCTCTCTCTCTCACACACACACAGACACAGACAGACAAACACAGACTCTCTCTCCCTCTCACACACAGACAAACACAGACTCTCTCTCTCTCACACACACACACACACATACAGACTCTCTCTCCCTTTCTGTCTCTATCTCTCTCACACACACACACACACACAGACAGACAAACACAGACTCTCTCTCTCTCTATCTCTCTCTCTCACACACACACACAGACACAGACAGACAAACACAGACTCTCTCTCTCTCTCTCTATCTCTCACACACACACATATACACACGCAGACACATACACAGACTCTCTCTCTCTTACACACACACACACACACACACACACACACATACACAAACGCAGACACACATAGCCACCACAATAAAGTGGGTCACTCGTAGTTCTGTGAGCCTGCAGCACTATTCCTCTTATTCTGTGATGTTCTTTGGAAGTCATCCACAGGGTCTGCTGTTCACTGCAGCTGATCTGATAGCAGGGAGCACAGGCAGATTGCTTCAGGCTGTCAAGTGGTGCTGGACTGTCTGGTGTCAGGGAAGTCAAGTGGCTCTCCATAGAAGGAGATTCCTTTGAACGCATGTGTTGAATACCTTGGCTCACAGCCCTCGAGGGCGTATTTGATTCTATATGAAACTGTGACCAGATAATTGACCAGAAAACAACCAACAGTCACTTCCCTTATATTCGCATCACCACGTTAGTACTATTTTGTGTTTTTAAAGAAAATTTTGCGATTACATAATATAATCACGACACATAAATAATAACCAGTCATCTATTGATAAACAATAGGATGTTAATGCTATTATGAAGGATGCTAAAATTGCAATAAGAGAGCAACTCAAAGAACCCATGTAAGATTAAAGCAAATATGCAACATATCTCTCAGATCCTTTAATTACATCACTACATAGCTGAAAGAGTGCCTTAATGGACCCGTCATATCAGTTCAGTGAAGTGACTGTATAATATAAAACCTCTGTCTCATAATAGGATACCTGTAAAATTATTTAGTGAAGAGCTGATTTCAATGGCTTCATTCAGTATTTTAGGAAGCTTTTTTTAGCAAGATATGGCATGAAACGTTCTGAATTCTGCCATTCTATTTAAATGCATATTATTTAATTCTCTTTATCACAGTTGTCTTTAATACATAGGGAGGGTAAGCGATTCCAGGTATTACATACATTTAAACTACAGACTGTTTAAAAAAAGAATATAAGCTATGACTGTTGAACATTTTCGAAATGCAATTTTGAGTGTGATGTTTCATTAGGTGTCTTTGGCTCTTATTATTTATTGCGAAATGCACAGCATAATATTTGGCCCTGTGAGCTGTTGAATAAGAATTTATTTAGAACAAGCCATTAAAATTTTAAATTAAAGCATCATCTTCATGTCTTGACAATTCACAAGTGTACACCTATAAACTAAGGGTATACAGTCATTTTCAAACATAGAAAAATGAATGTGGCAAACTTTAAAATAAATCTAAAGTGCACTTCAGCTTTGTAGAGAAAATAATACCTATAAAATATGTATTTTTACCGGAATACTGATCACACCTGTAGCTCATCAGGTTGGATATTTAGCATTTTGTAATAGGACCTTATTTTCACCATACCTTCTTCTCACAATCTCCTTTCAGTGTAAATGTATGCTTGTTTTTCCGGTCTTCTTGCCATTCCTTTAATTTCTTGCCATCCCTTTAATTTCTCCTGTACTCCCCATATCGACTTATTGACTTTCTGCCTGCATTTGTAGTACAGGCTTCTGTGCAAGCAGAGAAAGAAAATTACATCATATCTGTAATGGTTTGCCTGTTAAAGTAACTGTGACCTGAAATGAATTTGCATATCCAAGGAATCACAAGCAATTCAACTTCTGAGTGGGATGCATGTCTGATAGCGGGGAGTCACATGTTTAGGCACTGCCAGTTCACATGAACTACAAATCAGTGGACTGTGTGATTTAACTGCATCCTGAAATCCACGCACAAGCAAATCAAACCATGCCAATACTGAAATGGGAGCCCATTCGAACTGGAGGGAATATCACTGCCACAACCTTAAGCTTGTGAAGTCTTTAAAGCCATAATAGTTTAGAATAATCTTCCGTAGTGTTACAGAGTTGTCATGGTAAGTTTTCACATGCTGGCAAATCCCTATGTGGGTGATGGGGTCTGCATTTGCTATATTGTATACTACACTGCAAGACTGGCTGTACACAAACACTGTACTATTGACTGCTGTAGCAACTGTCTGTCTAGTGCAGCGGTGGGCAATCTTATCCGCACAGGGCCGGTGCGTGTGCGGGTTTTCGCTGCAACTTCCTAATTAGATTACCGATTAGAGGACTGATTGGCTGAAAGAGTCCTCACACCTGGGTTTGAACAGCTGACCTACAGGTTATCCCAAAAACCTGCACACACACCGGCCCTTTGCGGATAAGATTGGCCACCCCTGGTCTAGTGAAATACTTTTCTACCTGCATCCTTGATTGGTCTTGAGAGTACTTCTAAAAAGTTGCAGCTACCTGTGAGAAGTGCTAAAAAATAAATATTACTCAATGTACTCAATGGCAGATTTAAAGTGCCAACAATGAACAATTCTTAACAGAAATTTGTGCGTGTTACATTTAATGCAGAGCTGGAACAGGGACATGCTGTGGAATAGGGGAGCAGTCTGGGCAGGATCTACCTGTCATGTGGACGGGAAAGTATGTCATTAAAAGCACTGCACATTTTTTTTTTTAACATAAGCCTGAAACTGAGTGCATTACCTCTGCAAATAATATTAATGTTGGGGATAGTGCTTATTTGGTCAGTATGTTTTCTCATCATTGCCATCTGCTGTCGACAGTGGATGTTCTGTCATTGAGGTGGAGTTTATTTGTAGCCTGAATAAACATTCAGGGGTAAAACTCCCTCAGACAGACTGGAATTATAAAACATGCACTGGTTATTATATATTTTATCTATTTATACATTACACCAATAGCTAACCACATGCCATTCATGATTCCTGCTAAAATATTTCATCAGTTGTGCACTGGTACTTTAAAAATTTTGATAAAGATTTCATATTTTTTGTATTATTCTTTAGGATATAGACATTCCTCATAAATTACTTCTTTTGCACTCATATTCTGCAATTGTGATTGAAAAACTATGCATTAAAAGCTTTCTCCTGTAGTTGAACAAATTCCACTTTAAACGCTGTTGCGCATATTCATCTGTTCATCACACTATGGCATTCATGTCTGCCAGGAGAACAGCTGAAATGCACTCCTACATTTCACATTCCTGCCAACAATGTGAAAGAGCTGGTGTTTCTTGAAAGGCCATGCGTTTACTGGAAGAATAATGTGTGGCCTTCAGCACCAAAAGCCAGGAGCTTCGAGGTGTATGACTGTTGTTTACAAGTAGTTAGAATGACACTGAGTCATACTCAACAAATGAATTCCACGATCTGACCCATAGGAATCAGATTAAGGCTAGTCAAATTACATTAGCTAGATGCATCAATTGGGATTTTTGAAGTGCAGGAGAGAGACTATGTATGATTATCTTGCCGTTCTATTACTCAAGAAAAGCATACTCTGGAAATTAATAATATTGTACAAGTACAAATATTTTTTGGATGGGTTGAGTCTGAAAATGATATAATTTTCATTTACTTTCATTTCTTTTTACATTCATTTGTACTGTTTACAAATATCAAGACAAACATAATCAGCACGTCATAAATTCTCTTTGTGTCAGTGTCCCTTCTTTAGGCATTATTTTCAATCATTACTCATTATGTACACAACCCATTACAAAACAATACTTTTGTTGCACCACAATAGTTTATTTTTATAAAGGACAACCTTCAAAGTTTCCACAAAAATTAAAGGAATTTACCAATGATACAGCTCTAGGTTTGTCACATTCATATAATTTTGGTTTTGGCTTGGAAGTAATTTGCAAAACTTATTTTAAATGAAAACCTTTCGTGCAAGTGCTGCATGTTTGTGTTGTGGACATCTGTCTGGAGCAATTGATGTAATTTGATATGCTCAATTTAAAGGACCAACCCTACAACAAAAAATGTAATACTTTAAGTTTGAGAAACCAGTGTGCCTTCCTGAAACAAGTGTGGTTTTTTCTTCATTTCAACCATTTTTCAGCTATACCCTGTATTTACCTTGGAAACCATTTACAATCAGGTATACATATGCATTTCTATGCAATTTAACACTGATTTTCTTAACATACAACCAAACCTCAGTTAGTGTCATTTTTACAAAACAAACACTTGCTGAATATTGTTGAATATGAAGGATAGCTGAATGTGTCTCTCAGTGAGCTGTGGGTGAGGCAAACCAATGGTGGCAGCAAAATACATTGACAAATGGAGTTTAGTCAATGACCAAATCGTTCATTCCAAGGGATCCTCTCTATAGTCTTTGCTGGGATGGGAAACATAAGGAAGGAAATAACCACGGGGGCTTTTTCCACCACAAACTGTCCCCATCAAGAGAACCAGATGTGCTCAAGACTCCAAACTCCCATTCCCAGTTCTGGAGTCATGCTGAAAGGCCTGAGGAAGTCCACCCCACCCTGGAGTCTTGGGCAAGATCTGCCTCTTTGGTCACAGGCCACTTATTGTGGCTTAGTGGCTGCCAAGGCTGTCGAGCAGGCATCTCACTGCATAGAAAACTGACAGTGTGTCTGCTCAGGTCATCAGTGGCTGCAAAAACTGCCACAGCAATCACTGTCCTCATAATCCCTTGCCCTGCACTCTGTGCATCAGCTTATCTGTGGAAAAGTATTGGAATAAATAGAACTGAATACCTTGCCTACTTATATGCACAGAAGTGCATGCTTACTATCTGAAATGCATGCATTTAAAATTGCTTATCAATTCACGCATTAAAATGTACAATATTAACAAGGCAGACTGTGGACATCCATCTTTTGCAACCGCTTGTCCTATGCAAGGTCAGGAGGGATCCAGAGCTGAGGCCAGAGGCTATAGGCAGGTGACAATCTGGGATGGGGCACCAACCCATGGCAGGGTACACTCACACGGGTAAGTCAGTAACCCCAATCAACCGCAGCATGTTTTTGCACGATGGGGGGAGTACCCAGAGGAAACCCCACAGGGAGAAAATGCAAACTCTACACGCCTGGGCAGAGACTCGAACCTGGGTCCCAGGCATATGAGGCTACAGGGCTATCCACTGCGTCACATTGCAGATATACAGTATCCAGTTCAAAGATCATTCATAAATAAACTTCATTCAGGCAAAAATGCATCGTTTTTATTGTCTTTTTTGTATTTTATTTCAGCTCTTCTAAAATAATTATTTATGGCGGTATTTCAAATAGTTAATAAATGTGAACAGTTTGATTCACTCCAATTTCATTGGCAACATCAGGCCAATAAACAGGGTTAAAAAGGGTATGGGAGACGTTGTCATTTTCTGGCCACTGGAATTCTGTCCAAGTCCTCATTCTTATGTGGTCACTGCCACAACCACTGCATTCCAGACCTTACAAACATGTTAACCAAACAGGACTCATCAATGCAGAATATTCCACTACTCTGCTTTTAAAATGCTAACGGTTTCACTTGCTTCCAACCACCTGCCCATTTTCCAAGTGTGTTTCTCATTAAGCGACCCAGTCTCCCTGTTTCATTGTGATTTTATGAAACAATTCACATTTTTCCAGAGGAAAGGAACATAATACATGATTGTTCCATAGTTCCATGTGTTTTACAGTTCAAATTTTAGTTGAGGCATGCTGAGTCAAACATTTTATGTGGAGCAATTTCACAATGACCTTATCATTGTGGCAGAAGTTTATTTTCTGCAGTTGTTTCAATTATGACCAATATAAGCAGAATTGAATTGAACTGTAATTTAATATTAGTAATATTAAGTCCATTCATCCATCTTTCAGATGTTTGTCCTGATCAAGGTGTTGGGAGGCTTGGAACCGATCCTAGATGGCATAGGGCACCCTGGACGGCATACCAGTGTATCACTGGGCTCATTCACGCACTCTCACCCTCACACACTTCATCATACACTAAGGGAAATTTAGAGACACTGGTTAGCTTGACTGAATGTCTTTGAACTCTGAGAGGAAACTGAAGTAGCTGGAGCAGGACCCATACAATATGGGGAGAACTGGCAATCTCCACTTAAGGTGGAACTGGTGCCTCAAGACCTGGAGGTTCCATGTGAAAAGTCAAATCTTTTTCTTATATGCAATCACCAAATACCATCGGCCATATTACAATTGTTTTTGTCAGTGTACTCAAATACAATGAAAATGTTTATAGAAGGCATCTTCAGATACACGCAAATACAAAATATTTTGTAATTCATGCTGATATTAAGCAATTGATGAATGCCATAAATGTGTTCAGGAGCAACAAGCCTACCATGTATGCAGGTTTACATCTAATATTAGTGTACATGTAAAAAAGTTCTAATGTGCCTTTGTTGATATAATCCTTCACCGCAGATCCACAGCAAAGCATTCATTTGTTTAGAGGGTCTCATAATAAGTCTATTTCAGAATTTAACAATCTTTGCATTATAGGGTGAAGTAAATAAAAACAAACATCTGTTGTGGAGAGGCTATGTTTTCGGTGTGGAGTTGCACTATTTAACAAGCTCCCCAAATTGTTTCCTAAATGGCTTTTCTGCCTTTCAGGACAAACGATCCTAGAGGCCCACTTTGTTCCTGCCCTTGGTAAACATGGGGGTGGCATGCCCAAAGTCACATGTGACTGGGGGGGGACTTCCGTCGCCTCTCGCCAAGAAGACAGCCGCAGTGGCCCACCCTGGCGAGGATGAGCATCTGGGCTGTCCCAGCCCCCTAACAGCCCCCCGAATGGCTTTGCAGCTTCAGAGCCCTTTAATGGATGGTTCCACCCCAGAACTCTCACAGCAGATTAAAGCCTTGTGTAAAAACTACTGACCACTGGCTTCGCAGAGGGGAAGAGAGAAAAAAGCAGAATGGAAAGGAAAAACTGAAACAAAAACAGCCTCATATCTCAGTTCATTATTCTAGCTACAGTACATCTCACATCTCACGTCTTAAGATTCTGATTTCAAACTGATTATTGAATAATATATTGGGCATTTTTATTAAAGTCTTTGATAAGTTTTTGTTTTATATAACTGACAAATACTGGTGCATTAACTTCTTTAATGCAAAATAAAAGTTATATTATCATTCTCACTTGCTTAAAGTATTTTTTTTAAATACAATAACAAAACTGCATACAATACTACCTGCTGAACTAAAATGATGCAATGAAAAAAATTTTTTTTTCAAGCACAGCGATCTAAACATCGTGATCTCCTAATTTCTTTTTTAACTTATCTCCACTGGTATTTGAAGTTTTTACATTCATAACGTAATTCCCAGGCTCAATTTTCTGAATAGGTGCCAGCGCAGACAGTTACAGATGCAAGATTGAGGAACTGAAAGTGCATGTCTATGCGTGGCGCTTAGCCTGCACCTGCGCACCTGACACCCTGATCCCATCACTGATGTGTCAACTGCAAAACGGTGCCAAACAACTGCCTTGCAGCTCTTCCTTCCTCATTGAGAACTTCTACAAAGGAAAACAAGCAGGAGCTCCACTACCACCCACAGCAGGAGCCATTTGCATGATCAGAAAATATTAATAAAGAATTAATAAGGACAAATGAAACTTGTTGAAATCCATTCAATTAACATAGTTGGAGATAATACTGGTGCAGTATTAGCATGTGATATAAGATTTTAGTTTATGTTCAAATTAAAAAAAAATATATATGCACACATATATGTTCATTATTTCTTACTGACGTGATGATGAATTAGACTTAATGTGAATGCTTGAAAACTGTAGATCTCTTTCTGTGTAGTATATCACACAGGGAGTCCATTCACCTCCACCAAAAACACCCAATGTTTACTTATTCATGTATTTGTAATTATTTACAGTGGTAAATACAAACCTAGTGGGAGGATGTACTATATTCAGACAAGCTCTGGTTTCTGTAGAGTACACACCAGCTCTAAAAATGTACTGGACCCCAGTCCACACCATAGAATCTGCATTTTCAGAAAGGTCCTTCCACAGTGTCGTTCTTCTTCAGTAGCTTGTTAAGACTCAAAACATTTGTAGCCAAAGGTTGTGTCCCACATCTTGCCCTTGTTAAAAATCTTGTTAAAACCTGTATATTTTATGTCAACAGCTGTAAATCACCCAAGTGGGGCAGCTCCTTGTCAAACGGTAACGCAGGAGCTAACCTGCCAGAGACAGGACTCACGAGAATGAAAGTGAGACGTGTTAGGAGCCAGAGCCGTTCCAAGTCTCTCCCCTTCTTCAGAAAGTCCTCAGTGAATAAGGGGAAATCAGTCAGAGTAAAGCTTTTCCTAACCTTCTTCTGAATCCTTTAAAAAGGCATTAGAGACCTGAAATCATGATTGCTTTCCTGTATATTTTAGCCTACTCCAGAAATGTTGGCAGTGCATTATACTTTGACTGGAATTCAGAATGAAAAAGTTAAGCAGTTTTTTTTTTTAGTGCACATGTCGGGTGTAAAAGCAAACTTGAGGCACAAATCTGTATTGTGCTAAGAGGGGTCTTGTCTATTTGAATCACAACTAGCTGCACTGTCTTTTTCAGTAGACCACATTTGAAGATCATTTCTAATTATCAAACATAAGGTTGGCACTATTTAAGTGATTTGTGTCACATCTGAAACCAATGAATTTTGTGAAAAGAAATACTCTTAGTAGTCTATTTAGACTTTCCAGGCCATATAAATTGCTATTCTGTTGCATCATCACAGCCTCATGATTAACTATTGTGTTTTATAGTAGAGCTGGGGGCCTCTGAATGTTCAAATACAGAGTATATGAGCTGTGGTACTAATGACTAGACAGAGACCTAATGATATGAAACAGAGCCTGCAAAACAGCTGCGAAGGGTGTAAACCAGCACATCTGTGCTTTTCATAGTTTTAGTGGACCACATTTTTACACAAGTGCAGTTCTTGCATAACAGTAGACCAAGTTAACAAGTTACTGATGAATAAATAAATACAATTTTAGATGAAAGACTAGTGCAATTCATACTCCCATACGCACCAACCTGTGTGCAAACCCTCTATTAAAAAAAAAAAAAAATTTAGTTATATTTCTTAGATAAAAATGAGACACGTTATTGTCTTGTTTCATATTTTACTTTCACCTTGTAGATGCATCCACGTTCATCCATGTGCTAACCACATCCGGTCAGGGTCACAAGGGACCTGGAGCAGGCAACACAGGGCACAAAACAAGGGAACACCTTGGTAGGGTTTCTGTCCATTGCAGGGCAGGCATACACAGTCACACACAATGAGATGTCAAGTAGCATCTTCAGATGGCACGTAGAAACCAATGGTCCAAGAAGAAACCCATGCAACATGTGGAGAACATGCAAAATCAAAACACACACACACACACACACACACACACACAGAAATTAGGATTCAAATCCCAACGCTGGACATGTGAGGCAACAGCTCATCCCACAAGTCACCATATCACCATTAGCATATGCTACTTCTGTTTTATCCCTCCTAAATCCATTGAAAACAAAAGCACAATACAAAATACTAATTATAATAGTAACATTTTCTTTACATAATAAATTACCCACAATGTAGAAAATTCTACAATTCTGAGATCAAATGGCTTAGCCAAAATCTTCTAATCGCCATACCTTCAGAAAATGATGAAAATGTTTGAGAAAATAATTATGTTACATATACTATTTGTTTCCTTTTCTTGCTTCTTCTTTACAGAGAATTGGTTTCTTTCACAATAACAGTTATAACAGCCATGATCACAATAACAGGTTTGAGTCAGAGTACTGTATAAGGTAAGCTGAAGACATTTATTGTTCTAAATATTACTATTTTTGTATCCCGTACTTATGCAATCAATTTATAATAAACTGGAAAAAATGGCAAGCCTAACAATCAGAAATGTTTTTGTTTGTACATTTCTAATTAAATCAATTTGGAAGTAAATTATTAGACAGCATTTATTGACTCATTTTGGGATTGTACCAATGCAACCTTTGCCATTAATTTATTGTAAGCCAATCAAAGCAAATAGTCTCCTAGATCCTTACAGTGTAATTGGAATACATATAATCATTAACCTTGGCACAGACTGGGAAGTAAATGAATCAAATCAATACCACTCTCCTCTGATCCATAATTATTTGAAAGAGATGAAAAATTAAACAGGCACTGCCTATGAGGTTATCATGCCATGCAATTAGCTCGCCGGAGGGAGATTATGTTACCTAGATACCGATGAGGAACTGCAATTTCTCTTTCAGCCAGAGTTTCATAATGAAGAGTGCAATTACCTAAATAGGTCAGCAGAAGACATGCAGCAGCACTCTTTATACCTACAAGGGGCTCTTTTAAAGCATCCAGGAAAGCTGTTAAAAATGTCCCACCCCTCAGGTTTGTTTCTTGACAGGAACTGCTAATTAAGCATCGCAGGAACCTCGGATTTTACTGTATAGAGCCTGTGACGAGATCTTAAACTGCCACATACTTCATTGAAAATACATAAAATTGTGCAGTACAGTATGCATTTGTTGAACAAAAAATTGGTTTAATTGAATGAACAGTGTACCATGTGGGTTAGATAGTTCTTTCATAAAAAAGAGGACCCATTTTTTCCCATTTGACTAAATTTTAGGGATTCATTACCTAATATTATTCTGAATGTGGTAATGGAGCAGATATTTGTTATTATAAATACAAAACATATTCTTGAAACTACTGGAATCCAATAAAAAAAGATCTTTTGTGGGATCCTGAGGTCAGGGGACGAACACCTCTACTCACCGGTACCTAAGAGTATAAACTGGATTATTGCATGTTTGTTGGGGGAGGGGCTAGACAAACCTGGGTCTCATGCTGACATAGTTTGCACATGCAAGTTACAAAATGCTGCTTTGTAAGTTGCTCACTTCAGCTGCCTGTCTCACCCTGAAGATGCTAATGACATCATCTAGTCCCACCCTCAAATCTATGTCCTGTGGATCAGTTCACAATCCAGATGAACAGGGTGTTTCTCACCCTTCCACTGATGTTATATCATACAGAGACTGTGGCTGTAACTATGGTAATGGCAGGAATGGTAATGCGGAAGCACATAAAGTCCAAAGAGCTGCTTGTTTACCGGCATGACTCTGTGTTACGCAAACAAATGGCAGCAAAGTACTAAAAGTGTATCTGACAATACATTTCCTGTTAGCATCTTGGTCATATTATTAACTGGCAATGCTTAGTTCAGTGGAAAGCAATGGGCATCAGTCCACTGGTCAGGCTGGCCATTCTGGCTGGATATACTAGACTGTAATATACATGATTATTAGTGCTTTTTCAGCCTAGTAGTGTGAATTGTGCTGTGATCCCAAGCAATGACCAGTGTGACTTGAAGTGTACACAATAGCGATAGACAAGTACATAACCTGAAGGGTGCATACTGTCTGCTGTCTATGGACAACAGGTTTCAATCCATTGTTGATGAAATTGTTGATGAAATATGCTGCGACTATATAACTAAAAAGATGGTTGAATGGATTGCAAATGAGGTCGTAGGGAAGCTTCCAAAGTAGGAATATAAACAGTATATAAAAAAATTGACAGACTACAGTATTGAAACACAGCCAGCCGACACGACAAAAATAAAATACCGACTCACTGTTCACTTCACCAGACTAGGGCTGTGTTTTTTTTTCCATTGAAAGGTTCAACATATATCCAAGCTGTATCTAAATCTGTTTGTTGTAGACAAAATATAAAAATGGCAGCAAGGACTTTACAATACAAGTATTGCAGATGACTAGCATAAATCTGTGAAGTCTAGCACACTTTTTTATAATCAACTGTCATGATGTTGCTGACAGATCCCAACATTATACATTGCAATTTTTTATTTAGATTGATGTGCCTTTGCAACTAAATATAAAACAAACTGGTTTAAATACTTTGATTTTATAAAAAAATGTCATGTTTTCATCAAGTGAATTATTTTAGCTTTTTAAAAACTGGCTTTAAAATTTTAGTAAACAAACACTAATATAACTAAAAGTTAACCAAAGTTAATTGGCACTTATTCAGTTCAGTTACTAGAGCCACAAATATTCCCAGCATAACATGGCTCTTGTACCTTGCTTTAATACCTCTTCCCACTCACATGCTGTTTCTCGCCCATTCTCTCATTTTCTGCCTCACATGAGCACAAACACTTCCGAGCTCCCTCTCACCGAAGCTGCAGCAAGAGAAGGGCGTAGCGCTTCAGGATTTTCTCACTTCGCTGCAAGACTCTGGCTGTGTGTTCTGAACTTGCTTTTTTACTGAGGCAGACAAAATGTCTGCTGACTGCTAGTAAAGCAGGACAAGAGGTCCCAGCCATCAGCTGGGGAACATACAGATGCCTGAAAAGTAGGTCATCTGGTCTTAGAATCTCAAAGCAATTTTTCTTTTTCTTTTTTCCCTTAGACTTTACTCTGAAGTCGGGTTGTTTATTTACCCATAGTGCTTGTAAGCAATTCCACTTAACATATCTTCACACATTTCTGATAAATTTTTCATAATAATGAGATAATAGAATTTTAAATAGGACAAGGAAACATGTAAAATATGTTCACATTTAAGACAGAGTTATTTGTGTCATTTGCTTTATATACAATCTCCTATATGCAGTCAAAAATAATAAAAAAAAGAAAACTGTCAATTGAAAAATCTTGTTTGGTTTTATGAAAAGGCATGATTGCTAAACATGGCGTCAGATTAAGGTTTTTTGTTATTAAGCCACCCTAGAGAAGTCTAAGAAGAAGAAAATTAGTGTCCTCGAACGACTCATACAAATCCTGACAGAAATCCTACTGAGAATCAGCAAAGTCTTCAAGACCTCTGTCCGTGAGGGATATACAAGTCTTAGTGATATAGAACCATACATATTCTATACCAACTCCACACACCATTCACACCTATAGAAAATTTGTATAGGAAATTAGTATGTTTTTGGACAAACCCATAATGACCCGAGGAGAACATGCAAACTCAACACACATGGAGCAGGAGCAGAGAGTTAAACCTGGGTCCTAGAGGTTTGAGGCAACAATGCTAACCCATGTGTCATGCCCTAAAATGGAACCATATTAATAAATAATTTGTTCATATTAAGCAATACAATAAAACACAATCATTATTATTACACACAATGTTAAAAAATAATGATTTTAAATGACAAAAAAGGAACTCTTCCAAAGGATCATTATTCTGTGCATTACATATTGTATTTGGGGTAACATGATCCCCTGTGATGTCTGAGACTGGTCCCGGGCCCCAGTGACCAAGCTCAAGACACATGTTTGGTAGATAAATTTACAGTATACATGATGACTGTTTTAATGAAGGTGCTGTTTATTATTGTTTTTATTATTATGATATTGTAAGACTTATTATGGTTGGGCTGGCAAATAGATTCATGTGAAATGAAAATGGGAGTACAGAGGTTTTACAAAAAACAGAGAGTGAAAAGCAAGTTTTTAAATTTCAAGTGTATATTTTACATGTTTTTAACGTGCCATTTTACAATTATCAACAAAAACACTATACTAATAAAAATAAGGAATTATATTTGTACTAACTTAAGACATTTTGTACCGTTGAAGGAAATTCCAATAAAATCCAATAATGGCTAAAGGAAATTTGACTTATCCAAAGAACAAATTGTACAATTAACTACCTCTCTAGTTAACTTTATTTGAGTAGTTAATTTTAAAAGGAATTCGATATTTATCCAAAGAAGCGTAATGTGCAGGGGATTAACAACACTACACCAAATAACCAGAGGTTTTTGAATTTATATAGATACAAAGCAGCATGCTTGTATTGTCTGAGCAAATACATGAATGTAAATAAAAAGTGTAAATGTTTCTTTACATTTTCCTGGCAATACGGTACAATGCAATAGTAAATACAAAATTAAATGCTGCTTGTATTTTTGGAAAGATCCATTAATGTATATTTTTTTTTTTTTTTTTTTTTTTACAAGAGCATGCCATCTCCTAAAAGGAGGACAGCATTTGAAGAACTGATGCTTGGTGAGGTGACGGCCAGAAAACAGTTTAGCACTGAAAGTCCACAAATGCAAGACCTTGGGGTGATCCACTATGACAGTTTATTTCTCTTTCATATTTGTCTCAAGGCGACAGAATCGTCTCCAACTCTGCAGAGCGCTCAAATGCCCACTAACGTTGTCTCTTCCAAACCCCATGTGCATAGTAGTAGCTCGCCTGGGTATCTTAACCTGTGGATTAAAGGAAAGACTGCCCCCTATTGAAAAATAACATTGTTGCCAAAAGCACTTCTCTATCTCTGGGGCCCAACTCCCTTGCATTTACTGACCCTGTGTTGCACTGAAGAGTACATGAGACGTGACCAGGTTGGTCTCTGAGGTAGCATTGCTGTAGGCAGGTTTTCGGCGAGAGCTTATTATCACAGATCAGAAGCTCCATCACAGAAGAGGATGGCCTTGAAAAAGACAAAAACACACTGACTGGTCAACAAATTTAAAGTAACTTTACAGCATTTCTAGTTAAGCACGAACCTTGCTTTGTCAATGTTCGATGTTATATCACACAGTTTCAGACGTTTGTTTCATATATTGCCCAGAGAGTTTTCCCTCAGAAATGAAAGAACTATTGATTTTAATATGTTTGCTTGTTTGTTTGTTTGTTTGGTTGTTTGTTTAACTGAGGAAGGAGACGGCAGACAGATGAACCCTGCTCTCTTACTTTCCCTGGTTATTTTTCTGAAGGATACTTTTTTGATGGGTGGGTAGCCATAAATGCTGTTTTTAGTGCAAGGTATCAATAAAAAAATAACAAGTGTATCTTGTCTGTTCTGCTATGTGTTGAAATTTCCATGAAGAAATTAGATGAAAAGGTGAGCTTTGAAGCTGCTCCAATGTAGATGTTTTCTTCCAGCGATAGCAAGGTGATGTTTTTTGAAGCTGTCAAGTTTGCACACTAACCGCCTTATTTTTGGCGGCTCTTACTTTGATAAACATTTACAGCGGCTGGTGGTTTGCAATGATATATCATTATAAGGTGTGTTAGTGTGGTGGCAAATGTAAACTTGGCTGGGTGTCTGTACAGCTGACTTCTGTGCCTGTTAGCTCAGCGATTTCTAAGTGGTCAGGCTGTCTTGCCACAATCGCACTCTGGCGCCACAATCGTGTAGCCTGACTGAACTCTTTACTTTATAATGAATACATACTAAAATATACGTGACCGCTTACGCCTGAGTCCAGCCGAGACCTGAAAGTGGACCATTCTGTGAAATGGACCACAGATCACTCGCCCCAGTGCGGGCAGACTATGTGGGGCAAAAATGACCAAATGTCAAACTCTGTTTTTTATTTTTTTATGCCTGATTATTCAATGAGAGAAATAAATACATTTTTGACAAATAAGACCAACTATCTTAAAGCACACAGTTTTTCATCATGCTATGGTCATGCATTAGCAGTTTGCCTATGTAGGTTTGTTACCATCACTTTAGCGCCAAGTAGTTATTTTACTAGCATGTTATTACAAATATTTAAAGTACTGTAATTATTTTTCTTTATTTATTGGCTTGTTTCTATCTATCTATCTATCTATCTATCTATCTATCTATCTATCTATCTATCTATCTATCTATCTATCTGGGTTTGCTTCAAATTCCTCATTTAGACGACTGATGACATCTAAAGAAGGACACACACTTCAAAGTATAAAAACACTGGTAAGAAAAACAGATTGCTGATTCTTTGACTTCATCCTATATGTAAATAACTGCACTGTAAACCATATGCTGTCGACACCATACTGAGAGAAAACTACAAAATGATTGTAATTACTTTCAATAAATAAAGCCAATTACACATATCTACAAGTCAAGTGCTCTAGTAAATCTAATTTTTTACTAATTTGTCATTTCCGAAGCAATCAAATCAGGCAGCGGGAAGTCCTGGAGAGGCATATATTAGATGTAGCGAAGCTGATTGTCAGCTGATGACAGTCAATATCATATCTAGGAGAGCATTTAGCTTGTTGTTCATTTCCAAATGCAGGTGGCAATTTCATTCTATTTGCATAACATTTTTTGCAAACACAAGCTCAATCATAGAAAGGAGTTTTATGCAAAGTTCCTGGGCCAGAATATGCTCTTTATGTCTGCTACCTCTGGCAGTTAAGCACAGTCAAATAATATAACATACAAAGCCTTTCTCTATGCGCAATATTAACTAATCTTGATGTTAATCTTGTGCTGATAAGCAATTTCGAATCTTTAAGCAACATGCACATATCAAGTGCAGCTAGAAAATAATTTTAGGTAAAATATATTTTGATTCACATTTACAAATAGAAGACAATTTACTTGATTCAAGTTGATCATGAGATTGACTTATTATTTTATCATATTTCTGTGCGAGCAATAAATAAAAAGAGCAGTTATTTCATAAAAAGTTATTATTATTTAAAAACCTGGTTTTAGTCACGGTGCTTCTGGCTAGACTACTGAAACTCCCCACTAAAAGCCCAAAACAAGGTTGTTTCAGAAATGTAGACTCAGGCTTCGGGTTGGGTGATTCGGAGAAAACAACTAGAAAACATTCGAAAGGCAGCTCTTTTTTTCACAAATTCTGCAAAATTGCACCCATGCAGCAATGTTGAAAAGAGGAGAGCGACCAAATAAACACTGAGGCAACCAGACTGGGTTGTTTTGGATATTTATAGCTGAGGCTGGCAGCACTTGAAGGCAGGCCTGAATTCTTAATTGAATGTTTCTATTGTAAGAGCTGCAGTAAATGCTCTGTTCCTCCAGAATCAAACTTTTCTTCTTTAATTCTTAAAACGTAAGGGTTAGCCTTTCACAAAAGAAAGTCATGTTAAAACCATTATCTTACCAGAAATATACAGATATCTATGCATTCTCCAAATTTTTATGAGGGTATTATGCTATACATTACATACAAATATAATTATATGAAACTGGACAACTAATGTCCAACATCTTCTACTGAATAAGTGGTAGGAATATGGATGGATGGATGGATGATGAATCTGAAATTCTGTTATGGCAGTAAACAAAAAACTAACAAAATAAAACAAAAATCTCATAGCATAACACAAGGTATGTAAAAAGTTTTTGAATGTCTTTTCATTAAAATTGGATTCTGTCTCAACTCTTGCGGAAATGGATTTTATTACAGAAAGGGCAGAATAATCGCTCCTTTGCCTTGCAGTATCATGTAAAGTTTCACTGTTGCTGTATTTTGTTCAGGCTAAGGGACTCATCATTTTACCCAAAGTACTAAATCCTTAAGAGAATGAGGAGTCTTTATTGTTGTGAAGAAATCTTGTGTATGGAGAATCCTAGTTATACTGCCTTTCTGTCTAGCGACAATAAATTCTTTCTCTAGTCTGGCAGCAAAACTTTTTGCTTTGAATTCTTCTTCCAACTTCTCGAAGTACAGTAGTAGTTCCTACAGTATAGACATAGTTGTTTCGATTAAAGTGACTGTTCTTGTTGAATTTTATCTCTAACTTTAGCTAAGCTATAAACCCACAAGGGAAAAGCTTGATGAGTAATTCAAAATTATCTGCTGAATATGTGACTTACTGATATATTTTTAAATTATTTATCTCATTGAATAAGCCTTCTATTTGTCTGAAGCATCCGGGCGTTTTGCACCATCTTCATTGGCTGATTTCTGCTTTGTATACTTATAGTTATATAGCAGCAGAGTCTGTTTGTGAAAATGGATGGATGGATGGACAAAAAATGTTACTTTCTCAAAGTTTTTCATTTTGCATTATTCTAACTATGTAGCATTAGTCAGTGAGTTAGATTATATTCAGTGAGTTATTTATATTCACTGTCAGTTGTTACAGTTTACAAAAGTAGTTACCTTTAGCCAGTATGGTGAGCTTGAATGTTAAGTTGAATTAAGTCGAAATGGTCAAATTATATGAAAGTCGTTGGTGAGAGTTAAAAATGTGTAAGGTCATTTACGGGGCACACTTATGTAAATTCTAAGGAAAAAGGCACTTTAGTGACCCTTATCTCCACCTGAGTATCTTTGTGACAGCATCTTTTTCTATGACTACAGACCTGGGGCTCCACCTGAACAGCAGACTGGTCTGGGCAGACAGCACAGAGGCACTGTATAAGAAAATCTCTATTGTCTGAGGAGGCTCAGGTCTTCTGATGTGTGTAGTGAGCAGCTGAGGATGTTTTACCAGCCCATAGCGGTCAGCGTGCTGTTCTGTGCTATAGCCTGCTGAGGAAGCAGCATCAGTTCAGGCACTGCCGAACGCCTGAACAAACTCAGAAAGGCCAGCTCCATCACAGGACTGACCCTGGACCTACTGGTGGCAGATGAGTAGAAGAGGGTGGTGGCAAAATCGGTGGCACTTCCTCTTTTGTACTACATGTGTGTTTACTGTATGTACCTTGCTGCTGTATGGACAATAATTTACCCCCAGGATCAATAACATTCATCGGTCATCTTATCTTACCTTTCCTTACCTTACCTTTACTCAGAGTGGACTTCCTTGCCACCTGAAAAGAGCGATCCAGTCTTTCCTGAGTACCATGGCCTTGGATTTGGAGGTACTGATTCTCATCCTTGCTGCACCACACTTGGCATTGAGTCTCTCAAGTGCAAGCTGACGGTCTGGGTCAGATGAGACATAAAGGAAACCTAAATCATCCGCAAATGGCGTGGACGTCAATCCGAGCTCCCTGCACCGGAAGCCATTCTAGCCATGGCTGTGCCTTGATATCTTGCTAATGAAAATCATAAACAGGTGTTGAAACTAGACGCAGCCTTGCCAGAGGCTAATGCTCACTCTAAATGGCTTCATTTCCGTGCCAAGTATGTAGACATGACTTTTACTGCCTCTCCGGTAGCCGGCATAGGTTTTCCCAGGGAAGCTGGAAAGTGTGATCCCTGTATAGTTGGAGCACACCTTCCGGTCCCCCCTTTTAAAAATAGGGACAATCACCCCTGTTTGCCAATCCAAAGGTATTTTCCCTGCCTCCTAAGGCATTGGGCAGTTTGCTAAAGCATCTATCGGCAGCACTTGGTGGCCTCCACAAACTTCTGCTATACCCGAGATTACACCCCTCTGATTGCCGTCACTGCAGCCCTTCTCGCCTGTTGTACCTTCTAGCTGTTTCCGCAAACCCTTGTACCAGCATTGCCCTTCATCAGCTTCCCTCAACACAGGAGCACACCTGTAGGTCCTAGAGTTACCATCATGATAAGCACCAACTATTGTCTGATCACAGTTCCCCAGCCTTACTCAACAAAACGAGAGACGTGCTCCAGAGGAATTAGTTGAACTAGTCTCACACAAAGGGTTTATGATGACATTTCCAGGAAACCCCAGCTGCCAGTCTGGGTTATCTTGGTCTAGCTGGCCTGCTTCCCATGTGCTGAGTGTCGAAAACATATGGCTTCAGGTCAGATTGTACAACTACAACTTTAAGAGTTGCCTGGTACCATGAATATTTATGAGCATCCTATTTTATCAAATTTCTTTGTTGTGGACAACTTGTGGCTTCCACAGAAGTCCAATTACAGTTTAACATTCAGGTTTAGATCAGGGGATGTATTCTTCCCAAATGCAGGTACCTCGGTCATTCTCCACATGGCCATTGAAGTCTTCTATTAGGACCACAGAGTCTGTAAACACTGCCCTTTTGAGCATTCACAGTTTTCCTTCTGTGTAACTCATTGTCGCATAGATGTAACCCTGTTGTCCACTGGCTCCAGGGGCACAGCCCTCAGCCTGACACCAACAACAGCCTGAGGCCTTTCACTATAGGAGTAGGAGAAACCCTATCCTCACTAAAGAGGTTTGATTCTAGAGCCCAGATGTGTATGAAGGGTCAATTAATACCTTTCCATCTCTCAGATCTTAGGCTCCTTCCCTGCACGAGAGGTAACATTCCAAATTCTCAGAGCCAGTGTCTATTGGAAGGTTTTAATCTACTGGATGTCGCTCCTGCACATGTCTGCTGACCGAATGACACTGCACCTGTCCGCAGTCTTTCACCGTACGGGTGGTGAGCACTAAACATCTTTCTGCGTAGCTATTTCGGATACAGCCACCCAGGTTCCATTGGTCTCCTGGCCACCAGAAGCTCAAAAGAGAAGACTACTCCTAGGTCTGGCAGCATGGGTGGGTCCTGGTAAACCTATTTCGGGCAGGATGCATTCGTTTTTTTTTTTTTGGTACCTATCATTGGGTGTCTTTGTTAGATCATAGTTTATGTGGCACTTGGATATATACCAATATTGCTGTAAATGTTCAGGGGGAGATTTGTTTTTGAAGAATATTTCACATGGGTCTAACTGACTATCTAGCAGGGAAGAAATTTAACAAACTAACGTATTGCAAAGGTGGCGTCCTATGACAGTTCCATGCTTGAATTCACTGAGCTCTTCAGAATGACCCGTTCTTTCTCAAATGTTTGTAAACCTGACTGCATGGCTGGTGCTCGATTTTATACAGCTGTGGCAATGGGTCTGAATGAAACACCTGAATTCGGTGATTAAGAGGTGCGTACCAATACTTTTGTCCATATAGTTTGTGTGTATTTTTTTTCAAGTGATAGCTAACATTCACTGTGACACATTTGAGTCATCCTGAAACAAAAATTATTTGTTTTTAGCATTATTGTGCTTTCGTTGTCTTAGACATTCCAAGAACTTGCTCTCCACAAAACTGTAAGCCTTGCATTAAGCTGTACCTCAAAGCGTCCATCCATCCACCTTCTAACCACATATCCTGGTCATCATGGCTGGGGGACCAGAAGCCTATACTAGCAAGCTCTTTCTGACCCCCTGCCCATTCTCCTCTCCCAGAAATGGATGTGTGATTATTTACAAACAACAAAATACAGAGAACTGGAAGCTCTGCTCAGAGTTGCCCTTTTTTAAACCACTGTATTTCCTGATAGCCCCCCTCCCCATCCTCCAATGGCACTAGGCTACAGCTTGATGTACAAACACTGCAAGTACAAAAAAACCACACAAAGGGTGTGACTCCAGCTGTAACTGGGGAAGAACAGGGAAGCTATTTATTTCTGGTGCGTCTCTACCGAGTGACTCATACGTTCACTGGAAAATTGGCCTAGAGCTGAGCCACTGAGCATGTGCCAAATTGACAGGCATATCAGTGTGCAGTGAGCATCCACAACAACCACTTTCCTCATTTATTGCCACCAGCTAATTGTGCCTCACATTTCTCACTATACGATGCGTTTTTATACAATTGTAATTAGACGTTGACCTTAACTTTGAAAAGCATTATTATTACTATTTAGGAGAATCCAAGAGGGACAAAGCTGAGTGTTTGATGTGTGTGTTTGATAAAAGGAAGAGTGAGACAAAGCGTCAGCAAACAGGGTTTCAGAGTACACTGATTGGTCAGTGCTGCAGCAGGTGGAGAGGGCTTCTGGGAGCCGGCTAGATTAAGAAACCAGAGGTTCCAGCAGATGCTGGGAAGTGAATGATGCGTTACTGCTCCTCTGTGGATTCTAGTGGTTTGGGCAGTGAAGTGGAAAAAAAAAATGAAAGTGGACCAAAGTAATGTAAAAAAAAATGCACTGTGTGATTATTTTTTTGTGTGTAATGATTTCAAAATAAGGCATTAGTGATGATAAGTCATGTCTCTGACAGGCCATCGTACTGTATATGTCATGTTTTGAATTCACACTCAGAGTTATTCATTGAGATCAGCAGTATCTGTACAGTACCATGATGATGACTTAATATGTGGATCGTCTCGAGTAAACAATTTAGTAGCAGTAGAAAAAAAAAACAAGATAACCCAAGAATATGCATTTTTTCTGATGATAAATTTAAATTTTTTATTCCATTATCAAATTCGGACCTTTTTAATCTGACTCATTTTATCCTCTATGAATATCTATTCTGTGGCAGTTACGCAAATTAAAAATTATATGCAGCCCCTGAGATACAGTATATCCAAGCACAGTGATAAAAAAGAATTGCTGATTCTCTGAAACACAGTTCCAGATCCTGCAATTCCTGTAATAATCCATGCGATAGTATAAGAACACAAAAATATGTTTATGGAATAATATTATATAAATGCTATTTATCAGTATTTGACTTGTTTTTACATGAGAGTTTTATGAAACAAACGGAACTCTGTAGGAAACTGGCGCGTGGACCCCACACTGACAAAGAATCTCACAATTTGCCGTCTCCAGATGGCATGAATAGTGAATATTATATAAGAATGTTGTATTAAGCATGCAAAAAATGCTGTTATCAAAAAGAACCTTTATCACCTTTTTTCATGTCAATAAAATTGTTGTTTTCTTAACGAAAAGAATTAGATTTTATGTACCTTTATATAGACTGACTGCTCTTTGTAATTTATTGTGTGCTTTATGTGCATCTGATATCATAGTAGGATGAGGTGGTGCTTCAATAAATAGTGTTGTTGCTTCACGCTTCCAGGGTTAGACGGGTGGAATCGTGCCTCTACTGTGTGTGTGTGTGTGTGTGTGTGTGAGAGAGAGTTTTCATGTCACCCCCTCCCACTCTACAGTTCAAAAACAAGCAGTTGTGCTAACTAGCATCTGTTAATTGCTCATATGATGAGTGTGCGCATGAATGTACCCTGGGATGGACTGGCATACCATCCAGGGTGTAACCCTACTCTGTGCTACAGTAGCTGTGATTCCAGGCCTCTCCATGACCCTGTCCAGTATATGTGGCTGGAACGTTGATGGATGACGCCATATTTTCACGAGTTATTCCTCTGCTTTAGATATAAAGTTATTTCAGATTTGTTTATTTTTAAAAGTAACAATAAATACATGAATTCTAAAACTGACTGGAAACTATTTTCTAGAGAAAAAGAGATTTTTAAGTTCTTTAAATCTATTTCGCTGTGGACAAAATACGTACGGCATTTCCACAAATACACATAGACCTGGGAATCAGGACCCAGAGATGCGATCATCCAGGCCATGCAGGAACACACGCTAAAAAAGCTGTTCCTTCGCCCAGCTTGATGCCAAGGTCTCTACTCTTTACACAAAGACCTGTAGGTTCTCTTCTTCCCTGCTGTGGGCTCACATTTCTTGTACCCTCACTGCTAGGGAATGTGCCAATTAGTGGTGAATTGCTGGAGGGGAGGGGGCACTGTGGAACTGGGCAGCCACACCAGGCGTTCCTTTTACTAAAACCCTGGGTGCAATTAAATCGCAATCACTCCCAGACCACATCAAGAGAAGTTTGTAGCCCAGCGTGCCTCTAATGCAAGAAGTGGGAGCTGTTAAACAGGACACTGTCTGGCAGTACCACCCTAGTTTTATGGCAGTGGGCGATGGACTGGTGAGCGCAAAGGGCTGAAGAGTACACCCTCACCATGTGCTCAACCAGCTTCATCAGTGGGCAGATCGTTGGCTCTGAGGAAAGTGGCAGACGTGCTGAAGTACAACGCCACTGGCATCGTGTCCTTCTTTTGTTTCAGACTCTGTGACATCCGACATCGACATGAGAGTTCTGTGACAGCTGCTTAGACAGTCCCTCATTGGTGCAGAGGCTGTGGTATTCCACTGCATGGTTAGGTGCTCCAGCCCAGCTGAGGGACCGAGATAATGACATGCCTATCATCCTGTCACCTGTATCATTTTTCCCATTCTTGGCGTGGGTGGGAATGGAAGGACCTGCTTGATTACGAATCACTTGATACAAACCTCCTGTCATCCCTTAATTCAACTCACAACTGTCATAACATTCATGAACTCTGTTGCTCATTTAGCTCTGAGATGTAGTCTGCTAAAATGCCACAAGAGTAGCCTGCCCCAATGAGAAGTTTAGATCTTTTAAAATATACCCAAAGTTGATTTTGCAAAAATCACCAACTATATCCCAAAATATTAATGTAATTTTAATTGTTTTTGGTCAGAAGCTTTTTATTGACTACATTTTTAGCTGAAGTAACAGAAATGGAGAGGAACAATATGGGAGATTTATAAAAGAAATATTTTGAAATTTTATTCTTGTTTGTTTTGTACTTGTTTTGTAGATTGAATTGAATATGATGAGAAAGATATACATGAGGCATTTTGTATCTTCAGGCCCCTTAGGCGATAAAGCAGACTACTTGTCCTGCCATGTCAAATCCATGATCTTTGAGATTCAATGATTACATACTTATTTGTATGTTCAAAGATGGCCCATTATCTATATATACTG
>JAODLC010000044.1:23854891-23884814 GCA_026781145.1 Hippopotamyrus pictus | reverse complement strand
GAATGCATTATAATGCATTATGAAGGTATCTATAATGCGTTACGCATACAGACTTTAAGTAAAGTGTTACCAAAAATTCTTTAGTGAATTAAATATGGAGAAGACAGTAGTCCATTGTATCTATACGAGATTAAAGTACATCCAGGAATATAATAATATCATTGTGTATTTCTATGTTGCCCTCATAGTTTAGATATCCGTTAAGCCTAAATAACACAGACATCACTTATCATCTATTTCCATTGAATTCTAACATGCACCCAGAGGATAGGGAGTGTGTAGGTCTTCTGCAGTGACAGGATCTTGCAGAGTTAGCCTTGTGGCCTGCTGTATCTATCCATGCGCTCCTCAGTCCGGATCCTTGCTCTGTGGAGTTAGATAATTAGTTGTCTTATCAGTATAAGACACTGGTGGCCCCTACTCATGTGATAGGTCAGAGATTCTGGTTTGGGTGGAGGGGGGGCGGGAGAGAATGGGCCTGAGGAGATACTACGACTGGAAGGGTAGAAGCAGCTGTTCTGGCCTAAAAGAACAACCAGGATACCTCACTGCTTATTAGCATAAATTCAAATGACAAATATGGTCAGCATGACAGAAGCTCGTTAATTATTGAATGATAAACCATGAGTTTAGAATCCTTTATTACCAGAAGAATAAAGAGTTTTGGTAAGAGTGTCAAACAGACGTTTTTGTATGAACTTCATGCCTTTTATTAATCGGTTGCTTTTTTTTTATTTTTCAGTTGGTAGCATTTTACTAACCTTGTATTTATTTATTTTGTTTTTTTTTTATGTTATCAGACCGTGCTGCATGAACCAGCTGAACAATAAAAGCCAGGCAATCATCACCCGTGTAAGCCATGGTCTCGTATATGTAATGCTCTCCAGCCAGATGCGGAAAGAATATGGGTGCCGTCTTGTGGCCAGAAGCAGAACACCGCCAAAGAGAAATTCTGTGTCATATATCGTAAACAAATTAAGACAGGATTTGTTAATGCTTAATACAGTTAATATAGTGTCCAAGTTCCCATTTTGTAACATTCATTATTTTTCAGGATGAGTTGTCATCTTTTGGGAGAACCAATATTTATTGATTAAAAACAATCATAATCCGTAATTTCACAGGGAAAATATGAAAGAGTAGATAGGTGAAATCTATCGCACCTCTGCAATAGCAGAAACTTGTGGGATGATGGAAGGTGAATCCATATAATCCTGGTATTTCTTCCTGACTACAGCCCATCTGAGTGGAAGGGCTCAGCTCAAAATATAGTCCAATTATTTTGGCCTGTTCAGAGGATATTCATGTCTTCTCCAGAGGTAAATGCATTGTTGTACTAGGTAGGATTTTTTCATTAATGTGAAAAAATACACAGTAATACCTACAAGTCTCTGTGATAATACATTTAGCCCTGAAAAAAATTATGAAAAAACACTTATCTTTAATCTTTTGAATCTATTAAAATAACTTGTTTTTGATATTATGTGTGTGTATATACACACACACACACATATATATACAGTATATATATATATATATATATATATATATATATATATATATGTATATATACACACTGACACAATCTTTTTCAATTTCTACAAAGAAATATGAAAATATGAATTTTAATAAACATTCTCTAAATATAATGACAATAAGACTAGAAAGTTATGTGACTGGTCATTACAATTTTTATATTACTAAATTACTGGCAATTACAGTGACTGACACTGAAATCCACATTACTGCCCCTTGCAATACAAAGATATAATCCAATGACTATGTCAGAATAACAATATGAGTTATATTAATGCAAACAAACACACAATGCAATGGAGGGCTGTATGAGAAAACATAGAATTGGTCTGATTTTTCACCATCTGCAAACTTTACATCATCTGAAAGATCTGCATCTTTTCTTTCCAATTCCTGAAAATGTGCAACAATCTTAGCTAGCAAGTTTTTCCACTAAAGTCAGAAACACTAGTTGATCCAAACAATGAAAATGATACATTTTCTTCAACATTGTCTCTAGACATGAATTGTCCATGAAATAGTTTATTATAAATGATCATATATACAGTATATTGTTTCCAAATAAACTATAAATAAATAATGTTGTAATGTTGAAGTCTATAGTTACCTTTCTTTCTACACAAAAGCTGAAAACAACTCATGATGGACTCCATCAGTTACTGCCCTTTTAAATGCAATTTACTGCCTAATAATGGAAGTTTTCACATTATAGATATGTATAAGGCATCAGGGCCAAGAGGAATTTTTTTTTTTTTGAATTACATCATTTTAATTCTAACAAAAACCTAGCTCACCTAGATTACAATGGCACATTTGTTTACCATTTATATACAGTTTTAAATTGTGTGTGTTTTTTTAAGTAACCGAAGTACCTTCATCTGTAAAAGCCCTTTTCACAGAACTGGAAACTGAGCTATTACATTAAGCTCTTTAATTTCCTTTTAATCATACATAGTTTATCTATCTTATTTCAGTCAAAGCATCTATATGGAGCAATCGAATCTCCTGACTCAACACAACAGTATTTGTGTGCACACTTAAGTTAAAACAGGCACGCAAATAATAATTCGAGGCACCAATAATAATTTGGCTCCTTTTAGCACAATTTATTTGCATTAGTAAAATGAGAAGAATTTTATTTCGGTCTTTTCTTAAAGGGTTGACAATCTGGGGGGGACAAAACAAAATTGAAATAGCATATAACTACGTATTTACATCCCATATAGCATGCACCCCAGCCTCGCGCCCTGTGCTGCCTGAGACAGGCTCCAGTCCCCTTGCACCCACAATTGCAGATGGATGGATGGACTGTTACTTGATTAGGTTTCGCATTTTTCCTTAAGTATGATGCATCTACCCGCATCTGTCTGCATGTTCCCAGACTCCCAGAGGGTATTACTGTTTTACCCCTATTCCAGAGGCTGAATCACATCTTCAGAAAGGCAGCAGTCTCCAGGGTTCGATGGCCTGGGTCTCTGGTGTGGCCACACAGCCACACGTTAGCTTTTATCGTTCCTTCCACTGGGTAATGGAAACTGCGCGAGCTTGGAGGAAGTGCAGTGAGTCTCGGCTCCTGCGGTTGGCATCAACCTACTTAAAAGATCATATGAGGCACAGCAGCCGACTACAGTACAAAGAAAAATAGTGAAAGCAGCATCGCTGTGCATCCCCTCAAACGAGAGGAAATCCTGAATATGTAGAATGCATTAAGAAAGTACTTGCGGCCTTTCCAAATTGGGATCACCCTGACCTTTGGGTAACTTTACACCATTACAGAAGAACGAAACATATGGATATGATCTGTGCTGGTGCATGAGTTAAGCAAGATGACAATTGTTAGAAAGTTCATCACAAGGAATAAGGATATAAATATAGCATTATAGGTATACTGTTATTATTACTGCTTCCATTGTCGCTGTTACTGCAGACCTATCCTTAATCAGATTGCAAAAAGTTGATTGAAATCCAGCTTATTTAGACGGCCCTCTAAAGCTGGCGCCCAAGCACTTTGCCACGCTTCTGGAATCATTGGACTTTGCAGAAGACTCTTAGGTTTTGGATAGTGCCACTTCACTTTTGACATGCAGCACATTTGTATGACAAGGTACTTTACCACTCAGCTATATAACTTGACTCCCCACCAGGATAATGATATCTGGGACACTTTCCACTGAACATAACTCTGCCAGGTTTTTCATTCAGACAGCCTGGCAGTATCCTCAAGTTTTCTAGCAAATTGCAGGGCGCCCGTTTTATTTCTGCACATTTCTTGTCTGTACTCAACACTGGGCCGAAACATGTCAGATATAAGTTATTTTGAAAAACTAAGGCACTGCACGATTTTAAGGACTATTTTTTAAAGCGCACATAATATTAAAAATGTGCAGAGTGCCTATGAACTAGGAGCACAGTGTATAGCTGCCACAATAGAAAACTAATGAAAATGAGTTCTTAAAGGTTAAAACAATGTTATTGTTTGAAAAGACCAGTGTAATATTCATAAATGTGATATTATATGTTTAATAGAAAAATGGTTTGCATTTATTAATTGGGATAAGTGTTCAAAAATAGTGACCATTAAAAGCTGTTTGTTTTAATACTTCTGTTTAAGTCACACATGCACACCATGGGCAATTCAGAGACATAAATAATTCTAATTGCATGTTTCTGGACTGTGGGAGGACAATGGAGCACCCAGAGGAAACCTGTCTGAGCACATCGGTGAACCAGTTAGGTGAGGATTTGTATCTCTGTAGAATATAGAATCTATGGCTCTAACTATAAGTATCATAAAAACATAGGGCAGCTGTTTTGTGGTGTTTTTTAAATATAGCTTTAGTAGGGAGCTATACATAACTAATTATAGAAGTATAAGGCTAACTCTTCATATTCTTTTAAGAGCATGTAACAGTAGTTTTGATATAGGATACCGACGTTGAGTTATAAAATAACTGAGGCTTTGTAACCTAAATTGGATGGAATTCTCCCATATGATTCAACTGATTTAACCCACTTCTCATTCATTAGTTAATTGTTTCCCATTGTTCTGTTTGTATTTCATGCAGTGATTGACAGGGCACAATAATCTAAATAATCTTCACCATCACTAATCCTCACCAATAGTATTTTGCCATCTTTTTTCCTTCCCCCCTACTGATTTCTGTATTTTGCTCTATGCATACATTAAATATGCACGTGTATTTAACTAAACTGCAAATTAATACATTAGGCAATTATCCTATTTACAGATAACAGATTAAAATGCTAGCATCTAAATGGGAAATTTATGTCCAGTTCTTGCAAGATTAAAATTAAATAATTGTGCTGATTTCAGATAATATGTGAAGACTGTGATGTGACCTACAGACAGCAGTTGTCTTATAAAGCAATATTTCAATCTCCATTTTGTTACACCCAATGTACGTTGCCTTTAAGGTTTGTCATCACTGACAAACGATGTAGTGTGTGATGTACGTTACTGCCTCTGCATCCACAATCTCTGTTCTCACAGGAGCTGCTGTGCTCATTGTAAACACAACAGAACACGCTCAGCCGCACTGTTGCAGGAGATATGCTAAAAAGCTTGACTGTGCGGGCGTTGTGTGTGTTTGCAAGGCTATAAATTACTCTTATTTATTAGCCCACTCCACTGCTGTGACTTGCAACTTTCTCAAAACGAATTTTGAAGTGCGTTGCTTTATGTTATCTGCCTTCATGAGGCCTTTATCAGCATCAGTCAGACACTGCTGTCACTATAGTACTGGCTGTTTTCTTTTTCTGGGTGTATAATCACAGCAATAATTATCACCTGTTTGTTCTTCATTTTCTTTCCGGCAAATGTGAGCTGGGCCAAATGTTGGTGGCAAGGCATGCATGCCTGCTCCTCGATAAGTCTGAATGTCAGCCATCACAAGGGAGCGAGGCTGACGCTGACATCTGACAGCAAACCGTGAGCTTCACAGAGGTAAGGAATCTCATCCCTAATCGCTATATCCCAAGTTATTACACTTTTATGCAGCACAGTGCAACCAATAAACAAACATGTATAACCATTAATAAAGGATATTTGTTTAATCTGTTGCAAGCTGAAAGCCATTTCGTCTCACCACACATCCTGCTGACCTCTGACCTCAACCAACATATCGAACTACAGCCTAAACAATGAGAATTTCTGGGGGCACCACATATCTCTAGCACTCCTTACTGAGTCATTTTGTAAAACGGTTTAATGTCAGACAGATTTAAACCTTCAAAATGTTCTTTAATATGTACCCAATAACTGGCAGGATCTATCCTCTTATCACCTGGTAAAACCTGTCCACCTCACAATACGCTATGAAGAAAAGTCCATAATTGCATATAATGAATTATGTGAATTTATAAGTTATTTAAAATACCCAATAACAGTGTATTTCCTGTTATGTTCCTTATGCTGATGTCCATCGCTGGGGTTCTAGTTGACTTATTTCATACTCCAGTTGTGACATTAAAACAGAAAGTATCTGGTGAATGCAGTAGCTTCTTAAAAGTCATGGGTGCTACAGTAAGCTGAGCAGAGGAAAACCCAAATTCATAGGTCCAATCCTCTTCATTATGACTTCCCTTGCTGTAAGGGAAAATCATGGTGAAAGTTGAACATTTCTCAATGATGGCTGATGGCTAGTTTCTCAATGACAGCTTTTTTGACTACTGGTATTCTGGGCCCAGCAGGTGAAGTTGTGCATTATTAAAATATGAATGATCTCTGTGTGCCATTGCAGTTTTTTTCCCAACTAATTTTCTCTGTTTTATTCCACTTTGCCAGAACACACTGCCACTTGAGAGACCAGTGCTCCTGGAAACTGGGTCATGTGAACTATGAATAGAAAAGGGTATCACTAAGATGGATAGTAGATTTAAGGATATCAGCGTTGATGAGATGGTAAAGACATCTGTGGCCGGTACTACGAAGCGGGGTTACTGGCTTATCGGGGTAACTTGTTGGATTTAAGGTACCACAGTTTAAATGGACTTCTTATTCGTTCACCTACATTTTGCCCAGACTATCTTAAATCCGACAAGCTACCCCGATAAGCCAGTAACCCCGCTTCGTAGTACATGCCCCTGATTTCCTTTTCTTTCATTGCTTGTTTATTAATAAACGAAGTGGACAGATCTGGAAAACAGCTTAAGTATTACCTCCGATTACAGTAACTCCCTAGATCAGGGATTCCCAGTACAGTCTGTGGCCAGTATTCCACCGGGCCACTGGATGCCGGCCGTATCGGGGAGAGGTTGGGTAATTTCCAAAATTAAACTATATATTTTTAAGCCACACTATTATTTATTTATTTGTTTGTTTGTTTTTTATGTCTAATGACCTTCTTGAGTTCTGATTGCATGCAGAAGAAAATCAAAAAGCCTGCCGTCCCCCCACCACCTCAGTTTACAAGTTTTGCAAGTTTTTTGCACAAAATATGCTGAAATCTGCGGTCGTCAAAAGATTGGGAACCCGTCACTCCATCATTGGGTCTGTAAAACTGCCCTATAAAATATAACAGTGAGCTGAAGATTGGCAAAAAAGAATTCCATTAATTGCATTTATTTGATCATGTTTTGTCTTTCCATGTGTCTGTATGCTCTGATAGATTGATTAGACTAATTAGACCATCATTTCCTTTCAAGAAGATGCAGACTTCATGTTGAGTACCATACGGACGTTTAAACCTGAAAAAAATGGAGCCTGGCATATTCCTCCGAACATAGTTTCCATGGAAACTAAAAAAGGTAATTTCAGCAAAATGAATTCTACTGTAATTTAATTTAGTGAAAATGCTAAAAGATGGTTAAAAGAAAAAAATATATATCCAGTGAAACTAAACCATTCTGCACAAATAACAGGAAGTTAAAGATCAATGAACTTCACAACTTCATATGAAATATGTTATGGAAACTGCTTTGCTTCATACAGTATGATATGCTATAATATAAAGCAAGCGTCTATTTTTTCAAAGCAAAGCAAAATGCTGTATTTATAGATATTAATTAACATGAAGTGGCTTGATGAAATACTGCATGCAAATTGTATTACAGAATTAAATTTTGATATGTTATGATTGAGCAACATTTGCCTCTAAAACTTAAGTCACAGTACAAATTTAATACAATTATGTCAAAAATACAAAAAAGTAGAAATAATTATAAATGTTACTAAAAGAAAAACCTCCTGACGCAATTAGTGCTTATTTAAAAACCTGTCTTTCATGATTGGGTGGCACGGTGCCCCCCCGCAAATCTTAACCAGGATAAATGGGGCGTTGGATGAATGGTTCAAATCCCTTATAGACAAAGAACTATAGCAAATAACTATAGCTAATCTGAAAAATAAGAAATTATTGTAAATATTATATGAGAATCAAACATCAAAGGGTAGACATTTCTAGCCTATTCACAAAATACGATAATAAAAAACAGGGTGTATAGAACAATAGAATTGCTAGGAGACCACCTTACAGAGAACATTAGGGTTATTGCTTTGCCGTGGGCGAATCCCAAGCACCTTGGCAGAGTGTGTCCACAGCAAGCAAAAGGCAAGGGTCCTGCTCCAGGCCTTGTCAGACAGCAGGAAGCCCAGCATCTCATTCCCAGGAACAAGTAACACCTCACAGGAGGCCTTCATTAATCATCCAGTGTTGTCGCTCAGGATTAAATGATGGCAAAAGACATGAGCAGCACATTAGAGGAGAAGAAGGAGGAGAACTTGCTGGGGCCGCTGCTGTAGGAGAAACACAGCAAACCACAAGTAAGCTAAAGGTCTGATTAGTAGTGTTCCGTTAGTCTATACCATGATAAACCAGCAATGAGTGGCATTTCCCCGCTTAACTTTCCCACAGCCTTGCTGCACTTGTCACTTTCTGTCCTTCCACCAGGCAGACACTTGCTTACAATTAGAAGATAATGTTAATCGGGTTAGGGTGTCAAATAGTGTTACTGTTTGAATAGAGATGAATCAAACGTTTCTCAACTTAGGACACTCATGCGTCTGTAGTTAATATTTAAGAAAAAAATAAACAGCCCGCAAAGCAAAAAATGTGACATGCTTACACATTGGCCAGAACCATATCACTTGCACCTTTTACCACAAAAACAACTCTGTAGTCATTCAACACACTGAACTTTGTAAAGAATTGTAACACTAATAAAACAAACATATAGGCCTATGCTGTGTACAAGAATTATTAGGCAGGTACAATTCCGGAAGATCATCTTCAATAAAAGCAAGACAAGTGGATTTTTCTCTGCTATCCCATTACCCATTGATCCAGTTTTTTATTTGATCATGTCCTATATTAGCTGAAGCTGCCTCCTCAGTGCTCTTTTGATGAGTGCACTGCTCGCCACCTTCATATATATGATACTATAGTAAGGCCTGTTAGTCGTCAGTGGGTTTTAAGCCAGGTGATAAAGGGTCGTAATTTGATCACCTTTCAAGGCTCTCTTTGCCAGCCAATCAACCGAATAATATCTGGTGTAGGGATGGGCTATTGACTGTATGGATCTCATAGCCCGTTAGAAAGCTGCTGACATCTTCTTTGCAGTAAGTGCACAGTCGAGAGAAAAAGAACTGAAAGTAAAATTTTAACTTAAAAATTTTTAACAACATTTATTCCAAATATACTATTATGTATTTTTTTCTATATACAGTAGGGAAGTCATTTATTATTTATTTGGTAGAGGTAGCTAGGGAGAGGGGGGTCTGGGTATCCCCCCTGAAGCTGCTACCCCCGCGACCCGAACCCCGGACAAGTGGAAGATGATGGATGGATGGATGGATGGATGGATGGATTTATTATTTAAACTGACTTTTACTATGTATTTGTTAAAGAAGTGTTTTACACTATCTACTTTAAGTATACCTAGGTAATACTGTGTAGGATCCCATTTTTCCCATGTCCCACTTTTTTAACATTTGGGGTCTTCTTGTTAGCCTAACAAGTCCAGCCATCTTCTTCTGACCTCTCATTAACAAGGTGTTTTCAGGCACAGAATTGCTATAGATTGGACAGATTTTGTTCGTTCCACCATTCTTTGTAAACTCTGCACATTGTGTTGTGTGAAAATCCCAGGAATCTGGCTGTTCCTGAGATGCTGGAATCACCAGGTCTGTAACCAATACAGCGGTACACCGTGTTCAAAACCATGACTTACTACTCTGACACAGTGACCCTTTTGACCCCGCCTGCTTGCTGTATGTATTCAGTTTCTGCCATGATTCACTGTTTGTAAGAGCAGGTTGTTTGCGTGGTGGATTGCAGGAATGCCCAGGGCTGGACTGGCCATCTGGCATTTCAGGCGTTTTCCCAGTGGGCTGATGGTTAACGTGGGAGAAATTTATCACAGGCAGAATTTATCGTGGGGACCCCCCAGTAGGCAAAATGTATTGCCTGGCAAAAGTTATATTGGGGACCCCCCCGGCCCCTTGGCAATATTGCACAAATTTTGGAGGACACCATTGTCCACAGGCGTCTTTTCAGCACAGTCAAGCCCTGGGTATTCCTAATAATCTGAGCACTGATTTTATGTATAAAATCCTTTCATTGATTTGTTTTATTTGTGGCTCCTCTACTTTAATCAGAAATAAACCTGACATGTTTTTGATGAAAATGACCCAAAGAATTACTTTCTCGTGTTTTATATATAAAGAAAAGTACTGTACTATGTTCCTCTCATCGATCTGCCCTTGTTACAATTAAAATAAAAGCAGCAAGGGTGCCTGTATCATTTCAACAATTAAACAAATCCTTAATTGATACATGTAAAGATTGTAAGTGTTAATTTTCAAGACAGTGATATACCTAATTCGCCGTGTTTGTAGCTACTTGTAGCTAGACCAACCTTTTACTGTGAAGTGCAATGACCGCCAAACCATAGCTAATGAATAAACAATTAACAAAATATCTAAGAGCAATGTCTCCCTCTAGTGGTTAGTGTTTGCAACTATAATGCATTTTTTCAGACGGTAGATTAAACTCTTGGCGGCAGGGTACAAAGTCATTAAATTGAATTCCTTTTTGGAACTAAACACTTATATAATAATAATAATAATAATAATAATAATAATAATAATAATAATAATAATAATACGCTGCAAACAAAAACTTCCCCTAGCTTGTAACTAATATTTTAGACATGTCAGTAGTATTAGGAATTTAATTAAATAGTAACCTTATACAGTTAAATTCAAGATTCAAATGAATATTTTAAAATACAAAAATGCTGGTGTTTTGTCAGTATACATATACATGAGTCCTCCTTGACCACAAAGATATCACTGTGGTGAAGGAGATCCTGTAGCCAGCACCGCCCTCCACTCCCCAGTCCCTTGCAGCCTCCCAGATGGCCTTGATTGCCCCTTGGTTGCCCCTTGGTTGTCCCTTGGTTGGCCTGACCCTTGCTGGTCTCATCAGGGCTCCAGTCCAGCTCAGCCTTAGGCTGGCGGCTAGCTGGAGCTGTGTCCACTGGCCCTCCTTGTTGGCCCTGTGCACTGTATGGTAAAGTTGATATTGAATTGGGCTCCTTGGTGTTGGTTCTTGATTCTGTAAGTGAGGACTCAGAAGGTCCCTGAGGTAGCCCACCGAGTAAGCCTCTTATGTCTGAGAGGCAGCAGGGTGGTTGGGGTGGTGGCCCTGGTGTAGCCCTGTTCTCATTTGCCTGGCGACTCTGGAAGGGTCACAGCACACCTGGGCCTTGTGCCCCTTCTTTCAATTCAACTTCATTGTCATTGTCATGGTATACAGAGGTATAATGAGAAGCGTCTTGTGACTCCTGGAGCTGGTGCAACAAGTTTAAAATAGAATAATGGAGTACAATAAAATAATAAGCAAATGTGTCAATTTAAAGAGGTACAGTACAATATTGAAAGTGCAGTGTTACGTCAGGAGATAGGGGTCATCAGTTACTGTTGTGGTAGCCCATTGATGATGTGGCACACAACAGCCTACTTTTTATCTTAGCCAAAGTACTGACAGGGGTGTCACATGGTGCAAAGATGACCTGCACCCTCTCTGGGTGATGGTATATGTGGTATAGGTGCAGCGGGGTGGGGATGGCGCGGCAGAGTCACTGGAGCCAGTGCCCTCAAGAAGGCTATCAGCGGCGGATCATCGCGCATCTACTTTTACTCAGGGTAGGCCGGGGTGTGGAGGCCAGTGGCCAGGACACCAAGAGCCTTCTCCTTTCCCCTGACATCTGTTCACCAGAAGCTGCTGCAGCTGCGTCATGGCAACTGTGCCGCCAAAACCATAGCTGGAAGCCATACTCTGATCATGCAGTTACATTCTGTACCGCTCTACCCTCCAGGGCCAAGGCCGGGTGTATCTTCATGGCCTCTTCTGACCGATTACTAGAGTGACAGGTCAGGTGTGCTTGAGGAGGCCTGCCGCTGGGCGTGGAGGAGGGGAATCTGCTGAACAAATGGATAAGTAAATTCCCTGCATCTGCCTCTTTGGGGGCTGAGACTTCTGCTGCTGGTCCACTAGCTTGGCCCGCTCCGACTGCTGCAGGGTCTCTCCCAGCACCGTAGCTGTATCCGTCACTGCTGTGTCATGTCAGTGCCCACCAGCCGCCTCTGTCTCTTTCTGCTTCTGGCTCTACCTTCTCCAAGCTGCTTGCTGGCGGCTGCTTTCTGCTGTGTTGCTACCCTTCTCTTCTCACCAGTCCCAGCTGCTGCAGTACCCCTGAGATTTCCTCCTCAGGCTCAGCGATATCATACCCCAGATCACCTAGGGAGGACATCTTCCCCACCCGAGGTCCCAAAGTGGTATTAAAATTAATCGTAATATAAATATGTTAGGTTTTTAAAACATATTAAACAGCAGAAACGAATTGCTAAGTATTAACTTAATTTTTTATAAACGTTACTGGCTTATTTTTTTTTGTCGTAGTTACTGAACCTTTGAATTCTGAGTCACTTTTTCCAGTGTACATGTGTTTAATAAAATAGATTTCACTCAGGGTCATCAGAGGGGCAAAATCTACCTAGGGGGGCCCAAAGTGACATTTTGCCTGGGGGGCCCTATTTTCTATCTACGCCCCTGAATTTGTATGTCCCAAACGTATTCTATTAAAGAAAACTAAACTTGTTAGAGTAATTTTGTAAGCTTTCCTAAATTGCTGTCATTCTCTCCTGAGCTTGTTCATGACAAAGATCCTTTTATTTTTCAAGTCACATGAGAACTTCTTGTTAAGTTGATTTTTCTGTTACCTTGTGTGAGAACCCACGGCAAAGCATGTTGCTCCAAACTAGGAACAATCAGAGCCACATCAATGTTGTTCCTATATGAGTAGTCAAATGATGCATTTTTGCAGTTATTAGAGATTTATAATGGAATATCTCGCAACCAAACTATGTATAAATATCATCTGACCAGCAGTGTTTCAGTAAAGGTGAAATTAAAAATGATTATGTATGCAACTAATTCAATAATTCATCTAGAGGTTTAGTGGGACCAACGGTTATCAGCTCAAAATAAAACCTGCTTAATGTTTGCTGCCTATACAGCCCATAATATTCAATGTTGCGCATGGCAGGAAAGCAAGAAGCCTCCATGGGATCCATCCATCCACTGCTTATCTTAATCAGGGACAGAAACCAAGAACAGAGCCAAAGAAAGGAACCATCTTAGCGACTTACGGAACACTTGGCGAAGCTCATCAACAACATCTGCATGACAGGGAGCCTTTTCCAAGATTCCTCCTCTATCCTACAGCTCTTCATCAGCCATGTCCATGCCCAGTTGATTTACTGTGTATCGCAGGTTTCCAATATGACATTGAACAACTCCTGAGGATCACAATCCAATATCCAGGCTGCTCTATGCCAAAAAATGTTACACAGATGCAAACATATACAACTCCTGGTAAAATGCACAGAAATTCTATTCAAAATTCAATCATTATATTCAAAAACTGTTATTCGTTTATGTATTTACTATGCTGTAATTTTTATTGTTATTTAGGCTATATCATTTAGCCTAAGTGTGTAATAGGCTATACCATCTAGGGTGTGTATGCACCCTTTATGATGTTCTTACAATAACAAAATCACCTAAGAATGGTTTATTTAGTTCCCATTTGATATTGCTTTTGTCATACAACAAGTCTGAATGTACAAACTCCACATGCGGGGCGAGAGAACGGACAAACTCCACATGCGGAGCCGTGGCACGATTCAAACTGGAGCTATCGGCTGATGGTGGTATCCACGTTTTTAACGCACATTTCACTGGGTGGAATTATATTTACATAACATACTGACTTAAAACAATCTATAACGTTAAGACTTTTTAAACAGACTGGCAGTTTTTTCTTTGCAAAATGGACATTTCTCTGTTTAGGTTAAAACCAATGAACAGAGGCATTCTTCCATCTTCAGTAATGAAAAGTTGGTGAAACAGGGCCTAATTTAAAGCATACCCACACTTAAACCAAATGAGGTATAAAGTACACACATGGTTTATTCCTTTGTTGCCACGCTAATAAATCACAATAATGTAGCTTGTATATTATCATTAGCTACATTATCATTAGCATTTCGCAATTGTCTACCTGACGGAAAAACAGCAGTATCGTGCTGGGTAGAGTCGGATTAATGAATGCGGTTGAGATACTGTAAAATCACACAGTGGATAGATAGTGTTAGATCTAACTCGAGGAATATTCTTTTAACTGAACAAGTAGAGATGATGATCAATAGATGGCTGTTGCTTAAATAACTGGGATAAACAGTACAGACTTATCTCTCACCCACACAGATAAAACCCGACTTGTCAATATCTTGCCCCAATCATTTCTGAAACCTATACGATCTTAAAAAAAGTACAATATCACCAATTGTGGACTTGCATATTAAAAACGCTTTCTCAATTACAACCTGTACTGGCAATTATCTTTCTGAAACAAGACAATTTCCACAAATTCGTTTACAACTACTGTCCCCTGGAAAACTGTAAAACTACAGCAGCCAAAACAAACGCAATTTACTTTTAAATGTATCTTTATTTAACAAAAAAAAAATGAATTTAATTATTGCATACCCAGAAGACTTTGTAGTCTTTTGACAAGTCGTTATCAATCTGTAATAAGGAAACAAAAATGCACACCGCACACCATGGATATTTAGAGACACCAGTTCACCTAAACACATATTTTTTGAAGGAGGAAGGAATCTGGAGCACACAGGAGAGACCTACATAAATATGGAGAAAATAATCGCATACACCCACATCCAAGGACAGGAACTGAATCCCCAACCTCAGAGATGCACAGGGACAGCACTGTCCACTGAGCCATCAAGCTGCTGCATAAATAATATGTTTCAAAAAATCTATATATCTAATGTCGTTTCAGTCAGCTGACAAGTAAGCATGTATTCAATGTGAAAATTTTGTATAAATTGTTAATGTGTTTAATATTCCCAGGCTCCTTAATATTGACGTTTTTCATTCAAGCGGTTTATTTGCACTTTGTCCTTAACAATATATAAAGATATATCTATATATTTTAGGATATACAATGCAACAATACTATATTATACTATACATAAGGTCACATTACCATATTTATAAGGTATATTATATATGATATATTACACAAACAGACACACAAAACACTGTGTCATCCTAAATCACCTTCATGGAGCATTAATATCTGAGGTTAACATGCACTTCTTGAATTTTTGGCCAGCAGAGCGAGGCGGGCAACTGACTTGACCATACATGTGGAGAACCTGTGACAGGAGCCAGAATTGGAAATGTAATTGGAGGCAATCTGGTGCAGTCGCTTGGCTCCAAATGTGTTAAAGTGTCCTGGAAGGACCTGCTCCACCTCTTCATTGTCCACAAGCTGCAGCAGTCGCTCACAGCTGCTCACATAGTCGGTGACTCTGCTGTACGGCAGCCAGTCAATCATGGCGCCGTTATAGACGACATCGCCACTGAACAGAAGCTTGTTTTCCCTGTCATGGAGACAGATGCTGCCCCTGGAGTGGCCAGGCATATGCAATACTGTTAGTTGCCTGTCTCCCAGGTTGATGACGTCACCTTAAAAATGAAAAGGAACAAGCCAGTATTTCACCTGCATTGCGCCACTGACACAGCAAAATCCCATCGACTATATCCCAAATCACAGGTAAACTGTGGTTACGCTGACTTCAACTTATTAGAAATTCACATTAAAAATAAAGTTTTTAATCCCATTCACCGAAATACAAAAAAAAAAAAAAAAGTACGCAAAGTGCACTTTCCCAATTTATGGTTATGGTATGATTTATGAACGTTTCTTTTCCTCACAGATGCATTTTGCAATATAAATCTCATAGTGACGGCTCTTCCGTCGTAAGGGAAAAGCATCTGAGGTACTTTTAAGTAGGCTTGGATTCCAGGAACCAAGAGACTAACACCCCAGATAAAACCATTTAATTAAATTCAGTATCGATCGTTTTCTTCCTTCTCAGCATTAATCTTTCCATTGTCGTGGGATTTGACATGCAGTGATCATAATGACAATAACATTGAATAACCGTACCTTCCTGTAATATGTGAGTCGGCTGAACTGGTTTGACTTTGTATTGTCTGGCTCTCCAGCCAGGCGTCGGATCCCGCACTATCTCACTGTCAGAAAGCCAGGTCACGGTCTCAAAGTTGTCTCCGCTGGCCAACGCATCGACCTCCGCGACATGCACGCCCACCTGTTGAAACTGATGCAGCCCACCTGAATGGTCAAAATGGACGTGCGTGCCGATGGCCAGCAAAGGGTTTTTCCGCTCGGACTCTTCTCCAAGCAGACCTGTCGCAATCAAGTAGTCAGGCAAGCTCCTCAAGCCCAGTCCAGTGTCTATCACGACGTCCTGATGAGATCCACGAAGCAGCCAAATGTTAGCTCTATTACCCGATTCGTAAAACCTCTCCTGGATCCAGAATACTCCATGTCCGAGGGATTTATGCGCATACCATTCTGTGGCGGACATCCCACTTCATGTACTTGAAACAAATTAAGAATGAGTCCCAGTGTCTGCGAAAAAAATATGTAAGTGTATTGCCACAAATGAATATAAATATATAATAATCCCCAGTTATGCGGGCCTGCTCTAAGCTAAGGTTCCTAGGGAAAGCAAAGGGGACGTACAGCGAAGCGAAAAAAGGAAAACAGTATGACGTTGGTGTCAAGCCAACCCTATTGGCTATGGCAAATAGGCACCGCCCATACGTCCTCACGTAAAGACGCAGAGTTAAAAGGCACCGCATGGTCCTTCCAGTATTTTATACTCTGCTGACAGATTATTGGGGAAGGTAATGTGGATTTTACTTTTTGTTTGTATGTTCTTTTTCTGAATTTTATTGTCAGATATTTATACTAACTCCGAGTCCGCCAGAAGTGATCATAATCTCCGACTTTGTTGTGGTTGGCATTGTATTTAGAACACAATTACAGTATTGTTTTCTTGTAAGTGATTGGAAACTTAACCTTAATTCGCTTTAACTTAAACTGGCATGTTGGATAGGGTATGCTTTTTGTAGGCTGTGCATGATATCGCTCATTAAACTGTTTGATAGCGCTTGTTAGCTTAATTTCTGCTCCCCCAAGTATCTCTCCATGAGCCCAATTTCTGTCAATTACATTACATTAAATTATATATGCTTTTATGTGCTTTTGGTTATTTGAATTCTGATTTATCGTAAATACAGTATGTGATGTTTTATTCTTGCCTGCTTATAAAAGGTCAGCTTTTATCCTGTATATCCTAATTCCCATACAGTCAATTCTCCAAGTGGGTTGTGCAGTGTCATTGCTTTTGTTAACTGTAGTCTTTACTATGGTTAAAGTGCATTTTATCCCGTTTGTTCATGCGGATAGGATGGCAGCAAGAGGGCGAGGTCGGGGCATAGCAGCGTTCACCTTCAACATTGAAGCTTTGGGGCTGAGTAGGGGGGCACTTCCTGAGGCAGCACTCGGTCCTACAGCCCTCTTCCCAGTATGGGCTGCTTGTTTTGCCTTTTCTGGTTTTGTTTTTATGTAGTTTTTTGTTTGTTTCTTTTGTTTCTTTCATTTTTCAGATTCAGATTCAGAGACTGGCCACAAAAAAAAATCTGCTTTTTTTTTCTGTAGAGGAAATGTTAATCTGTAAAGGTACTGAGTAAGAAAACGTGAATTTTGCATTTCCTTAAAGTTAAAGTAAAAATGTGTTTTGGACTATGTGATAGGTGCACAGTTTATAGTACTATCATGTTTATTATTTTATATTTGGGTATTCCCCCCCCCTGCTTTTCAGTTACAATGTTTCAATATTTAAGATTCATATTGAATTTCTTGCCTGTATGTAGCCAGTGGAGTACAAGCCAGTGCCTCTAAAAACTGGAGAAGATGAAGAATATATGCTTGCCCTGAAACAAGAAATTAGGGCAACAATGAAAAAACTGCCTTACAATATCCCAGTGCCTGAGGAGAAGCCCGGTGATTCCCAACTGTAGTTATATAATACTTTCTAAAGTAACTTAATTTTAGGAAACATAGTGAATATGTATACAGTAAATTACCATATTACTGAAAGGTTGCAATTTTTTTTGCTTAAATTAAGTTTAATAGAGGACAAGATGGTGTAACATAAGTGATCAGATACTTTTGATTACTTTCTTTGACGTGTCTATGAGGAAGAGTCCTATTGTTCCCATATAACCTGTCAATGATTCAAAATTGAATGGATGAGAATTATAAGAAATTGATAGATTAATGAGTAATTGTAAACTGTGTTTCTGTTACATGGACCAATTTTCTTAATCTTTAAGTGAATATTTCATTATGAAGAACTTGACAAATTATCTCCCATGATATCCCTTGATTTTCAAGATGTTGAACGATACAAAGAGAAGTATATGCAGGAGGTATATAAAAACAAGCACAATACATGGACACCAGGTATGTTTGGATATAAAATTAATGTTCTACCCAGCTTTACTTTGAACAAAAATCTCTTATGTTCTGTTCTGTGATGAGTAGTGTGCCTTCCTTATGTTCTCTTCTGTGATGAGTAGTGTGCCTTCCTTATGTTCTCTTCTGTGATGAGTAGTGTGCCTTCTCTTTACAGATTGGCAGCGCCTTCCAAAGGAGTTGATGCCCCAAAAGAAAAAGAAAACCAAACCTAGTAAATGCAGATACAATGCATTTGTTCATTTATATGCAGTTAGTCATTTATTTCTACCTAAAATACTTATCATTTAGAATATTTTTGAACAACATGCATTGTTTGTGGAAGAATGTTAAATATAGTAACAGGAAGAATAGTTTTTCCTTCCTCCCATGAACAGAAATGTAGTGCCAAAATGTATGTTAACAGAGGTGACGAAGCAAGTCAAGGCAGCTTCAAAGAAAGAGAAAGAAGACTTGCTGTCTAAATTAGATGTAAGTCTTTATATAGAAATATGTATTTTTTAACTTTGCGTATTTTATTGTATTTCTAGTGTATCCTCACAGAAAAGCTTAGAGACTCACTATGTTCATTTTAAGTTTAAGGATAACTCAGTAGGTGTATTTGCATTATTTATCTGGGTTTTGTTATGAAGATTTTTTTTTTTTTAATGTGGGGGAGCTGTTTAGCCTACTTTGCTCTTGCACTTCAGGAGCTAGAAAAGAAAGATCAGAAATCTGATGACGAGACTGGAGAAAAGGCAGCAGACGAAGGAGATGAAGACGAAGAAGGCGGCGAGGGTGTGGAAGGGGAAGAATTTGATGAGGAGGAGGCCGAAGAGGTAATTGATTTGGTATCAAAGCAATGGCTTTCCATTGTAATATACGGTGGAGAAGTGTAAACTAAAATGCCAAAGGGCAGTGTGGCACATTAATTTGGTCTCCATGATGGTGGGTCTGATTCACACCAATGGCCTTTTCTCTGTGGAGTTTGCATCTTTCCTCTGTGTTTGTGTTGGTTTTGTCCAGAACTCCAAAAGTATGGAACTAAGGAAGGTGAACATTTTATATTATATAGCTGTTTTGCTAAGTGTTTGACTGTTACCTTATTTTAGTCTTAGAAACATAAACGGGCAATAAATTATTGGATGTGTGAAACTGCATTGTGGGTACACATGACAGATTAGTGCGATACATCTACACTGTAACACTGTAAAGTAGATTGCAGTAGCAGAACTGTAATAGTAACAAGCTACTGGCAATGCTGCTGCCAGTATTTTACTCTTAACCTACATGACAATTTCAAATTAAGAAAAAAAGTTTGTGTTATCAGTAAATTTAAATTACGTTGAATATACACTCAGTATATTCAACCGTATATAACTTGCTTCTTAACCCAAATAACATGGCTGCCTCTGAATACATAAGCACACACGGATAGAGACAAGAGGATAAGTCACTGTTCTGGTAGATGTAAGGATGGTTGAGATTATAATATCAAAGTGATTTCCAGATGTGGTGGTTCCAGCATCGCAGGAACAGCGACATTACTGTTATGTTTCACACGCTATATTGTCAAGATTTTATGAAGGACGCAAGAAAAAAAAAATCCAGTCATCGGCAGACATATTTTGTATGGGTGAAGTCAGAGGATATTGAGTAGACTGTAAGCTAACAGGAAGGCCACAAGTGCAAAAACAACAGCATATTACAATAATGGCGTGCAAAATGGCCTCTTGGAACACAAAACTCATCTTCTCTTCAAGATCCTACCCAGTAGTAACTACTTCCTAGTAAAATAGCCACTGTGTGTAGACTTTAATCTTTTTGTTTACATAGGAAAATGACTACATTGCCAGCTACTTCGATGATGGTGATGACTTCGGAGGAGGGAGTGATGACAACATGGATGAAGCTACCTACTAGCATGCCCAAAAGCTGTCTTCATATTACTTTTTCACTTTGGTATATCCTAAATATCCCTTCTTTGGTCTTTTTTTCCCATTTATTCTGTATGGAGAAATGTCCAAGTTTGGATTGCTATTTATTTGTGTTAGCCTTTCTGATAGAATATGGTATATTGTAAATAGTACTTCAGAAAATCCATGATTTATATTTATTCATTTTTTTCTCCTGTGTTACCAATGCTTTCCTGGAAAAATAAATCCCACATTAAAGATGAAATTGATATTAAGATTCCAGCAATTACTCATTGGATGTAGAATTTAAACACTCAAGTTTTCCCCAACTGTATTTAAAACGCTGATATTGCAGGAAATGGAAAAATCATGTATTCTCTACTCCATATTAACTCAGTACTATACATGATGTTCGTGTAATGCTAATTCTTTTTGCTTTTAAATCGTATGAAATTTCTAACAATCATTGTATTTGGGTTTTTCTTTGTGTCCATTTCATTTGTATAATGAGTCATTTAAGGACAGGCAGTACTGTTTGGATGATTATGAGTAGAAGAAAGACGAAGATATTGGCTAATTCTTTGCATAATAATTAAACAATTCCTTGCAGAAATCTAGACTTTTTAGAGCTATATTACAAGAAAGAATTCATGTGCCTACTTATGGATTGGTTTGACATAGGTGAGTTCATTTTCTTTTGGGCATTTTGTATGATTATTTAGCACTTTGACAAATTTGATTGTGGCTGGTAAAGTGAACTGTGACTGACCAACAAATGCATATGGTACAGTATCAGTCAAAAGTTTGGGCAAACATCCCCTTGAAAGGTTTATTTGTACTATTTTCAACATTTTAGAACTAAAAAAAAAAAAAACCATCAAACCTACAGTAACGTATATGGATTATGCTCTGACCAAAAAAAGTATTTTTCAAAAATCAAGTGTTTGGGGGGAGGGGGCAGCTCTGTTGGTTGGGACTTGGAAGGTTGCTGGTTCAAATCCCATAGTCATCAGAGTGATCCCACCATCGGGCCCTTAAGCATGGCCCTTAACCCCAATTGCTCCAGGGACTGGCTGACCCTACTGTCTCCTCTACGCCAGTTTCATGAGGTGGCCTCCTGGGATGCTTTTCCAGCCATTCTGAAGGAGGTCCCACATAAAGGCTGAGGGCTCACTGACTGCTTCTCTTTCACTTTCAGGTCAAACTCCTTCAAAACCATTTCTACTGTGTTTAGGTCAGGTGGCTGGGTCATGTGACACTATCATTCTTCTTTGTAGGTGGCTTGGTATGTCAACATTTTTTACTGGTACTGTACACCCATTCACTAGTGTGTAAATGCTCTATGTTTTCTGCTGAAATTTTCAGGCGATTTATAAAATTCACTTGTAAATATGTGATGTAAACTGTGCAGCATTTAACAATTTTCTCTTGAAGCATCCTCTTGCATACTTCAAATCAGCCACAGGGTGATGTTAGCCAGTGTTAATTGATGATCCTAATTGCTAATTTTAGTTGTGCTTCTGAAAAATGAAATTTGAAATTGAACGAGAATCATAAACTGTTGTCATGTAATGTTTTATATGTTAATATGTGAATGTCTTTTAAAAAGCAACTATATTTTGTTAACATCCTTCTGTTTTGTGACAAGGTATCATAGAAGCAAATTGGATTTTATTTCCATTCATACTAAGTGTACCTCTATCACAGGCACTTTCACCATAACCATAACCATTCATCCACTCTCAGAAATAATGATGAAAAAGGGGGTTACTGTTTCGCAGGATCTCTTTGAAGAAAAGAGTAAATGTAAACCGAATACATATTAGTAACATAGCATGCACCTGTTGCACAATTTCCAAAGCATGTGAGAACCCAGTCGAAAATTATACGGCTCCATTATCTCGTGCTTTTCTGTTTCTCAAACATTGCTCTACATGTTGGCAGTGTTAAATGAAAGACAAGAGTAAAACAAAAAAAAATCGTGATACATTTTATCTTGCATGAAAATGGCGTTTTTGGTTTTGTGAAAAGGAACCAATGAAATATATGAAGAACATAATGAGAACTAACGTAAGAAGTAACTTTATTATTATTTTACTTAGGATAAAGCTTTACTTCCACATGAAAAATAATGACGGCGTTAGTTGCTTCGAATGCTCATTATTTCTTATTGCGGGACACCTCAAGACATTTTTAGCAGCCTGATGTCGCTTTGCGCTTTATAAATAGGTGGCCGAGGGGGACATAGTTCGCTGGGTGGAGCTGTTCGCTCGGTCCCATGCAGGCTTTGCCTGTCAAGCTTTCCGAAACAAATGCGATTACCACGTCTGCTCTTTGAAATAAGGGTCCCGAGCTGCCTACAGTAGTTCTGTTCGCAGAGTTAGCAGAAGGTACAGAACGGGACTGATTCAGTCTATAAGAAAGCGTTAAGTCATTCATTTAATGAGGATAAAAAGAAGAGGGAGGCTAGGTCGTGTTCCCATATAACCAGTGGGAATACCGTTACGTTACTTCACCCCAGTGTGAAACGTTGTTTTTTTGTGTGCATAAATACAGTGGATTCCACAAGGCATCCGAAGGCGACACAAGAATGTGATTCTCAATAAAAAACAATATATTGACAGGAAAAAAAAAAGAACCCTGCAAAATATTTTGAGGAAACAACATCGATGATACCTTAATTCGGAAGCTGTAATACGCAGTTAATTCATCCTGGGTTTGTAACCAGAGCAAGGCGTCAGGTAAGTTAATGTCAGTTTAATGTAGTATGTCAGAGTAAACGAGTGTCCGAGAACAAAGTTGAGATTGCGTAAAATTATATAGACTGGGAAAGTTTCTGTCTTTATAACAAACTAAAGTGCAGATATATTGTGAACGTTTTATTATAGCGTTAATGTCCTAGAAGTATGTCTAGTAGTACAGTGAACTGTTTGAACTTCTGTTTTATTAGCAAGTATTTATGCTTAATTTTGCTACGATACAAAAACAAAACAATATTCAAAGTTGTATTTCTCATTTTTTAATAACAATGTTGTATTTTATCGCGTAAATACTCTTAATGCGTGGTTATATAAATGCTTAACTTACAGAAGGGTGAGTAATTTATTGCTTCCATCACGGGGTGCTGGGTAGCTCACACCGAGGGTTTGACGTATGTAGTAAAAAACAATTAAAAGCTTTCAGTAACTACTAATTTCTTTTACGTTATGCCAGCATTCCCTTGGAGTTGCTAGTAAATTTAAAAAAGCCCAAATATTGATTCAGTGCAATGATTAAATGAATGACTGGGTAACCCATTGACGAGCAGAACAAATGCTTCCATGGTTACTTTCTGGATATTCGCCGTGGACACTGTGCTTTGTGTGTTTCCTCCTTCCTCCATTGAAATAACACAGCAATCCGTGGGGAACCGCCACACATGGCGTGCCTGAGTTCGGGCTCCCTCTAAAACCACGTACTGTGCTGACTGTCTTACCCAGGGACTCTTAATGCTCTATGTGAAAATGTATTTATTTTAACAAGAAGTTTGTACGATGTACCAAGGGCACCTGAGTCACTACAGTATCTATCTATCTTGCTAGCTAGCTATATAGGTTAGGTTCATAGAAAATATACTGAATAATTTCTGACTCACTAAAGTTCTGTACCTTCTCAGGGGTTCGCATTTTTCTTTGTATTGGAATAAACCAGTAATTATATGACATATAAACAACCTAATAATCTGTTTTGGGTCTGCCACAGACCTAGAAATTTCTTTTAAGTTAGTTGTGTTATATTAAATATAAACAAATACAAAGTTAGATTATGCTTGCATTTTATCTGAACGATAAATTAAACAAGATATATTGTGCATTTTACATTTTGAGTGAGAAATAATTTTCTTCCATCAGAAGACTGTTCAAGTTTTTTTTTTTTTTCCCCCCCAACGGGAAAGCCCAATAGAGGTTTCTGTGATGACCATGGCGCACAGTGAAGCCGTGACAAAAGACTAGCAGGTGTAAGCACAGGCAAAGGGAAATATGGCATTGGTAGGGGGGTGTTTTTTTCGGGCCTCCAAACATATGTCATGTCGCTGATATACTGCAAGATTGTGTGAGAGCCACAAATATAGGAAATGTACAGATTTAGATTGTACTTCTGAAATACAGCATGTAATCAGCTGAATGCTATACTGCAGGCTGAGGAGCCTCCAGCTAATCTACCATTTGTCTGTCCCGCAACCCCTCTCCATTGGGTGCAGCCAATCCAAAGACTGCTCCCATCTTTTGTGCCTTAATAAATAGCGTCTGCTAAGTGTGCATCCAAGGATGATGTAGTAGCAGCTGCCACACGCATATGTTAAAAACATTGATTTAATTATATCTAAAAAGGATTGTTAAAACTGTGACTTTATTTGTCTTCATCCCTTTTTTAGAGCATGTCAGATGGGCCACACACTCTGTGACAGCTAAGCACCTTATCTCCTGCACATGGCCCCAGTGGAATTAGACACCAGGGCATGCTTATTACTGAGGTTGTGTGAGGATTGCATTAAGGATGTTTATACATGGTGCCTGATTGCATTAATGACCTGCTTCTGGAATGCTGCCAAGCATTGCTATAGTATTCATAGATCTTATAAAGGAAGATGCCATGGACACCAAAGAAGTATTTTATCTAAGGAATCTCTGTGAGAGTTAAGGATGGTCCATGGATGGCTGTGAACTATATTGATATGTTTAACCATTTGCTTGAAACGTGATGTGTTCAGTTCACACAGTGCATATACTTTTAAAGTAAGTTACGTACACTAGGATTTTTCTGGTCTTTTTATTTCTTTATAGTTTTTATAAGTTCATACATTTTCTGTATCTGTATTTTACATAGTTCACATTTACTTACTGAGAAATTAAATGTCTCAAACAGAATTACTTCCAACTGCTGCAACAAAGCACACTAAATACTAATTCTATATGAAGTCTTCTTAAAAGGCAGACTGAAGTCTTGAAAATCTTGCTGTATTTCAGCATATAGGGGAACTTCAGTGTGTGAATGTGTGGGAAAGTAACACACAGTGCTAAATCCTTATTCAAAGTCCAGTGAATCTTATTCAGTTCCAGTGTAGATTATGTTTCCACACCTTCAGAGTGTAAATAGCAGGGTTACAGACTTTACTTTCCCACCATTGAGGGGCCTCCACTAAAACAATACTCATATATGTAACAGAAGCACAAAACGACATGGTTCTGCAAGTCATCACATTAAGGAGTAACAACTAGTAGGGATATGACTGCTCTTAAAAGTGACACTGCTGTAGCAATGTTTTTCATCTGTGTCAGAATGAATGGGGCAATTTTCAGCAATTTAATTTGGAGCTTTTGATGAGTATAAGAAAAGAAGTAAGTGAAAGATTGTAACTCAGTGCTGAATGAGCTCTTGTCATGTTTGATAGGTGTCAGCTACAGAGAGTTTGGAAAAATACCAGACATGAAGCAGATCTGGGCCGTGGAGTTTGCAGGCGAATGTGTTCAAGTTGAAATCTAGGCCAATAAGGCTGAAACATTTTTTTAAATGGCACCCGTATTGGGATTATTCTGTCCCATCATAAAGGTGCAAAAACATTTCTTAGGTAAAGTATTATAGGTAGAAAAATATCATGGTCAAATTTGCAGTCAGTAATGTATAGTTTTACCACTTTATAAAACAGAAATTGCTGCTCTGATAAATATATACATGTGTAATTATTTTTAATACCTTATGCATCTTTAAAATGTGTTTAATAATAAGTTGCATTTATTGGATGCTTAGTCATACTTTGGTCACTTAGCTGCTGGGTATCTAATTTCTCAATTTGCAAATGCAATTGTGAAGCAAGATAAGGAGAAATGAAGATAGCAAGGTGTCAGTAGGTCATTCTCAGTTAGCATCAACGTGCACTTTGTTCCTTGGGTCTGAAACATTGCAGTTCTATGTTGGTTGTTCCTTATATCTGAATGTCTTGGTCATTTCAATTTTTGTGGATGCTGAAGAATATTTTTAGCAATCCTTTTCCGTGGAGAAAAGGGAGAGTGATAGGACATTCTCTTTGTTTTGAGATGTCCAACAATCCCAGTGATGTTTTTTTTGCCTGGTGATTTGCTGCAATTTTTACAATATTTTTGCTGGGGAGATGCAAAGCTTGTATTTTCAATTTCATAGTATCTCATAAGAACTTTCTGGAAACATCCACACATACAAACACATACATCTTCACTCAAAGTTTTGATCTTCAGCTTTTTCCTGTGCTCATTGCACTTGGCCTTTGCCCTTTTGTTTCTCCCTGGACATTTTATAGATCCGAATTTCAGTGCCGTGTATTTTACTTTCATATTCTTCAGTGTTTTTATTGCTGATGATGAAAGTCGGCTCAGCAGCCTAATGAATGTTCCATGGTGGTAAGACCCCACCTAGAATATTGTGTGCAGGTTTGGTCACCATACCTTAAAAAGGACATTGCTGCTTTGGAACGGGTGCAACATACGGCTACAAGAATGATTCCTGGTCTTAGAGGAATGTTTTATGAGGTGAGGTTAGCTGAGCTGAATCTGTTTAGCCTCGCGCAAAGGAGACTAAGGGGGGGTCATGATCCAGGTATATAAGATTCTTGCCTTTTTCTTAAGGCAAATGAGCCTGCATTGTTCAGCCAAATGGCTACTTCAATATTAGTTTAAATACTAGAACTCGTTGCCATAAGTGGAAATTAGCAGGAGATCATTTTAAAATGAATTTGAGAAAGCAGTTTTTTACACAACATGTAGTTAGAGTATGGGATAGTCTTCCTGCTAGTGTAGCGCAAGCTAAAACCCTGGGTTCCTCTAAATCTGAGCTAGATAAGATTTTAACAACTCTGAGCTATTAGTTAAGTTCTCCCCAAATGAGCTTGATGGGCCGAATGGCCTCCTCTCGTTTGTGAATTTCTTATGTTCTTATGCATGTACAGTAATTATTAGACCAAATTTATAATTTATGTTTCTTAGTACAATTCTCTGGAAAAGGTCATATATTCCTGGCATTCATCTCAAAATACAAAGCTGTGAAAAAAGTAGCAGCTGACATTCTGCTATTAAGAGGTGGTTCATCAGCCCTCATTAAGTTTATGCTAAATATTGAGCAGCCAGGTTGGGCAGTTGGTAACCCTCTCCAGTAAAGTGTAGACCTCATTGCTAAGTTGGCTGTGAATCCGTGCAGATGCAACCTGTTGTGTTCACCATCCGCTGTCTAATTTACGGCTGTTGCCTGAAGAGTCCTGCCGCAACACCATGTGAAGGGTCACAGCCCGTTTCCCAGATTGTAGTGTCCCCTACCCCTATTCGTCACCCCTGATCAGTGTCTTTGTCAGAGTCAGTGGAGACAGGCGGTGCAGAAGCGCGACTCACCAGGCATCCTGGAGGCGCAGCCATGTGTGGCAAAGAGCTCCACTCCACTTTTAATTGCCATTGGGTCCCTGTTTTGGTTTGCTTTTTTATACCATTCACCTTTGTTTTTGTTTGTATAGAAGACTCTTTTTTTCTGCTGTATGTATGGGTTTGAAACACTTTCTGTATCATTGTGCATTTTGGAACAAGCATCCCTGAAACTAGATTCTCAAGTGAGTTTACAGAATGCATGTTATTGTAAATCTTTTAAAATGACATCCACCCTAAAACATTTTAATAATTATATATGGATAGCAACTAAGGATGCAATTAAGCTAGTTTTGGAGCATGAAAAAGAAAACAAAAATATTTTAATGCAATTATGTCAATAGTCCCCCCTCCAAAAAAAAAATAAATTTGGAAATAACCTGTTTGTGATAACAATGCCAGTGCTTCCAATTAGATTGTCCAACTGGAATCTGAAATTGGAAATTAACATTCTGTAAAGCTCTAAATCTGAATTGCTTAGGTATGTAACTTCCTTCAAGCTACATGGTTTGTTGCATAAATTTCATGGCTTCTGCATTTTTTAATTACGATGGTAAGGGAGTGATACTCAGATGTTTAATCTATCTTCAGCAGACTCTTATGAGTCTACTGGATTAACAGATCTTTTATTAATTGCCACATGCTGTGTTTAACAGTGTTAACTAAACATTCATTCATTCATTCATTCATTCATCGTTTTCAGATCTTTACTACGTCACTGCAAAAAAATATAATTGTGACATTTCCATGGATTGAATAATGGTGTAATATTTCACCAGAGAATGCTAGAGCTTATAAACATAAACTAAAATAAAAGTAAGTTTTACACAGTGACAGAATATATTAGTTTCAAAACAGTAAGCTATTAATTTAGGTCTGGTAGTTTTAATGTTTAAATATACCCCAGAATTAATTTATTTTATATAAATATAAAATAAATATAAATATATGACATGTAACTCCTCTCCTCACTCCTCTCCAGTCCCTAATAAAACTTAATGTGATTTGTAAGACAAACTATAGTTAATTTAAACAGTACAGATTCTGCACCCCTGATTACTTTTGTAGTATGTTTAGAGTGGTAGCAACTAGTCATTTTAAATCTCAGTTGTGTTTCTCAGTATACATTTACTGACCACCATGGTGCTGACCACCTGCTCACTGAAACGGTCATAGTAGGATACATCTATCACAATAGGAAAATGTATGAAATTATCCGGTAGGTATTGGAAGTACACTTATAATCATAATGCTGATTCTGCTATACTTCATAAGGGGTTTTCACAATCCCCGATCTAGCCATCTGTTCTTAGCCTGGCAAAGAAACTGATTGGAGGGCTTCAGAAAGGAATTTCCCACATTTCGCTTTCTAAAATGTTGAGGGAGAGAAAAGAGCTATCTCTCTGAATGGGTTTTTGATTCAGTTGGGTGGGAGGGTGATTTCTGCATGAAAAAGAAGTGAGGAGGACGGAAAAGAAAAGGGAGAGAAATGCAATGTTGAAGGAAAGAAAAAAGAATAGAAACCTACCAAACTGCTTATTGGTCTGCGACTCACAAGATCCACTTGTCTGTGTCTACTTTTTTTGAAAAGCAATTAGCATTTCAACTAGCTCAATAGGTTACATGCAATGAAGTAATATGGCTTATAATTCGCTTCTCTGGACCCGGGGCTGTTGAGAGCTTGTTATTGTATAATCTCTTGAAAGTGCATTTTTTTCTGAAGCTCAACCATTGTTGCAGAACTGGCTAATCAGTCATCTGGGCACCATTTGAAACTTAATGGACTATACAAATATTTTTTGTTTTACTTTGTATTGTTCCTAAAAAGAAATAAAGATTTTTGTTATGTTATAAAGACATGATATGTCATTGACACAAGTAGAATGTGGTGGACAACTTCAAGAAAATATATTTAACTTTTCCTTAGTGTGGAATTCACATATGCTGAGCATCCAATTTCTCTACATTAATTAGTTGAGTATAATAAGATTCAAAATATTATCCAATAAGATGTTGGATAAATTTGCACAGGCACACACACACACACACACACACACACACACACACACACATGTTGGTCTTCCTATCTAAATGGGGACCGTCCATTCA
>JAODLC010000044.1:23803992-23852839 GCA_026781145.1 Hippopotamyrus pictus | reverse complement strand
TCAAGTTTTACTACACTTTGGGGACAATTTGGTCCTCAAATGTGATCTATGCAAACCCACACACACACACACACACACACATGCATGCATGGTGGGCTGCTGGAGCAAGAGATCATAGAGGGACAAGAAGAGACTTTGCAAGCTGGCTCTGTCCTGGACTGCTCTTTGGACTCCACTGAGGTGATGGGTGAGAGGAGGATATTGGCTAAATTTACATTCATTATGGACAATCCCTCTCACCCCCTGCATGAGATAGTGAGGGTGTTACGAAGTTCCTTCATATTTAAATGTCATATTTATGAAATGAAACCTTATTTGCAAAGCACAAGTACAGCTACAGAGGAATGCTCTTTCCACATATCCCATCTTCCTTTCCTTTGAGACATACACATACATAATTCCTGCAGCCTTGTAAAAGAAGATTTCTTAGCACTTCATCTGAGTGCTGATTATTGGAAACTCCTTAGAAATGACCCCTCGTAGTTTAAAGTCCTACCAAAGGTGATCTCCAGTGCTGTTTTAACCCTGTGACTCAAAAAGCATGACTTGGCAAAGTGTTCCCACAAAAGCATTGCTCCAAGTAACTGAGACTTAAACAGTTACATCTGATCCTTTCCACTCAATGCGACAAAGTGTATGGTTTCCTGCCTGACCTACAGGTCATCAGAAGCTCTAGAATTTCCCCTGCTGGGAAAGAAGTAGCTTCATAATCTTGGCATCAATTATTCACAGTGCAAGATTTCGCAGCATCTGGGTGTAGTCTGTGTGCACCTGTAGAGACAGTGAGTGCACTCAGTTATGGACATGTCACAGATGAGAACAGTGAGTAAACTCTGGTATCAGTTCTTTGAGTGATTATCTGTCTGCCAGACAACTGTTCTCTCTTTAAGGAGATTGTGTTATTGTGGCTGCATAAATAGGAAGCAAATGTTAAGTAAGAATGTGGGTCGAAAAAGACTTCTAAAAGTGGCAAGTTAGTGGCAACACTAACTTCATTAGTCGCACAAAAAATGTTGTGGGATACATATTTAACATGCTGTAGATTATATAGTCTTTATTATTTCATACACAATATCTTTTGTGAATCCTGAAATATTCCAAAAAAACACAGTCGGTAATAAGTTTCAAATAAATTGGTTTTTAGTCATAGTCCTTGGGTACTTATTACCACTTTATTGTTTTTATTCACATAAATCTCCCAAATAATGAAATTCTCCATGTTAAAGGGTCTGTAGAAAATGTTCGTACCCATTTAGTTGACAAACTGGAGTCAAATATGACACTCTCTGAGTTAGTATATTACATATATAACAGTATGATGAAGACCTATGCATCTTATAACCTGTGTTTATCCATGAGTAATATATGATTATGTGGCCAGTGAGGTCCATATTTGGTAACCGCATAAAGATAGCAAACACTGAAAAATGCTGCAAGCAGTATGCTTGGAGAAGTTCTGCTGTGTACAAAAATGGATTTTCTCCAGGGAAAACTAGAATTTTACTGCAATGTTTAGGGCAATAGGGTTGTGTGCATGTTGACTTCGTTGAGTTAATTCTTTTATGGCCAAATTTGTTTTCTGGTATAAATTTAAAACTGTCTAGTTCCATAATCAAGATGAAATGTAGAGTTTTTTTATTAAGGGCCATTTGACATTTCTGTCTGCCCACACCAGAAGTTTGGAGCAACCCAGGAACATGCACTGTCATCGTGTGGCTAGTTGCAGACAACATGTCCTTCCTTTGACACAGGCTTCCTGACCAGACATCTAACCGGTTCAAATAGCTCCTAAACATGGCTCAGATAGACAAATTCTTTTCGACCATGCTTTCGAGAGTGCGTATAATGTTTGAGACCGCATGAAATTCTTGTTGCAAATAGATTGCATCCTTTAGCCCTCTGGACATTATAAGGAAGGGGTTTCACCTAGCTGTTTCAAGACGTTATTTGAGCATTATTTATTTGTTTTTTGAGTTTGAATTAAATGTGAAAAAAAGACATATGCAAATAAAATGAACATTTTCTGAAGATGCTCAGTAATTCCTAGTTATTAATTACAACCCTGTTCCCAAAAATGTAAATAAAAACAGAATGCAACGATTTGCAAATCATGTAAACTCATATCTAATTGAAAATAGAACAAAGACAACATATCAAACATTGAAACTGAAAAAATAATGTTTTATGACAAATATATGCTCCATTTGAATTTGATGCCAGCAACAAGTTTAAAAAAAGTTGGGACGGGGCAACAAAAGACTGAAAAAGTTGTATAATGTTAAAACAAACCCCCCAGTTGAATATCTCACAACTAATCTGGTTAATTGGCCACAAGTCAGTAAGATGATTGGGTATAAAACGAGCCTCCTGTAGGGACAGAGTTTCTGTGGAGTGAAGATGGGGAGATGTTCACCACTCTGAGAAAGACTGTGTGGGCAATTTAAGAGTAAAGTTCCTCAACTTAAGGTTGCAAAGAATTTGGGAAATTCATCTACAGTACATAACACCATTAGAGGATTCAGAAAATCTCTGTATGTTAGTGACAAGGCCGAAAACCGGGGTCCTCAGGCAGCACTGCATTAAAAACAGACATGATTCTATAGTGGAAATCACAGCATGGACTCAGGAAAACTTCAGAAAACCATTATCTATGACCACAGTTCGTCTCTACATCCACAAATGCAATGAAAGAAGAAACCATTTCTAAACATGATCCAGAATCGCCAATGACTTCTCTGGGTCTGAGCTCAGTTAAGATGGACTGAGGCAAAATGGGAAACTCTTCTGTGGTATGATGAATTAAACTTTCAAATTCTTTTTGGAGGTCATGGCCACTGCGTCCTCCAGGCTAAAGAGGAGAGGGACCATCCAGCATGTTATCAGCAGACAGTTCGAAAGCCAGCATCCGTGATGGTATGGGGGTGCATGGGGGTGCATTAGTGCTCATGGCTTGGGTAGCTTGCATATATGGGAAGGAAACATTAATGCTGAATGATATATACTGGTTTTGAAGCAACATATGCTGGCATACAGACAGCATCTTTTTCAGAGGAAGCCTTGTATATTTCAAAAAGACAAGGCCAAACTGCATTCTGCACGTATGACAACAGCATGACTCCGTAGCAGTAGAGTCTGTGTGCTAAACTGGCCGGCCTGCAGTCCAGACCTGTCACCCAACATCTGGCGCATCATGAAACGAAAAATGCGACAAAGGAGACCCTGAACTGTCGAGCAGCTGAAATCCTACATCAGGCAAGAATGAGACAACGTTTGATTTTCCAAGCTCCAGCAACTGTTTTCTTCAGGTTTTCAGAGTGTTAAAAGAAGAGGTGATGCAACAGTGGTAAATGTGCCCCGTCCCAACTTCTTTGAAACATGTTGCTGGCGTCAAATTAAAATTGAGCTTATATTTTTAATGAAACAATAACATTCCTCCGTTTCAACATTTGATATGCTGTCTTTGTTCAATTTCCAATTAAATATGAGTTTATATGGTTTGTAAATCATTGCATTCTGTTTTTATTTACATTTTATGCAGCCTCCCAAATTTCTGGAAACGGGGTTGTAACTTCCCAGTGCTCAACCTGGCAAAGGTTTTCACCTGAGGTTCCACCTCTGGGATACCTAAGGTATCATGAGCCTATGAACCTTGATTTGTAACAGAGGAGATTGTGGGAAAATAGGAAAGTGTTTAAAATAAATGCATTCATGATACTGGAGCATCAAAATAACAGGTACATGAGTACATCAGTATATATGATTATTAGGGTATAGTTTTATTTCACGATTCAGGGTAAATGTATTATATAAATTGAGTTACATGGCCTAGACAGTCATGTTGAACAATACTTTTGTTTTAGTGTGCCGGTGTGTTTAGACTCTAATATGATAAATTTGCTATGTGTTTGAAATGTGTGTGTTTTTTTTTTTTTTTTTAAATGTTACAGTTAATTAGTGGTATTTTTTAAATCGTAGGCTTGGTGATTACGTTCTGGACCTTTCAGTGCCCTGAGCGATTATGAACTGTCACTGGCAGAAAAACAGTGATTCATTGATGGCGTGAACACCCTGTGGTGGATTATTGGGTAGAGACTGGTGTCCGACTGTTTCTGTTCTTATGAAAGTCAAGCATCATAGCCAAAACCTTCATGCTGTCTTGTTTTCTGACAGACATCTTATGCATCTTGTTGGTCCAGATTCACGTCTTGGCAGCAGAATAGTTCCGCAGACAAAGACTCCTCATCAATAGGCTGACGCAAAACCACATTCCTCTTACTGTAAATATCAGCCCTTTGATGTGAATGAAATTTTCAATATTTTCACTTCACCCCCCCCTTATTTGGAGGAATGTTTTTCTTTCCTTGTAAGAAGCTTAGATGTTTTCACATGTGCTTTATTTATGATAAGCTGATATGATGCCATGCCAGGATATTTCTGTTACATGTATGACATGGCCTTTGCTGCACCCTCTTCCAACATCAAACCCTGTAGTAACCAGTAGGACATTTCCAAATCTTTCCTAAATTGTTAACTGAGACAATAACTAGTTCATACCATCACCTTCTCCCACATGGCATCTATAAATTATACACAGGATATTTACATATCTAACAAGATTTCTTCTTGATTTGCCTAAAATATCCACTTAGAACAAGTTTTTCCATTTATACAACTTTGTGTAGTCTGAATAATTAAAGAAGACATTCCTTTAATACTCATGAACTGGAAATTTTAGCATGTGCTATATCTAAAAGGGTATGTTTTGCCCAGTGTTGATGACAAGAAGTCCAAGGAAACATTGAAACATGCCTTTGAACTTAGTCCAGAAAAATAATTATAAAGTATGCTAAATGACTGACTGTTAAGATGAGATCAGGCTATGGGCAAAATTAGTGGTGCAGTTGAGAGACCACAGAAAAGCAGGAAGACTCCAGTCCATGCTCTGTCGTGGACACATCCTTCCTCCACAGTCACTGTAGCTTGTGTTCTGACACACTAGAACCTTATTTAGCATATCTCTTCTAGGTGCCCCTTGACTGGTACACTGGGGCCTTCCCTGATTGCTGTTCTTTGTGATAGCCCCTCTTGTACATTGTCTGCTTGGGCTAACTTGCGTGGGGGGAAATGGGTAATCCATATGGGCCCAAATGGCCAAAAGGAGAAAACGATAAACAGACCCAAAGACAATTAATAGAATTCTCTACAGTAAGTATTTTTATGAATGGCTTGGTGGTGCAGTGGTCAGCACTGTCGCCTGGGACCTGGGTTCATGTCTGTGCCAGGCTTCCATGTGTGTGGAGCTTGTATGTTCTCCCTGTGTCGTCGTAGGGTTTCCTCTGGGTACTCTGGTTTCCCCCTACAGTCCAAAAATATGCTGAGGCTAATTGGAGTTGCCAAATTTCCCATTGGTCTGTGTGTGAGGGGTGCATGGTGTGTGAGTGTGACCTGCGATGGGTTGGTGCCCTATCCTGGGTTGTTTCCTGCCTTGTGCCCATAGGCTCTGGACCCCCTGTGACCCTGAACAGGATAAGTGGTTATAGAAAATGGATGGAATATTATTATGGATGAATGATTTCATTTTACATAGTTGCTTATGGACATGACTGAATGAAATTAATAAAAAGTATAAACAAACATTTAAGCAGGAATGAAGTTCAGGGCATTATAGCCCAAATGTGTCCATATAGTATCGACTATAATCCATGACCATAAGAACATCAGAAATTTGCAAATGAGAGGAGGCCATTTGGCTCATCAAGCTTGTTTCAGGAGAACTCAACTAATACTGTAGCTTGAAGGTGTTAAAATCTTATCTAGTTCTGATTTAAAGGAACCCAAGTTTTTAGCTTACACTGCACTAACAGGAAGACTATTCCATACTCTATGTGCTGTGTAAAGAAGTGCTTTCTCAAACTCAATTCAAAATGTTCTCCCTCTAATTTCCACCTATGCCCACAAGGTCCTGTATTTGAACTAAACTCTTCTAGCATTGGGGGTAGAACATAGAATGTGTTAGCTTCCCCTCTGAAAGACAAAAAGTGGGTTATCGTGATGGAGACAGTGGACAGAGTAATGACGTCATATGTATTCTGAAAGCTGAAGCAAGCAAACTGGCCTTTTTGTTTAGATTATGTTTAGGACGTTTGTTTGGCAAATGGCAGTGGTTATGTGGCACACATTTTTAGTTTTATGTTTTAAGTTCTCCCAGGCCTGCCTTATTAAGTCAAGGATTAAATTTGAGCATTAGTGCGTAACCTCAGGTGGATGGGAGACTTGGATGAACACAAAGCTGTGCCTTGCCTGTAGTACTGCCGGCTGCTGGATCTTTGATCTGTATCAGCAAGGCAGGAAGTTCCCATCGCTGGAGCTGTGGAACAACATTGGGGTAGGGTACAGTGGGGTGGGGGGTGCGGGTAGGGGAGCGAAATAACAGGCTTTACTCCCCCTCTTTGTCCCTCTCTTTCTCTGAGCTCAGTCAGTGGCTCTTAATCCAGTTTTGATAGCTTTCACCCTCCCAGCTTTCAAATCCTTCCAGGACTGTGCACAGCCATTATCAATTTTTTTTTCTCAATTATTCTCCAGTGCTTATAAGCAAAGTGAAACATTTGTCAAAGGTTTCCAAAATCCAGAAATTCTCCTTTTTAGAATCCTTGGTTTTGTTGTGTAGTAAATGCTGCAGTATAGTTTGGCAACAGATGGTATTTGAAAAAAATGTGTGCCACAATTGCTCATCAGTTATTTGAGCTATTCCACATGTTTATGGTTTATAGCATTTTATTAAACTGAAGAGCTGTTATGTTGCTACTATGGGATCTTTTCCACCTCACCAAGTAGGGTACTTTTGATACTTTCGATTTTACATTGACTTCCAGTAGAGTACCAGTACCAGTGGTTCCAGTACCAAAAGTGCCAAACCAGCTGGGTTACTTCTTTGGTACTTTGGGGTGGGACTTGAAACACTGTCTTTGTCAATTGTTTATGCAAACAGCCTGCCTCTGAAACGCAATACAACCACTGCCTTGAAAATAGGTGCAAACTCAGAAATTAATGCTAAACAAAGTAAAAAAAAATGTGATTTGGTCATAAGAACATATACAACAAGAATATCCAGATGTCATGACAAGAAAAAAAAAGGATGAGAAAGAGTATCTTGTTGAATGTACTAATAAAGGATGCATATAGCATGCTATCTTAGTGATTTTGTTGTAATAAATATTGGGGTATTTATAAAACAAAAAAGGAGTTCATAAATTTCTCTCAATCCCGTCTTCGAGTGATTTAAACATCGAAGATGAAAATGATTATGATGGTCTCGGAGAATGCATGCAGCGCTCATGCAAAAGCAGCGGAGGTAAATTCTAAACTGATTTTTAAACATATAAGAATCTGTAAAAAGTATAATAGTCAAAATTGTAAAGCTTGCTAAGTTTTTTTTCCTATGACAGAGTAACAGAGTAAAAACGTTTTAGTGGAAGTTTAACCCACTGCGCTATAATGTCCGTACAGAATTGAAAGTAAGAAAAAAACTTGTTTTAATATAGCTGACTAGCAATATAAGAATTGCATGCGCATGCAATGTTGGTATAAATATTGCTCATCACCAAGCCGTATAATATACTACAGCCATTTTTGAATTCAGTACAAAATACCCTCCCTCGCGCTGGTACTAGTTTTTACACCAGTGGGAAATTGGAAGTACCTTCAACACCTTGAAGTACTGTACTTTAGAAGTACCAAAAGTATGGCAGCTGCTGTGATGGAAAAACGCCCTATAATAACTGAATTAGTACGTCTGTGATACAGCGTCGCTAACACACTCATCTATTCTTTCCCTATGTTACAGGAATGCCCACTGCCCTTACCCTAGTAGGGCTGTTTTTGGTAGCATCTCTTCCGAGTTCCAGAGGCAACTCCGAGTTGAGGTTCCTGGGGCAGACGCACTTTGTAGTCAATGAAAACAGCAGTGCAGTGGTACGCTTGGTGGTGGAGAGGATTGGCGAGCCGGTCAACATTACTGCACTCGTGCTGGTAGGTTTGGGTCCCCACTGGTGTTTGATCAGTTTCATTATTTAAACGAATCTTCTTCTAACAACAGTTTGTACATTTATTTATTTAGCAGATAGTTTTACCCACAATGTTGTACAATTGAGGAAGTAGTAGTAAATCAGTCCTTGGGGCAGTTGGAGTTATGGTCCTTGCTCAAGGGCCCAACGGTGATATCACCCTGCCAACCACAGGATTCGAGCCGATGACTTTCCAACCCCCTGAACAGAGGCTTAACCCACAAAGCCAACACACACTGCCCTAGAATCAAACAGTACACCAGATGTGTTTAACACTGCAGAAGTGGCTTACCTCAGTTCTTTGATTTGTCTGCAGAAGCTAACATCTTCCCAGCCTTGGCTGCTAATATCATCACTAGGGCCGAGCATCTGCACACAATTAGTACTGTTCACATTTCCCGCCAGCAGTGCCAACAGTGCCTCGTATCCTCAGCAGTCATAGGTCTCCTCTGCGCACATGTTGTCAGGAAAAGAGAAGTGACCTTTTTTTAATGTGGGACATAGTGGGTGGCAAAACAACTGGGCTTCTAATTGTCACCCATGTGGAAATGTGTTGGGGAATATGGTAGCACAGCAGGAATGTTTTGTACCTTAATATGCATCAGCTCAATGTTGACGAATTAGCAGGCATCCCAAAGGCATCTTTAAAGTCCTTAGAATATTTACACAGTAACAGGCCGTTTACTGTTTCTTATACCACAAACACTATGGGTTTTACAGTATGATTTATGGTAGAAAAGCTATTGATGTACTTTTCAGTTCGAGGTATATAGCAGAGGCGAATCAGACTGTGCTCGGCTTAATGTCTCTGTTCTGGCTTGGTGACACAGCTTGAGGGAGATGACACAGGGGACTTTGAAGCCACAACGGCTGCAGCATTTCTGCTGTCCTCAGAGACTAACAAGACCATTTTCATCGCCGTGAGAGACGATGACCTGCCTGAGCCGGACGAAACATTCATATTTAATCTCCGACTGCAGGTACTGTGCTCTAGCTTGTATTCTTAATTTTTTTTATGCAATTTATAGTAGCATAGTAATGTTCAAAGATTGTACATGTATGTCAATTTGATAAATTTCCTTCTTCTCTTTCTAACTTTACCCCTGGGTCTGAGCGAAACATTCTAGAAGCCTCACTGTTAATCATTCTTTTAACGCAAGAAAGGAAGTCTGCAACACTTTAAAGACTAAAACACAGGACTGTGTTGAATTTGGCTTGCCTCTTCCACCCTGAGAGAAAGGCTTGTAAAATTTAATGTACTTTGAAGTATTCTATAGGCCTACAAGGTCATGCTGTTGTTGAAGAAGTGTTAAACTACATTGTTGTAAGGCAGAACTCACCCTTACAACCATAAAAAGCCTGACAGTTGACTAAACAAAATAATAAATTAAACAAAGTAATACATTGGAATCAGTGAGCAAAATGCGATTTTATGAAAATAGTAGTTGGTTATTAATGTACTCTGAGGTGGTGGCTGGAAACATTTTTTTGCAGAAATTTTCATATTGATTAAAACATGACTTGGTTAAAGTCTTTAATCTAGAGGGCATGGATCGGTCTGGGGATTTCCTTTTTGGAAAGGAATTCACATATTGCATGTTGGCCACATGCCTTACACCTTAGGCCTCGTCTATGGTGTCAGTAGCAGACTATGAGTAAGAATAACGAATAAGTGATTAATGACTTTCAATGCTAACTCAGCGTTTGCCTGTCTGGCCTGTGACAAATGTGGGAGATAAAATATACATATTTGCTAGTCTGCAAGTCAAAAGTTAAAGGTAAAAATTAAAATTTACAACAAAATGCCAGTCTTATTCACTGGATGCATTTTGCATGTGGCGGATATCATGGCAGTTACTAAAATTAATAAGAAGTTAAGTAACTTCTTTTCTTTGTGGACTCATGGATGAAGTTTTAAAACAAGTCTGCTATGTTATGAAAGCTACATCATCAAATCAATCAAAAAATTCTATACATGGGGCAGTCAGAATGGCATCTGGTATGTACAACAGTCATCACAAATGGATTGTCACATACACAGCATGGCAGAACCCTCCATGGCCAAAGTCAATTGGCCCCAACCTGCCCTCCCACGTCCTCCGGCACAGTGCCGCTTCGCTTGCCTGGCATGGTTGGCTACTATTGGCAAGAGGGCCCTGGTGCTGAGTGGCGGGGTGTCTTCGTCCAGAATGAACCGACATGCAGTGCTTTGCTGGAATTGTGAGAGCGTGTGTATTTTGTGTCTGCGTGTCTGCAGCTACAAGAGCAAAGCACCTCAAAGAAAGCTCTGTTATAGCTGGGAAAAGCTGTCCTGAATGGGGAGTATGAATAGGGAGGCTATGCCATGCCGTAAGCTTTTGCACTGAATGTCCCAACAGTATAAGTGCCTGTTACACCACCCTGAAGTTAAAGTGCATCTTTCTTTAAGCAGACTGTGAATTTTTGTGTATGTATACAGTGTTAAAAATGTGTATTTATTTATTTTTTAATGTGTTTTTGATCTTTATTTTAATAAATATATATATAGAGAGATTTCGGGATTTATGATTATCCAGGCTGGAAAAGTTTCAGTTGTAATTACAAAGACATTACAGAGAGATGGAATATTTCTGCTTATCCTTTTTTACAGCTCTAACCATAAGCATTTAGTAAGTGCCTCATCAGGCAACACTCAGTGTTTAAAAAGTGAAATAATTTAATTCTTGCATAATTACAATTAGTAATACATAGGAATACAGTGTTGTATATTATCTAGCATCAAATGATTTGGCTCAGTCTCAGCGTGCCTGTCAGAAGCCGTGATAATCTGGGCTGATTTATAGGCTGTCATGTCTGACAGTTGCAGTCTTTTTATTGTAGCGCTCTGGCTTTGGGGTGGAGTTAAGGCACCTGTAGAAACATCTTTTATTGCTGCTGTCCTTTCAGAGTTCATCCAATGGTGTGAGGTTGGGCACCCCCAGCAGAGCCACCATTACCATCCTGTCCAATGACAATGCCTTCGGAATCATTTCCTTCAACTCTGTAAGAAAGTTTGTATGTCTTAAAGGTTTATTAAGACCTTATTCCAGTCTCCGTACTACCCTTAAAATCACATACTGGATTACTGTATAGACAGAATGTATATTTATATAAGGATATTCTAAAATATTATTGTTAAGGTTCATGTTATCCGAGTAATTCCATTTTAAATGAAATCCCTTTCTTTTTCAAATGAGATAGGAGTATCCATGACGATGGAAATTCCCAGGGGGCTGCTACAAGCAGTAAAAACATCATAGAGCAAGTTTGTTCAATAGATTAACTTGTCAGTGGGAGTTGCATGTTGTCATGGGAACCACTCTACCTTCCCTTTTCCTAAAGACTGCAGAAGTGCACATTGTGTCACTACATTGGTTGCCACATTAGTGTTTAAGTGGTTCTTTCTCTTTGTCTTCCCTACACAGTCCTCTTTGGTCATAGTGGATGAGCTCAAGGGTAGGAACCAGTATGTGCCTCTCACCCTAATCAGAGAAAAGGGGACTTATGGGACCGTTACTGTGAACTTTGAGGTAAATGTTAGCTGACCTCTGCTTCACGATGTTCTGACTGATGACAGATGGCTGATTATTATTAAAGCCCTTTTGTAATCTTCCCATTTCACCATTATATCTGTTCCCAGTATCATTGACCCCATTTGAATCAGTTTGATTTAATTGTTAATGTGTAATAACTGGAAAATTGAAGATTGGCAGCAAAATTCTAGCACCCATGTAAAAATGGATTTGTAAATCTCCATTAGTAAATTAGTGATCTTCTTGGTAATATGCTACTGTGAAGTTTTTTCAGTGAATGCTCTAATCAACTCAAGAGATCTTTGAAATTATAACATGGAATAATGAGTGATAATATGGCAAGATGCTATCGCAATATGCTTCTTTTAGTAAGACTTACTGGAATATTAGCTCTTTGTGGATTATCTCTGTTTATGATGGAATCATTTGCTTTTTCACAACATGATATAATTTCTCTAAGACTGTCTACCCTTTCTTCCTACTGCAATTTAATTTGATAGATTTCAGGTGGGCCCAATCCCCCAAGTGAAGATATTACCCCAGATAGAGGGAACATTACTATCCCCCCTGGTCATGCAGTAGTGGTTTACAGTATCGTCATACGAGATGATCAGGTACTTGTAATTTTCTTTTTTTGGTCAGTTATTTATCATCAGATTTGGTGTGGTGGCACATCCATGTCCTGTCTTTCTATCCAAATGCATTTTTAGTAGCAAGACTGCCTTACAGATTGCCGGTGAAATATCTCTGACCCTAGTTCAGCAGTAGTAATACAATACACATCACTTTTGATCTTTGGCAGGTACCAGAGGATGATGAGGTCTTTATTGTTCAGTTGATGAGCGTGGAGGGTGGCGCCCAGCTCAATCCCAACCGCAGCATTGTGCATATTAAGATCAACAAAAATGACAGTCCCATCCGCTTCGCCGTCAGCATCATGCTGGTTCCTGAGACTGTGGGACTGGTGAATGTCACCGTGACTCGCGGCAGAGACGAGGAAGGCCGGCTCATTGGGTCAGATGCCACTGTGATATCCATTGACTACACTGTCATCAGCGGCAATGCCACGGCCAGCGCCGGGCTGTCCTCAGACTTCGTGGACCTGCAGGATAACTGTACACTTGTCTTTCCGCCACATGTGTATGAGCTCCATCTACATTTCCAAATCATTGATGATAAGGTCCCTGAGATTGCAGAATCCTTCCAGGTGGTGCTGCTTGAGAACACACTGCGGGGCGATGGGGTCCTGCTAACCCCCAGTGTAACCCAAGTCACCATAGAGCCCAATGACAAGCCATATGGGGTATTGTCAATCAACAGTGGTCTTCTTTCACAGGTTATTATTATAAATGAAGACTTGACATCCAGGTGAGCGTCCTAAAATGTGAAATAAGAAAATATCAGCAGTGGATAGTTCAATTCCAGAAAGTAAAAATCCAGACCAAGAGTTTGTTTCACCCAACCAGTTGAGCATAAAGAGTTGCAGTCGCAGAGTATTCAACTGGTTGGTTGAAACAAAATTTTGGTCCGGATTTTAGCTTTCTGGGCCTGAATTTTTTTAAATCAAGTTGTAATTCTGTTATCAAAACAGTTGAGCCCTTTTTAGATATGATGGCTAAAACGACTGCATGTATTTTTTTTCAGGTTTGAAGGGATCTCCATAGTGAGAAATGGCGGAACACATAGCAATGTCTCTGTAAACTGGATAATCACACGAAACAGCACTGATCGTTCTCCCGTCTCCACTGATCTGAGGCCAGCTGCAGGGGTTCTTCGGTTTGCGGCTGGGCAGATGTTTGCTACACTGTCCCTGAACATCACCAATGACGACCTGCCTGAGGAGGCCGAGGCCTTCATCTTCAGATTGCTGTCCAGCACGGTGGCAGGTGGAGCTGAAGTGGATGAGCCAATGGAGGTCAGACTTGTATCTTGGAACGTGGCTGTCAAAGTTCTTTGCTTTGCATGGATAGGTGGAGTTATCCGTTTAAAAAGATCCATATACCTGAAAAATGTTATATAGTCTCATTTGGTGCATATATGTATGCTATGTTGTATCATAGTAGAAGATATGGAAGAAGATACTGAAGTTGGCCGTTGTGGCTCACTGATTAGTAATGAAGCCTCAAACCTGCAGGGCTGCGGGATTTCCTACTACGTGTGTGGTGCATGTTCTCCCCATGTTTGTGTGGTTTTCCTCTGCTTGTTCCAGTTTCCCCACAGTCCAAAAAAAATACGGATTTGCGTCTCTAAATTGTCCATAATGTATGAGTATGCCACCTGCCCTGCCATTGTCTCTGGGATAGGCTGCAGTGTATGAGCAAGAAATGATGTCATACAGATGGATATATATTAAAACTGCCTTAGTTTAATTGCCCATGACAAACATAATGGCAGTTACACTTAAGGTGTACGATTTAATAGAGACTGATAATACAAGCCATATTTGACCCTGGGCAGTGGCTAATACTTTAAACCAGATCTGCCTACGCACTTTGGGGGAGGTCTAATGGTGTGTTCGATTATCTCTCCGAAGTTGTAAATTCCGAGGTGCGTGACGTCACGTCCGACCAATCTCTCATTCGAGCTACACATCTCGGAACAGACATGGCTACCTTCATGAACACGCTGTGTTGTTGCTTTATATTTTAGCAGACTTGGAGTGAGATTCTTTTTTCCGAAAGAAAAACAAACAATAAACACGAACTAGCAAACCACATTAAAAGCTTTATAATATTTTAGTAGATCCATAGCGGTATTCTTTTTTTGAGAGGCAAACAGACTACAAACAAACAAAAGACACTAACAAGTCTGGTAAAAATCTGATGTTGCCTACTCGGATACTGTTTATGGTCATGATATGGTATTCTCTAAATCAACCACGTGCAATTACATTTATAATTATTAATTACATTAATAACTGTTGCAAAGCACACATCTAAAGACCAGAAACAGGGGGAGGATATGGTTAGGAAAGACCTACATTTGCAGCAATGGTTTACGATATAAGCTGGTAGATACCATGCTGATATTGAGATATTTGCGGTAGTAATATTCCCCAAATGGGAAAAGAATACTCTATCCTTTCCAAAGCTAGTGACTTGTGAGGACGATTGCTTGTGTCTGTGAATTCTTTACAGCCTTTTTTCTTTGTGTTAAATTAGTTGTGTGTGGGAAGATCTAACCAGAATTTTTACTGAAGACACTTAAGTCATTAAAGTATACATCAGGCACAACTGTGGAGACTAAGTGTTTCAGCATGAATTGTCTGACAACAGCTCTGCAGTCCATCTGTTCTCTAGGGCGGGGCACCATCACAGCGCATCTCTTATTGGAATGTGCTATCACATTCATAATCAAATGTTGATTGGAAATTCAATAAACGCGTCAGTAAAAGGACCATGGGTTTCTGTAGCATGTATGGGTATCATTATATTTCATTTCAAAAATATGTCTTTAACAGTATTTGTGGTGAAAAGTGTTTGAATGTCTGTGCCTCCCACTGTTGCAGATGGTGTTCTACATTCAGGACAGTGACGACGTCTATGGCCTCTTTCGCTTCCATCCCACGAAGGAACAGAGGATCCAGAGCCAGCCAGAGGGACGTCTCTTATCCCTGAGTTTCTTACGGGAGAAGGGCACGTTAGGGGATGTCCAGCTGAGCTTCACTGCTCTCTACATCCCTGCTGGGCCTGTGGATCCCACCCGAGTTCGGGACGGGGTCCTAAATGGCACGCGCGGCAACAGGCTGACCTTCTCAGGAGCCCAGTCAGAAGCAGAGCTCACTTTGCCAATTCGAAATGATGCATTCCTTCAAAATGGGGCGCATTTTCTTATCCAGGTGAACCGTGACTTAAAAACACAGTTTCGTTTGTCTCCATTAGACGCACATCTTTATTGATTGTAGGTTTTGATATATACTGCAAAGGGACCGTCCTTAAGATTTTTAACCGTGGGTGTTAACAACGGGAGAGTTAGGGTTAGCATTTTTATTGCATGGTCAAGAATATTTTTTTCCGCCATTGAAACAGAAGCACCACAGAAAACCAAGCCTCATTAATAAACATAGTTTTTTTTCGTGATAAACGTGGCTCTTAATTAGCATGTGTGAGTGCTGTGAACATGAAGTCTTTGGCCTGTGGCCATAGGCTTTGTGGAGTTGTCTAAACAAACAACCTCCATCTGGCTGGCTAATAAACAAGTACAAAATGAAAGTGCTCCTTCACATTTAATTGAAAGCCTTTTAGATGCACAACAAAAAGAAACAGGCCATCTACTAAGCTGGAGCGTATTTATGACTGTATCAAAAAGGGCAATTAGTTGGTATCATGGAGGTGGAAACAGAAACAAACTGGAAATGAGTGGCCACATGGAATGCAAAAATGGGCATATAATTTGTTCATAAGTGATGAAAACCTGATGAATTTGTTTGTATTTAATTATAACACTGAAAAATAATGAGGGCATTAGTGTTGGGTGCATGAGCCTATAAATGAACATTTCTGCATTTAGCAGTTAACCTACTTTTGCTCTGTTGTCTTCTTGCTCTAGCTGGACAGCGTTGATCTAGTTAATATCAGCCCCCCGATCCCACCGATCAGTCCCAGGTTTGCTGGTGCCCTGAACATCACCCTGACTGTCACCTCAGACATCGCAAATGGAGAAATAGGTTTCATCAGTAACCAGACTGTGATTGTGAATGAACCAGAGGATGACAACATTACTCTGGTATGACAAACCATCAGTTTTGATGCTACATAATTTAGTCTTACATATTACTGTTACAATCTTAATGCTATTAGATTTGTTCAAGGGGACTTTTTTCCACAGATTACTCTTCCCTTACACCGCGATGGGACAGATGGACGAGCTGTGGTGTTCTGGAGTTTGCGACCTACAGGGCGGAATAGTCAGGATGTAACCCCCAATGATCTCGGACCATTTAGTGGTTCTGTGACTTTTCTCTCAGGACAAAGTGATTCATCTATTAACATCACTATCAAAGCTGACAGCATTCCTGAAATCAATGAGACCATTCTCATCACCCTGGACAGGTGCTGTGTGTTTTATTTTTATTTCAATATGACCCCCATATTCTGTTTGTAGCACGGCAGTTACCTCTTTTGGCTCCACAAATTGCACACTAACAATGTATAGGTGATAGAAGCAGGACCCTTTGTATGGCTATGTGGCAGTCCATGTATGTTTTATGTTTAGTATCTTCTATAGGCTTGCGTTACGTAAAGATCCTCGTTGTTAAAGTTAAAGACTGACCTGACTATTGGGTGACTTCCCATAAGTAGGAATTAAGGAATCGCCTTAGTGATTTTCAGCTGGATTGAAAAATGCCTATAGGGCAATTCCAGCATTATGGATGTGGACACTTAGATTCATATTATCAAACAAAATGGAAAAGCTTAGTGTCTGCAGTCAATTTGCATATCTTAATTTACATAGTTCAAAATGCGTTGCAATTTACCAGTTATGGATATGACATTATACTGACCTCTGCATGGAGTTGCCTTTATAAGTATTTCATGTGGGAATTTGTAGCAGATGCAGTATAAGAAAGGTGTAAGGGGGAAACAGCGGGGGGGTCGCCTTTTCGCGTTTTTCCTGTTCTTATGGATCCATTTTGTTGTTATTCATGAGTGTTCATGGGAATGTCCCCCCTTATTCTCGCCTACACCCTGCCATCAGGGTAGAAACAGCAAGGTCTGTAGTATACTTTGGGTAAGTGGAGAAGTGCAGTTTTGGCTTTTTGTATGCTGTGAATCAAGACTTTGTCTAAATAGAGCTCACTTGTGGATTGCTGTGGTGTTGGGGATAGTTTTGCGGGTGTAAGACAGAGCAGGGGTGCAAGCAGGGGGTGAATCTTCTTTATGAGTAGTGCCTAATTTAACTGAGGGCTTTATCCATGTCTCTAAAGACACCCGTGTTTGTATGCATGCAGTGAGTTTGCTGAATGCATTTGTTTGGAATGCTTTTCTCTGTTTTACTTTTGTCTTTAATTTACCAATTATGTGGAGCTCCTTCCACCCCTGTGGAGTGTCTCTCCCCTCTTTCATCGCTTAGCTGAGGCCAGACTAAGTTAACACTCCTGCTGAGATGGGAGCTGGGAAGATGCAGCGTGCCACAATCTGTCAAAGCCTCCAACCACTTGAGCCAACATTTGGCCAACAGCACGCTCTTATGACCTTGTCGCAAATTGAGACCCTGTGTGTGTTTTGTAAGAAGCAGTACAGAATGTGGTTATGTCTAGTCCAGTAGCATCGCTCTGACCTCCAGCAAAAATTTCTGTGACGTGAAAGCCATTGACAATCAGATATACTGAAATTACAGTGATCTGGATTTCTGCATCAGTGACTCATAAAACTGAATAAAAATTCCTCTTAACCATTAGACAGGTCTGATAAGCAGGCACAGAAAATGTTTGGATATTGACAATAATGCAAGTTCCAGTAATAATTATATAAGACTATTTTACTTATTATTATTATTATTATTATTATTATTATTATTATTATTATTATTATTATTATTATTATTATTACTACTACTACTACCTAGATTTACAAATTTTTTTTTAATTCCAACAGGTTCACAGGACAAACTGTTATGTTATCTGCAGAAAATATTATATTTAAAAAGAATTATTTTCAGTCGACCAGACAGTGGTTTTTCATTTTCAATCAAGTAAATTTCCTGACACACTACCTATAAAAAAGAAATGCTTCAAAAAGGCCTTGAAAATATTTGCTGGTTGTCATGTCATGCACTTGTGCTTGATCATATCCCTTGGGCTGTTATTTGTGCAGGACCAATGTGGAGAACCAGATTCTGAAACCAGGGTTTACGAGCAGAGAGATTGTAATAATCGAGAACGATGACCCTGGCGGAATCTTTGAGTTCTCACCGCAGTCTCGAGGGCCTTGGTTCATCAATGTAAGTTTGTAAATCGAAAATGTATTCATAGTTTTGTAACATGACAAAATTCTGGTATTCTAAGTTTATGCACGTGGCTTTTGCCTCATCATCCTCACATCATTCTCTTTGCCTTGTATCATAAGGAGGGGGAGGCTGTGGAGCTTAGGGTAATTCGGTCCCAGGGCCTATTGCTAAAGCAGCTTATCCGTTATGAAGTGATACCCTCAGGCAATGCGGAATTCTATGGGGCCACAGGGATCTTGGAATTTAATCCAGGAGAAAGGATAGTAGTGGCTGCACTTGTGGCCAGACCTGATGGAATTCCTGAGGTAGGCTTTTTGTCGTAGTTACATTTCGCTTATTATCTGGCTGCTGCCTTGGCGGTCTTTCAGGTACAATGAGTACTAAATTAAAGTTGTGTGGAGTTCTGTATGACTTGAAGTCTTCTTTGTAAAATTTAAATGGGATCATTTAAGTCAACTGTATAATTTAAATGTCGGATTAGTGAAATACCCATATCTGTAACTTTATCCAGCTAACAGATGTTATTTATATTCACAGCTAGATGAGATGTTCTGTGTAATCCTCAGTAGCCACAGTACCCCTCCTAGTCATCTGGGATCTGCCAGGGAGGTCAATATCACTGTCCGAAGCAACGATGACCCTTTTGGGGTCATTGAGTTTATCCTCCCTGGCATGGTGGAGGTCATCAAGGAAAGTAAAGGCAGTGAATCTTTCTCAGGTGGGAGTGAAGGAAAATTTAAGGAAATCTTGTATGTCTCAGTGGAATATTTAACAGATATTGCTCATTCTGGACAAGTTGTTTTCTGAAATGTTTCATGTCCTCTGACAGCATCCTTCCCAGTTGTGAGGAACAGGGGTACGTTTGGAGAAGTGTCCATTTTCTGGATCCTGGATCCTTACTTATCGGACGATATCTCTCCAGTGCAAGGGCTTGTTGTTTTCAAAGAAAAGGAGTTCTCCAAAAACCTCACAATCTTCTCTGTTCCTGATCAGGTGATTTCTTTTATAAACTGTAAACTGTAAATATCTCACGTCTTAATTTGTATTGATTTTCTGTTAAAGAAGAGGAAATTGACAAATTTCCTCCAAATGCTTGTTTCGAAAACATCAAATATCTAATGCAGATTTTTCCCAAAAGATACCAGAATACACAGAAGTATTCACAGTCATTCTCCTCAATGCCACCAATGGCGCACGACTTGGAAATTCACTGAATGCAACCTTGCAGATTCTGAAAAATGATGATCCAATATATTTTGCAGGTAAAATACATTTAGTTATGTAGGGTATTTTTCAGCTTTTGTGATTGCCTTGTTTTAATTTTTTGTTAACCTTTCCATCACAAATGATTTATGACATTATTTCTGTAATTCGTGTGTGTGTTTTTAGAGCCTGTTCTGGTTAGGGTGCAAGAAGGTGAAGTGGCCAACTTCACAGTTTTGAGAGCTGGACCAGCGGACTTTGTTGCTACAGTGATGTATGTGGTCACACATGGTGGAACATCATCTGGCGACTTCATTCCAAAGATTAATGAAACGCTGGTTTTCGGTATAGACGAGTGGAGTAAGAACATCTCAGTAGCTACTGAAGATGATGATGAACCTGAAACAGATGAAGAGTTTTACATAACTTTATACAATGCCACAGGTCTGTTCAATGTTTTAAATGATTTTTTTGCATTTAGATAATCAGTGTGATATGTCACAGAAGGTTGTGCTGTGGTATTACATGGAACCTGGTTACTTTATCACAGGCTGTTATGTCACTACTGTAGGTACCTTATTAATGCATTACAACGGTTGGTATAAAAATTAAGGATGCTTTGTACCGCATTATGAAGGTATCTATAGTGCCTATAGATGAGATTTTCATTAAGCATTTGTTATGTATAATAAACATGACTATAATGTGTTAATGCCTTATGAATGTATTATAATGTGCTATGAATGTGTTCATAGATTCTTATGGACATGCCATTCATAGAAAATGTTTCCATAAAATGTAATTTAAAGTTCAAATGGTCCGATAAAAACAGAAAACAAAATCTTCTTAAATATTTTCTAATTAGTATATGTCCAAAAAGTGACACATTTTACCTTTGAAGTGGTTTCAATGATGGATCCTTTTTCACATTTCTTAGAGTAACAAATAGACAAATAGAGGATTTACTAAATACTCATGTACACGTCTGAGGCTAGTAAAGGAAATTTTCATCATTATTTTCTGAGCAGGTGATGCAGTGGTATATGGTGCTGATACAGCAACTGCGATAATTGAGGCGAACGATGATGCCAATGGTATCTTTTTTTTGGAACAAGTTGTCAAACAAGTAGAAGAAGGGAAATCTAACAACTTCTAGTAAGAAACATTCTACGCAATTCACGTTTAGAGTTATGTTTTTTTATTGTCTTTTTGACACTAATAATATTTGAAAACATTAATTTTTTCTGTACTGTACTTTGAAATTTAAATGGTTAAATTTATGTTATAAATTTTGTATCTGAACCAGGATTGTACTTTTTTAATGATGATCACTAACTATGCTGAACAAATTATACATATGAAATAATATTTAAGGGGAACTTCAGGTTATCTTCTTCTTCTTGTCAGTGTTTTGAGAAGCCGTGGACATTTTGGCAATGTCACTGTTTCCTGGCAACTGTCCGACAACAACACAGTCTTAGAACCAGGCCAAGAATTCATCAGCACCTCAGGATGCATCATTTTCACCACTGGAGAAGTCACAAAACCCATCGCCTTGCAAGCCATCTCTGACAAACTACCAGAGTTTAATGAGTACTTTGTTCTTAATCTTGTTAACATAAAAGGTAAATCAAATAAAATATATTAAGTATTATGTATTAATCGCGATACTGATAATTATAATATGCTATCTGCAAAAATCTTATCAACATCTTATCTCTTTTTTCTTGATGTCAGGTCTGTTAAGCTTAAAAGAAACTTTAGGATGAAATGTATCGTCATGTTTTAATGTACACAGGTCTAACAAAAATGACAGCAATGACAACAGATTTGTCAAAACATCATTGTTTTGCAGGTGGCTACCCCGGACCAGGTGGTCGACTGGCTGAAACAAACCTTAATGTGTCTGTACTTATTCCTTTCAATGATGACCCCTTTGGCGTCTTTGAAATTGATGACCAGAGTCTGGACCTAGAAGTAGCAGAAGATGTGCTTTCCGAAGAGGACATGTCAAATGTTGCCACCATCATTATCCTCCGACAGCAAGGCACTTTTGGGGATGTGCGAGTTGGATGGGAGATTTTGTCAGATGTGTTTCCTCTTGGTCTACCACCAATGCAGGACCTCATACTGATGGCATCATTCCCCAGGGCTGTGGAACTCCGACCCCACTCAAGAAGATCCCACTCTGCAACAGATGCACTGTTTTTTCCAGGCTTTCAAGGTGCCTATGGTACCATTAGTACTGATAATCAATTGCAAGAAACCCAGAGTCTATCCAACTTCACCTTCTCAGCCTGGCTGGTACCCTGGCCCAACACAGATGGATTTATTATTTCCAAGGGAACAGACAATGGAACCTTCTATTATGGTATAAAGATTCACACCAACGAGTCACATGTTACACTGATGCTCTACTACAATGCCGTTGGATCCAACAGCACTCAAATCGCCAGGTCCACAGCTGCCAAATATGTTGAGGATAATATTTGGTTGCAAGTCATCATAACTGTAGATGATGGCATTATTGAATTCTACTTGAATGGAAATACCATGCCTGGTGGGATCAAAAGTCTGAAAGGAGAGGCCATCACTGATGGTAAGTCTCATAAAACTTAACGTCTGTTTATATAGTATTTACAGTTATCATTTCCAACTGGTACTTTATGAAATTGAACTTAATACCACCTTAAATGCCAAGGGGAGACTTACTTGCTTTACTCCATTGCTTCATACAATAGTATGATGTTGTCTCAGGTGAGTTAGCATGGATGAGTTTCTGGCAACATCCAAGTGTGAAGTAAGAGAGCAGGCAGACAATCTCGGTCTTATCAACTATAGTCTCTTTCCAGTGTTGGTTTATTGGGAGATCAAAATGTTCCCAAAGTACTGATTGAAGTGACATGGGAGGGTCTGGGCGCTCTTCAGCACTATCCGTAACCAGACTCACAGCCACAATTAGCATAATGTTTTCCTTGTTGTTCCTGTGTCAAAAAATGTATTAATTCATTGTTCACTCTGACCAAAAACAATGTAACCAAACGGCCCACGACAAAGATGTGTTCTGTTACAGACCATGTGTTTACTTTAAATATGGACCTGAAATGTTTTTCATCCGATAATTTCTGCCACTAGTCATAGCCATAGTCATCTTTTTCATTTTCTGCTAGCAAAGTTTTTGATGTTTTTGTCACCAGTCTTAGTACATATACTGTATATTTGTAGCAGACAAATGAGGCTGTCTGGTTCAGCCCACCTCAGGTTTATTGAGGGAATGAGGGGACACTACACAATACAGACACCACACAAAAGAGGGTCTGTTATGGGTCCCTCCAGGGCGGTCATCCTCCAGTATTCCCCTAGCAGGTAGGAGGTAGGAGTCCCTTTAGTCTGGTTCCAGGATCCTCCTGGAGAAGCATGCACGTGTGACTGGCTTCCCTTCTCCTTCTTCCATGACTTATTCACAGCATGGATTTAAAACCCTGCATAGGAAGTTATCAGCCGTGTCCCACTTGCTCTTTAAGCCCAGGGTGAGGAAACCACGGTTAGGTGATCTGACGTGCCACAAAGGCATTTCCGTTTTAATTAATAAAACAGAAATATGTTCCTGTAGCTCAATAAGTATCTCTTTGTCCTAACAACACAAAAGTTGTGGGTCCAAATCCCAGGAAGCACACTCAAACTATAATCCTTCTCTTTACTGTAAAAATTAGATTAAGATCCCTCTGTAGTCTTAATAATGCTTTGATAATAGCACAAAATTCCTCACACAAAAACTTAAACTGATTTTAGTTATATTTAGGGGTAATATTAACTAAGCAGAATCCAAGATTTAAGACTAAATGTAAAATGGTTATGCAAAATACTGGCCACCCATAGAAGGCACAGTTTAATATAAAAGGGTCAAGTTTAATATAATGCTGACTGGAGAGCTCTTTCTCTAAGATCACACAGTCACCTATTTCTTATAAGTGTTTCTACAATGAAGCATTGTGAGTGGTGTGGAGCCTATCGTAGGAGGTGCAGGGCACGAAAAAGGAGATACCATGGGTGGGATGCTAGTTCATTATAGGGCACACATTCACACACAGTCATACTCTTTGGGCAGGAGATGCACCAGTTCTATGAACTGTGGTGATGTTGGTGCCAGAAGAACTTTAAAATACACACACCAATTATCCCAGTAAGTTGAATTTTAATAAATAAAAATGTTTTATTGTTTTACAAAGTACAATATAACATAAGGAAGAAGGAAGCTTTAAATTATGAAGTGTATTCTTGGTAAAATGCTTCAAACACATAGATCTATAGGGTTGTTTCTAAACATATAGGATATTGTGGCACCTTTATCCATGATTGCTGCACAAAAGACCAATTCCAAAATGAAAGGAAAATGACCTTGTTGTTAGTGTTGACCATAATGTTTGGTTGCAGGTTGTAAAGTATTAGATTGGTTATACAAACAAGATGCAGAATATTTTTCCTAACACTCTAAAAAGTATTAATGATTTGTGCTTGCGCTTGCAAAAATGTAGAGTATATGAAAGCAGGTGTCTTTTTTTAATAATTGGAAACAAAAAGTTGTCTGTAGGCATTAATACTTTGTAATTGATAATTTTGTTGTCTAACTGGGAACAGTCACATTTCCTTTAATCAACGGAAATATTACACCATTCTCTTTGAGGTGTGTTCAAGTTGTGCAGTATTTCAGCTTTAACTCTTAATAATTCTAGGGTTACTTCTCAGTGATGACCCCAACTTATTCTCTAATGTGACTTTCTTATTTAATATACATTTATTTTTATATATAGCATGCCTAAGTTTTGTTTTAATTATTTACACTGAGAATCTTGGCTGATTGTGACTGTTAGATAAACCCACAGCTTAATTGTATTGATTCTGCTACCCAAAACATTGCAACACTTTTCTGTTATGACTTTATGAAGTCATAGGAGTATTTAACCTTTGAGCTTGGTTTCTGTCCTTGACTTAGCATGGAAACTGGTTGCCTGCAACTAATTCTAGAATAGATGGTATTTTCATCCTTTTAGATGTAGTGTGTCCATTATGAAATCCTATAAGAACACCAGTATTTTTCATTAAAACATTCAGGGTGTTGTTTTAAACTCAATCTAGTTCTGTCTGAGTGGCATCCAACATTCTGAAATTCCTACAAATTGCACTGAGGCCATATAGCTCAGGAAGTGGTGCAGGGTATTGGGTTTACGACCTGTTTTCTGGTAAGAAAAACAAACATGATCCATAGAAATGGACTATATTTACAGTTTTATTCGGATGATTCAGATGATTCAGAATTGCCATATTTAAGTAATATTACAGTAACATGATCGAGGTCATTTTCATTGTCAGTTAAGCTAAGGCAGTTGACACAGCTGTGGTCTGTCCTGTTTTCCCATAAAAGAATTATGGATATTTTTAACCATTATGCTTGTGCCATTTTCTTCTATTTCTGCTTAAACGAGCTAGTAGAAGCAGTGTTTTTTCCATTTGTGAAACATTGCTTAGCTACACTGTTGTTTAATTTCCTGATGCGTAATGCTCACTAAATTGAATAAATGGCACTTTATTTCCATAACACAAAGCTCCATGGACGTCCTAAAATAGTCAAATTGGTACTAGTGTAGAAGCAGTATTTGTTACAGTAGTCTGGAATAACCATTCGCTGCCTACAAATCAAGACCTTCCCCTTGATGATTATATGTTTGTAATTTAATATTTCCGTATTATATTCCTTATCACAAAATCTCACATTAAAAATGGTGCTTTTTGTTAGTGTCACATGTATTTTATGTTATTATTAGATTTTAATGTAATGGATTCATTTTTTGGTAATTTTAGGTAAAGCTCCAGTACATATCGGATCAGACCTTGAAGGAAAGGGACTCTACACTGGTCTAATGCAAGACGTGCGGCTCTACTCCAGCAAGCTGGACTGGGTGCAGATCCGAGAGCTTCACAGCCAGCCCGCTAAGATGGACCTGCACAATGTGTCAGGCTACCTGGAATACTGGCAGGACGAGCAGCACAAGGGCTTTGTGGTGGAGGTGCGAGATGACCGGGAAGAAGAGGCCGAGGAGGTCTTCTACCTGCAGCTGGTGTCGGTCCGTGGTGGAGCCCGCCTTCCAGACCCCAGGCCCACCTCCGTACTGCGAGTCCTGAAGAGTGACAATGCCAACGGCCTTTTCGGATTTACCGGGACCTGCATCCCAGACGTAAGGCTATAAGGAAACAGCTCTGCTTGCCTTCGAAAATATCGTTACTGTGAAGTATCTGTTTCCTGTATTTTTTTACTCAATTTGTGTAAATGTAATTTCATTCCCTTGCACGGTCCATGTCCCCATGTATATTTAATTTGTCTTCACGCCTGGGTGGGCAGAACTCCGGTCTCTTGTTCAGAGAGATAGCCCTCATGACTTTACTGATAGCCAAATCAATTAACGCAACAGGTGGCGTATGAACAGTCCACATTCCTGCAGGAAACCTTTCTCTCTCTAAGACATTGTAATGAAGTCTAAAGGCATCTAGCCTTGCTTTAATACTGCCTAGATCTAAATTAAGATTATGACCAGACAAAAAGGATCTTTCTAAACTAATTGCTGAGCTGGCAATACTTAATTGCTGAATTGTAAAAAGGACATCTTACCCAATCATACTTTCACATTTGTGGGCCATTCACTATTATGTTCAATATGAAATGGTTTTTGAATAAGCAGTCAAGGAAAATGATGGGTTGTGCAATGATTGTTTTACGTATTTGATTCTGGAACATTTAATGAAGCCACACCACTTTCCATCCCCTTTGCTGGCAGATTTCAGAGGAGGGCTCCACCATCTCCTGTGTAGTGGAGCGTACTCGAGGAGCCCTGGACTACGTCTTTGTAAACTACACCGTTAGACAGCTCCATTCTGACAGCTCCGTCCCCACCGGCCCTGACTTCGCCAACACCAGCGGCAGTGTCCTCTTCTTACCCGGCCAGCGCTCTGAGGTAACAGGGAACTCCGCTCCCTCATCCATCATGAATGAACTCCGAAACGTTGCCCTCCCGACAGTGTCTGGGTGGGAAACCCCTCTGAGCATGCTGCCCTGCCTGTTAGCCGTCGTGCCGCCCTGCCTGTTAGCCGTCGTGCCGCCCTGCCTGTTAGCCGTCGTGCACTGGTTATAGTTCAAGAAGTGTACATAAACACAAGATTATTGTAGGTTGTAGGAGGTGAGGATATAGACACCTCTCAGAAATCTCATTTGTGTGGTATTTTACTTAAGTGTTATATAAAAATGTCCTTTATCAAAATATGACAGACTGAAATTCTGTTGTGAGTCCTGGCTTTTGTCAGAAGGATGATTTGTGGAATTATTTTATACCATTGTAACAAATATATTGTACCAAGTATTTTGAAGAGAAAATTGTGTGTGCATTTTATTTCATACTTTAAAAAATGAACTGTTATTTCACTACACAATGAACAGCAACGAATATTTTTAATATTTGTTTAAATATAGCTCCACCTAGTGGATTGTTTGGTTAGTCTTTGCAAACTGGCCTTTCATAGTCTTGCTATTAAAGAATGAAAAATTAAGTACATCATTTAGCCACAGTCAGTGTTTTGCACACGCACCCCTGTCCACCACTAGGTCCTAAACCTGCTGGCTTTGGATGATGACATACCAGAGTTGGCTGAGGTGTTTGAGATCAAGCTGGTGTCAGCTGAGTCAAGTGATGGGAAACCTGGATCTACCCCGAATAGTGGAGCCAGTATTGATCCTGATAATTCAGCCACCACTGTCACCATCAAGGCTAGCGATCATCCCTATGGTAAATATAAGCATATTGGATTGCCATGTATATATGTGTACTCACCTTTCTAGATACAAATGTTTGGAATATACATTTTCAGTTATTACAAATTGAATAATATGCAGCTTTTCTGAGTCTAAGCCAGACTTGTGATTGCTTGTCACTGTGGCCCAAATCCAGACCGAAAGGGTTTCAAATCTGTTAGCTGACTTCTTCAGCCCTCTCCTCTTAACTCTAAGCCTGAATATAACTTTTGTTCTTTTCAGTGGATTGGTCGATTATTTTCTTTATAATATTGAATTATAACTATTGTTTTAATGGTTTAATGTTTTGTCTTTGTAATCAGTACTGAGACATCACAATATCTTGTGCCCTTCCTGGGATACTCTCCAGGCCCACCTCAACCTCGTATTGCACAAGTGGTATAGAAGATGGATGGATGGATGGATGGATGGATGGATAATTATCTTCTTCTGCGTGTTAGAGGGAATTGTCCTCTTTGCAGGACACCAAATAACATTTGCGCTTGTTTTTTTTGGTGTCAAATGGGTAGTAGTTTATCCCATGAGATATAAATTAAATAGTGTTTCTTAGTTATGATGTTGCCATTTTTAATCACAATTCTGTGAATTAGGTCTATTAATCAAGAGAGGGAGTTTTAAAAAGTAAAAAGAACCTATATAAGGACTGCCATGCCAAAACATTTTAAGAATTGTCATCATACCATGTATTCATGTATACATACATACCTGTATATATTTCACTCTTTTAACGCTTTATGGTTGTTCGTCTGTGAATAATAATATATATATTTTTTTGTAAACTGCAGCCTGGTTCTTCTCTCTTTTTCATTAATGAAGGGCTTCTTCCTTGCTTTATGGGACTTCAGTCCTGCTTCTAAGAGCCTGATACGAGCTGCCCATCAGTGCACTTCACACTTGCACTTAATGTTTCCCTTTCCTTTTGAAGGTCATTTGATATCCTATGATTCATGAGAAACTGTCAGATAAGATAACGGTCATCTCTGGCATTAGACCCTTCACCTGTTCGGTTTCTGCTCATTCCCAGTGTAGCACCTTGTTCTTGTGCACTGCTGTCTTGGAAATTTTGAACTTTGAAGCATCCTCAGTGTAGCCTCTGCCAGCCGAACTAGGATGAAACCAGGGTTTAAAAATGCAGATTTAAAAAAAATACATAGTTGTCTCAATTTTTTTTCATGGTTTTGTGTGTGTGTGTGTGTGTGTGTGCGTGTGTGTGTGTGTGTGTGTGTGTGCATATAACGCCTTGTTTGACTTTTTTGGATGCTTGCTTCTAGCAAGATCGTATATTAGCTTGCTTGAATTTATCATTTTCAGACAATATTAGCCATTAATGAAATATAATAATCAAACTAGAAAGTAGCCTACTGACCGCGTCCGCTTTGTTACTACAGCAAATGTCCATCGTAAAACACACCATTTTCCCCCTGCAGGTCTGCTGCAGTTCTCAACACTTCCCCTCACAGAAGGGATGATTCGCCCAGCCTCAAAAGAGGCACATCTGACCGTGATGGAAGAGGTTGGGGCAGCAGGCCTGCTCGTGGTTCGAGCACAAGGCCTGCTCGGGAGAGTCCTGGTTGGTTACAGAACGTTACCTTTCTCTGCTGTCAGCCCAGAAGACTATGAGGTAATTTTAAGTTAGACAAAGGTTGGAAATGAAAAATGTATTATCACTTGTGATTACTCATCAGAAATTTTGTTCTGCTGTGATGGTTTTACAGGACACTATGACATGGTGTGCAGTGCTTAATGTTTGCTGGGGTCATTAGTAATACAAAGGAATACATTTTATATTAACAATAAGTAGAAGCTTAAATAACTAAGCGCTGCTTAGTGGATCAGTAGCTAGCTCTTTTACCTCAAACGTCTAAGGCTGGGAATCTTGCCTTTGGTGTGTGTGTGTGCGTGTGTGTGAGTGTGTGTGTGTGTGTGTAGATATGCCTTGCAATGCACCATGATGGTATTTATTACATATGTATATTGATGTTAGGATTTTCACAGTGTATAGCAGGAAGATGGGTTATTGAACTTCAGTTTGTGCAACTGCCATGCTACACTACCAGTGTCATAATAATAATAATAACAGTAACAATAATAATAATAATAATAATAATAATAATAATAATAATAATAATAATATAGCAGACCACGGCAAAATGGAAATACTAACTTGAAAATTGTTAGGCAGTCAGAATGGAAATTATGCAACATACTGATCTTAAAACATTTAATTTTTGACTCAAAATCTTTGGAACAGATGACATTGGTTACTACCAAAATGAATGCCTTATTGGTCAAATGGAAAAGATTATGTCCAACTTTTCTATTGCTAAGGCATAAGATTTTACAGTTTTTAACCCTTTTTGTGGAAGATTGACAGTTCTGTGCAATATTTATTTTGTTCATAAGCAACGTATATCCTACCATTAAAATGAACAGGACACTGAGGGAGTGCTGGATTTTCTTCCTGGGGAGCGATACAAATACATCACTGTGAACATTGTGGATAACCCTGTTCCAGAACTGGAAAAGATTTTCAGAGTGGAGCTGTACAATCCTGAAGAAGGAGGTAAGAGAGGAAACACCTGCTGTAAGATCTGAATGGAAGAGGACATCAGCAGGTGTACTAAAATGCGAAGGAGATGAAATTATAATCCCTGTGTTTTGCAGACAAACATTTGTAATATAACAATGAGATCTGTGGCCTGTACTACGAAGCGGGGTTACTGGCTTATCGGGGTAACTTGTCAGATTTAAGGTAGTCTGGCAAAATGTATGCCCTGCGATGGGCTGGCCCCCTGTCCAGGGTTGTTCCCTGCCTCGTGCCCGTTGCTTCCGGGATAGGCTCCGGACCCCCCGCGACCCAGTAGGATCAGCGGCTTGGAAAATGGATGGATGGATGGATGGCAAAATGTAAGTTAACGAATATGAAGTCCATTTAAACTGTGGTACCTTCAATCTGACAAGTTACCCCGATAAGCCAGTAACCCCGCTTCGTAGTACAGGCTACTGGTAGTCAACACTGGAGTTTAGCCCAGACCAGGGGTCGGCAACCTGCGGCACATGAGCCACATGCGGCTCTTTAACCACGTGGCTGCGGCTTTTCTCAGAACGGTAGACGCATTCACATTTTCATGTCTTAGCATCGTATGATAATACTTTCATAAAGATAATAATATTAACCCATAAATTAATAATTTATTTTCCATTCATATATTTCTTTAGCTATATGTGAATGAGGCGGTCCGTCACACTTCTGTGATGTCTTAACTGCATCATTTGCATCTTCCTATCAAAGGAATTCCTAATTCGTTCATATATCTTTGTAGTAAATTGTCACCACGCCTTCCCAGGTCTTCATAAAAATTATTATATTTTCTCCGATTTATATATTGTAGCAGCTGAGTTTGGAGTGGTCAGTACACTGCACTGCTTGGTCAGCACAGTTAGTGGAGCGTGAGAGTTTTGTTTCTGCATTAAATGCATATATACCCAAATCGCATTAAAAAATGATATCTCAAATCCTCTTCTCTCCCCATTGCGACTCTTTATAAATCTTGTGTCAGAAATTTAGAATAAAATGGCTCTTTGCTTTAAAAAGGTTGCCTACCCCTGACCTAGACAAATAGGTTGATTACTCCATCTACGGCATGCCCTTTGCTGTCGTGTTTCAGTGTGTGTTACATCTGCAACTGTATTTTTTCTTTCCTTGTGAGAAAAAATCTCCCTTCTAAACTCTTCCTGGCTGTGTGTGTTCCTTCAACATGTGTGTTGTTGTGTGCTCTTGAAGCCGATCGGCTAATTAGGACTGATGGCAGTGGCAGTGGAGAAAGTGATGCTGAATTCTTGCTGCCATCTTTTCACCAACGTGGTAAGACATGTCTCAGGATGCCTATGGCAGAAAACCAGGCCGATAAATGTTATTAGATTTTTTTTTTAAATTAGCTACTTTGTCTTTTTATTAAGCACATTATGCTTTGACATTAATTTTAACATCATTTACCATGTTTAGCCTTCTTTATAACCTTTAGAACCGCTACAGTATTCTGGCCTGTCATTTAGAAGCCCTTTTTGTCTATGATTGGAGGGTATCTGGGACTGCTACGCACATTGCACCCAGCGAATTACATTGTATTGTGAACGTCTGCCTACCGAAATGTGGGGAAAGTAAACATGCGTTATATAAACTGGATGACAGTGTCTGTAAAGAACTGGTGAGTGTTTAAAAGGAAGCATTACAGGCAGCCAGAGGCGTGTACCATGAAAGTGTTTTTTTTTTTTGCTTAGCTGGATAACTTTGAGGATAAGTAACGGTAACTCTGGATTTTCAATATCACAACACTGGTTCTCCTATTAGCAGGACATATCTCCATGGTCACTCACGCTACAGATGTCTCAGCGAAGTTAACTGCGTATTTTGATATTAACTCTTCCAGCTTGTTTCGACAAGCAAGCCAGACAGGATTTCATCACAGACCTTTGATGTCCACAGGCAGATATGCACACCACTCATTTTTGCATTACATACCAGATCACATGGGCCACAAGGGGGCGGTGCACCCTGGACGGGAGCCCTGTCTGTCACAGGTCACTTAAATGTGCATACTTTGGGGAATTTCTAGATGGCAGGCCCTGGAGTACCTGGCAGAAACCCACATGGAACATGGAACTCCACACACAGCCCCAAACATACACAAACACGTACTCACACACACACACACAGTTGTATTAATATCTTTGTTGGAACTGTCCATTAATTTCTGTTGGTAAAACCGTAATTCCAACTATGACAACCTTAACCCCTACCTAGCCCTAACCTTGACTATAAGTAATCAAATAAGAAACAAGACTTTTAAATAGTTTTTTGATTGTCTTAACAGATTTTTATAAAATTTACTTTCCCCTTGCAGGGACTTAAAAAATGTGCATGGTTTTCTTTATGTGCATGTTTCTGTTGATTTTCTCCTCTGTCTGTTCATCATTCATTATTTGAATGAATATTAATTATATTTTTCTTCCACAGCCAGTCTGGGAATCGCTTCTCGTATCACTGTAACCATCGCTGCATCTGACGACGCCCATGGTGTCTTCCAATTCAGTCCAGATTCACTCGCTATCAATGGAACAGAACCAGAGGAAGGACGCAGTATGATTATCATGCAGGTCAGGCCTGTTATCACCTAGTTACAGGCTTTGTGTAAATACCTGAGTTTATTGATATGTCATTTCTATGTCTTGCCTGCTTTGGACTTCCTTAGGTGGTGCGCTCTTTTGGTGACTTGTCAAATGTGACGGTATTTTGGGAAGCAGAACCTGCTGCAGAGGAAGATCTTTTGCACAGAACTGGTGAAGTAGTATTTGTTGTGGGCCAAACAACTGCTAATTTCATTCTTCAAGTTGCTGACGACATCATTCCTGAATTAGACAAGAGCTTTGTTGTGACCCTTTCCAACGTTTCACACGGCCGCCTTGGGAATCTGACTAATGCCAACCTAACCATTCTCGCAAGTGACGACCCCTATGGAGTTTTCGAGTTTTCTGAGAAAACTAGACCAGTACGTGTGGCAGAAGCCAACACATATGTGACTTTGACTATTAAAAGACAGAGGGGGTTACTTGGATTAGCCCAGGTGACTTACAGGACCCTTAAGGACAGTGACCCTTCTCCATTTAGCACCCCGGGCATTGGGAGAGCAAGTGAAAGGAGTGACTTCATTCCTTTGATGGACTCTGTGCTGTTCGATGCCAATCAAAGTGAAGCGAATGTTACCCTTCAAGTGCTGGATGATGAGGAGCCTGAAAGAGCTGAATCAATCTTTGTGGAACTCAGTAGCGTCAAGCTTGTTCGAGGTGTCCAATCCAGACCAAGTAAGATTTAGATCTGCTGATTCTCAATTTGCTTTCTAAGTTTAGGTTAGTATTTTGGGTAGTTTTCCTGTTATAGATCTGCAAAGTACAGTTTTCTGAAACTGTGGTTCAGTGTATTTACAGAATATTAGTACTTTTTTGCTTCTTAATACTTTTCTTTGTTTTCTTATCTTTTTCTTCTTGTAGTCCATCACTCCCCCCGCCTTGGCTTGGGAAATACGACAGTAGCTCAGGTCGTTGTTGAGGCCAGTGATGATGCCTTTGGCGTTTTACAGCTGTCCTCTTCGGCTGTGAGTGTGGCTGAGCACTACATTGGTCCCATTGTCAATGTCACACGTGTTGGCGGCATCTTCGCCGATGTGTCAGTCAAGTTCCAGGCAGTTCCAATGACAGCGAGAGTTGGTAAGCAGAGAATAACGCTGCGGACAATGGCAGTTTCCTAGTTTCCCAGGCTCTGTTTCATTGTTAGAAAACCAAGTATCTTTCCTTTTTTGATCCAATGTGTCTGTGCAGGGGATGACTACAGTGTGGCCTCCTCTGATGTTGTCCTCCTCGAAGGAGAGACCAGCAAACCAGTTCCCATCTACATTATTAATGACAACGAACCTGAGCTTGAGGAAACCTTCCGAATTGAGCTGCTTAATCAGACCACTGGCGGAGCTCAGCTTGGCCAGCTAACCAAAACCATTATCACCATCCTGCCATCAGATGACCCTTTTGGTGCTTTTGGTACGGTAGGATATTTTTATTTTAGGTCCTCTTTTTTTGGTAGCCTTGCTAACGATGTCCCTTGACCATTTCTAGATTATATTAAGTGTTATATTGTTGCAGTATTGAAATGTAATATGTGATTCCTTTGTGACTAAACTGGTTTTTTAATTGCAGGACTAAATTTATACAAATATGTTAATGACTGCAGGCACTGGCAGGCTTGCAGTGGAATTGTTCTCCATAACTGTAATTTTACAAATGTGCCCATAGTGTGTTTCTTTAGGCAATCTTTGTCTGTTGTTGGCTAGTTAATTAATGATGTTATTGGTTGTTTTTGCAGTTTTCCAGGATTCATCCATCACTGTGGAAGAGCCAGCCTTTAACTCCACTGAAATTAGTTTACCAATATTACGAAAATCTGGCACTTTAGGCTATGTATCTGTCCAGTGGCAGGCCACTGTCAACGGGAAACTCGCTGTTGGTGACATTCGACCTGTGTCAGGGGAGGTCAGGTTTCTTCCTAGAGAGACCTTGAAGACTTTGAAAGTGGAAGTGCTGACAGATGACGTTCCAGAAATTGAGGAAGTAAGGAAGCCAATCCACACCAAAATGTTAGCAGATACCATTGTAGTATTGTAGCAACATATGAAACTTTACACCTTTCTCTCACTTCATTTCCAGATAATCCTTGTGGAACTCACAAGTGCTTCAAATGGAGGAAGTATTGGACGAGAAAGAGCTGTTAATGTAATTGTCCCTGCCAATGATAATCCTTACGGAACAGTGCACTTTGACCAGTCAGTGTATCGAGTTCAGGAGCCTCTTGAGGGAGTCTACTTAGCCAACATCACTGTGAAAAGGAGGTTTGTCACTGAGCTTAAGTGTTATATTTTATAGTTTAGTTGCAGCTTCTGACCATTATATTGTTGAACTCTATCCAATTTAAATTCTTAGGTATACCCCATGCTCAATACCCACCGTATCGTAAACCCTCAGCAACAGATACCCGCAAGCCTTATTGTTTGAAAAGATTGTATTAGTAAATGTGTTGTTTGCAAAAAACATATATAAATTTTATCTCTAATTTTGTATGTTGCATTTCCAGTGGGGGTCACTTTGGACGTTTAGAAATTATGTACAGAACATCGGAATTTGATGTTATCAGTACTGCCTTGGATGAGGGGCGGAACCTTCTGATTTACTTTGATGCTCCGGTGAGGGCAACACTGTCTAGTGCCACTGTAAGGCCTGTTAATCTCACTGCTCAAAGAAACCCCTTGACTGCTTGTGCAGCCTTTTGCCTACGGGAGACTACCTGCCAAGCTTTCTCCATGTCCAACATCTCTGGAGTGACTACCTGCAACTGGGTGATAACAGGAGTCAACCAGCTGACCGACTCCACCCAGGTGTTGACTTACATCAAAAATGTCACAGCCTTATCCTCTCTGTTCAGCTCTCGTGCTACTGCTGGGATTGACTATCTGCCAGTGACATCCCAGGTAGCCACCATGTTTGATGGAGCTGGAATGGCCAATCTCACAGTACCCATTTTGACCGACTCTCTCCCAGAGATGGATGAAAGTTTCATGATTCAGATCCTAAGAGCTGATCTGATCAACGTGACTGCTGTGTCAAAGAACATGCCCACACTAGGCCAACCAAGTACAGCGAGAGTCACCATAGCCATGAATGGGGATGCGTTTGGGACCTTCCTGCTCTACAGCCTCAATCCCAGTGCCACAAGGAATGGCTTATACCTAGAAGTAAAGGAGGAACCCCACACCTCTGTGTCACTCGTTATTGAGAGAAGAGGCGGAAGTCTGGGGCAAGTAACAGTGGAGTGGAAATTTGTAGGTGGAACTGCCCTTCCCAAAGCAGATTTCAATGGCACTGGGGAAACTCTCATTTTTGCACAAGGTAGGTCTCTTAGATATCATACCAGACATAGTAAACTGGGATACAGCTAAACTGTTTTCATTATTTCTATAATGTTATTTGTGCATTTGTGTACAAAGGAGACGTAAAAAAGACCATAGAGATATTTATAATGGATGACATGGAGCCAGAGGATAATGAAACGGTAATGATTGGCCTGGTGAATACGGAGGGGGGGAGCCGCATCCTGCCCAGCTCTGACACTGTCACCATTGTCATCCTGGCCAACGATCACCTGGCTGGTGTGGTGGGCTTCCACGATGCCTCACGCTCAGTCACCGCCCGGGAAGGTGTGTGTCTCTGCCTGCTCACCATCACCATTTATCTCTCTGATCCAGCTCTAATCCACTCTCTTCGTCCTCTGAGCCACCATCAGACTGTATTGTTCTTGTTTTTGTGTATAATTTTATTTGAAACATACTGTGGTTTTACCATCCGGTACAGGTTCATTATGCATGAATATTAAATTTTGCTTTGGATTGTCATATTTACATCTCTTTAAATGTTCTTCTGAGAATGAATTGTGTGTTTTATATAGCCCATAAGAAAAACTATGACAAGGGTAATTTCTTTGGATTTTTGTAATGTTATTGCCTTAAGTAAAACAACACACTTACATACAGGAATATTGGATGGATTCAAGCCAAGAGTTTGCTCCATTCAGGGCAGAGCTGTTCATGCCTGTGCAGGGGCTGCACTGCTATGGCCGGGCTGGAGACACTAACTTGATATCTGCCTGCCTACTTCTTGCTTTTCTTTTTGAGGGAGCCGTCCCAAACATGACTCAGCTGGGGCCGTTAGTGGGAACCAGGTGTGGAGGATTAAGGTTGAGGAATCTTTTGACAGGTGTTCCGCAACAGAGATGCTGAAAATTTGACAGGTGACTGCTGTCCATGGTGCTGATTGAGATTAGCACACACCTATCTTGTGGAGCTCTCTTACCAACTAGTACTGGAGAGCATAGAGCTGGCTCCCCATCTCGACCACATCCTGGCTGGCAGGGTCCTTCTCCAGAGCAACCCAGGCAGGCATAATAGGGATCGGCTTGATCCACTTTTCAGGCAGTTCACGTGATATGCTTCCTCAGTCCTCCTGCATTCTGGCTGGCCCCATAGATCGACGCATTGTTCCTCAGTGACGTAGGGAATTTGTACAATCGCTGCTGTGCTCACTGGGACTTCACCATAAGCATTACTGATCTGATCCATTCCTATTCTGGATATATTCAATGATGGATTGAGATAAAGCTGGTTGGAACTCCCAGACTTTGCAGGCTATGCCCAAAGCTTTAAGGTCTGGTGGAACGTCTTGACTAGCCCATAAGTTTATGGAAGGTGGACTGAAGTTGTTGTGGCGTGTTATCTGGAGCAGATGGTCAGCCAAGAACCTTGAGAAAAAAAGGGTTCCCTGGTCACTCATAATGCCCTTCAGTGTACTTAAATTGGTGACCAGAAAGAAGAGCTCTTATACAATAGCATGAACCCTCGTTCACCATGGGGGCAATGTATGGTTCGGCTGAACTGATTTAATAAGATTAAATTCAGATGTGAACATCAGAGGTTGTCAAAAGAGGTGTATCTTTAGTTTATTGTTCTACTTTATTTTTGGAAATGAATCAACCCCACCCCCCCACAATGGTCCACGGCCAAGTGGAATACTGTACCGGGCCTGTCCCAGTTCGCAGACCGGATGTTTGGAACCTCTCGTATAGATGACCAGCAGTAGCATATGTTTGTGTCCCCTTGCTGACTTTGGCGGTGGCCCTAAAATGTCCATCCCAAGCTATTCTAAGGGCAGATCAGTGATAGGGAGTGTGACTAATGGAGCAGGAAGGGGTGCTTGGGGCGAGGTCTGATGGGAAGTGGAATACCTTCGACAACCGACAGAAGTATCACACCTCAGCATCCATGCTTGGCCAGTGCAACTAGACTCTTTTTTCCCCAGTGCTTTCTTCTTCCCCTGATAGCCTCCATAGCAATGGGTATGCAGGAGGTGCATGACTGTATCTGTTTTGGACCTTGGGACCACAAGCACTTTGGTTACTCTCCCCTACTAGGTGGTGATGAAATAGAGGAGGTTATTTCAGACTGTGAAATAGTGCTGCAGGAGACTCTCACTTCCCATGGGTACCATTTTGTTAGAAGAACAGCAGCTGTTCTTTTGATCCATCACTAAGGAAGGCTTCCAGGTCACCTGCTGAAACAGATTAGAAAGTATTTGAGTTACGAAAAGGGCTGCAGATCCAGGCACCAGTTGTGGGGTCTGAAGTATGAGAGCTGTTTTTTTCTCCATTTTAGTGCTTGTTGGTATCTGAGGGAGTATCTAAACAGTGAGAGAACCAAATCATGATTTGCACCATATGAGAGAGTTCTTGCTTGTTTAATAGTCAGAGGATTTTTTACTCTGCTCTGTTGTGTATTGCGTTGTATGGATTTTTCTTCTTGCAATTCCTTTCAAAACTGTGACTGCAGTTGATTTCGTTATATCCTTTTTTTAATATACTGTATCTTGATGTATCATTATTGCATAATGCAGATGATTATCACCCTATCCACAGAGTTAAGTAGCCGGAGAAATTCTGACAATGACACAATGTCATGACTGTCCCTCGCAAAGATTAGATTAGATCGTTCTACTGCCTTCCTTTTGTAAGTCATGGGTGATAGTTGCTTTCTTTTATTTTTGAAGGGGAGAGACTCCATCTCCTGGTGAAGAGGTCATCTCCTGGGCGAGGGAATGTCACCATGGATTGGAGGATTCAGGGCCCTCGCGTCCAACAGACTTTTGTCAATACCTCTGGAGCACTTTTCTTTTCTGAGGTATAACACTGTTGTACTTGGATGGACAGACTGTCTTCCTCATGTCAGAGTGGTCGGTTTAGACTTACAGTATGATTCTGTGAAATGACCTGAACGCCTAGTAACAATGTCTGCCAACTTAGCTCAGTTGCATAAAGTCAGAAACTGTTTCAGATTCCACACTATGAAGCCTGTAATCATATGTGCCCTTGTTCATTGTGATTATATAGGGAATCCTAAGTGAAACTATAGTCCTTCAGTTAATGGATGACCAGGCACCTGAGGAAAAGGAGCAGTACAAGGTCATCCTGTCCAACATTCGCACTCAAGGTAATGCTGCTGATGCAAGTTCAAGATACACTGACCTAATTACCGACACCTTTTACTTTTTAAATAATATAATATATGGATTTATATGATATATAGAATTTTAATCGAGACCTATACTATTCCCTCCTAGTTGAAAACAATGTGAGACTTCAGGTCTTGACATGCCACAGAATCCGAGAATTCAAAACTAAAATCAAAGCATTCAGTTAGTGTTTCACAGAGAAGATGATGTTACCTGATTTATTTTGTTTTTAAAAATTGCCATGCAGCGGCATACATATGAGGCATACATATGCACAAACATATTATAACGTGCAATATTTGTTTTATTTTACTGAATGCTTATACCTTAAAATATTAAGATCTTTCATATTAAGTACACATTCAGTTGTAAAGTTTCTGTTTTTAGAGTCATTTGCCAAATAGTTTTTTAGATTCTTAGATCTTTAGATTTAATCCACCTGTTGAGTACCTGTTATTATATATGAGTATGCCTTTTCAGTGCCTTTTTGAAAGCGTTGAAATTCAGATTTTAATTATGTGCAAGTAGATTTTTGTGGGAAATTAGTAATCTGTACACAACAAGTCAAAATTAAACCACTAAACAGATGATTAATCACAGAAAACTGTCTGATTAATTACTTATTATTATTTTAATCGATTTACAGCCCTAATCATGACATTAAATTTCTGGCAAATGCTTGAGCTATCCATTGATATTCTGGGTCTCTGAGACCTGATCAGTAAGTGTCCTATGTTCCTTAGGGGTGGCAGTAACAGGGCAGGCAGAACTGGACTCTGAGAGTCATGAAGCACTAGTGACTGTGATTGCCAGTGATGAGCCCTTTGGGGTCCTCAATATTGCCCCATCCTCCCTCAGCGTGTTCAGTGAAGAGGTTAATACCACCATAAATATCATCATCAACCGGGATCAAGGAGCCTCAGGTGAATCTCCTCAAAATGGAAGCTAACGTTGTCCATCTGCTTTACAATACTAATCAGTGACCAAGTTTACTCTCTTCTGCTTTTCTCTTCAGTTTTTTTTCTACATTTTCATTTTTTTGCTTTACCTGAATCCTTTTCCTCTGTCCTTGGTACTGTTGTAATAATTTGGACAGTATTTGAATATGAATTCAGCATATTACATCAAATGTCAGTCACTACGATGGTTATTCTCATTTTTATTTATGTGCTTTCCCAGTATGTGTTTCATTACACTATATGTTATTTTATATTGCATATGCTTGTGTTCCAGGGGCGATAAATATCAGCTATGAGACAGTGAAGGGGTCTCGCCATGATCTGGTGCTGACAGAGAGTGGCCTGGCTGAACCAGGTCTGGACTTCCTTTCAGCCACCGGGTCGCTGGTGATGCAAGATGGACAAACCTCTCTGGCCATTCCCATCACCATTATAGATGTAAGACGACCCATGAGTGTGACGGTTCTGCTGATCTCTTGCAAATGTGCTTCTAAGAAATTTTTATCCAATTTCTATTGCGAAGATCTGAAACCTATATTTGGAGGTGCGTGGTGTAAGGCAATATTTATCTTGGACGGTGTGATAGTGTATCTCATGGTACCAATGTACAGATGAACACGTGCGTTTTCAGTTATGGTTTTGTGGCAATTTGAGTGTTTTTGAACTAAGAGATGAAAATGTAGTGTGAGGAATTCACAGTGGGAGAGCATGTACATACATTTAAGCCTACAGAGACGGAGCCCTTCTCATGACATGCTGATAAAAATTATATATGTCGTAGCCACGTTTTAATATATCATGGGAACTAATTCATAAAACATGACCAGAATTTAACTAGAACAAGGGAACTAATTAACAAAAGGTGCCCACAATTTAATATATCTTGGAAACGTGGCCAAAATAATTTTTATTTTTATGTTATGATCAGAGCTGTGGTGTAAGGCAATATTTATCTTGGACGGTGTGATAGTGTATCTCATGGTACCAATGTACAGATGAACACGTGCATTTTCAGTTATGGTTTTGTGGCAATTTGAGTGTTTTTGAACTAAGGGATGAAAATGTAGTGTGAGGAATTCACAGTGGGAGAGCATGTACATACATTTAAGCCTACAGAGACGGAGCCCTTCTCATGACATGCTGATAAAAATTATATATGTCGTAGCCACGTTTTAATATATCATGGGAACTAATTCATAAAACATGACCAGAATTTAACTAGAACAAGGGAACTAATTAACAAAAGGTGCCCACAATTTAATATATCTTGGAAACGTGGCCAAAATAATTTTTATTTTTATGTTATGATCAGAGCTTTGCATTCAGATTAAGCAACTACTGTGTATTATGTTAATGCAGATTTGATTTGTAGTTGCTAAGCAACTTTATCCATTTTCCAGTGTTGTCATTCACATGCAGCATACTCACATCTTCATGCTTTATTTGTCCTGCCAGGATGAGATCCCAGAGTTGCAGGAATGTTTCCTCATCAATATCACATCAGCAGTTCTTATCTCCGTGGTTGCCAGTTCTCAAAAGCTGGGTATGATTAGTTAAAAATTGCCTTCGATTTTTTATAATTCATGTACTAAAAGTGCTATGTTTTATTACGCCATAACTAATAATTACTGAAAAGGAAATCTGATTTTCTGTCAATGAGTTTTCTGTTTTCTCTGGCTGTGCGTGCTATACATTTCCTTTAAAAATCAGCATTTTCTGTGTTCTGTTCTGCACAAATCACATCTATTCAACTTATGCTGCTTGAATCTTTCTTTCCTCCATTTTTTTCTTTCTGCAAAACTTGACATGTAACCACTAGATATGATTTATTACACACTTAAAGGTAGTGGACAAATGCTTTTCATATGGTGCTTTGTGATCTGCAGTGGTTTGTTGTGTATAACCTATAAGTCTTTTACACTTACTGTGATCTTTAATCATGAATGTCATGCATCTATATATCAAACAGTATGACTGAAAATTGTTTGATTGTTCTCAGATACCCTGGGACTGATGGCAGAGGTATGCATTGGTGCAAATGATGGAGTCAGAGGAATCATTGAGTGGAAAAGAATAGAGTAAGTAGTGTATCCACGGAGTTTCTCAGTGAGACTTTGTTTTTAACTTTATTTTCAATATTGCTTGAATGAAAGTAAAATTATATTATACTAGTACAACGTAACAGCTGTCTCCACAGATGTCTTTGAGTTATATATATATTTTTTTTTAATTATAGCACCAAACACTACATGCAGATTTATTTATAGTTCTGCATGTGTCATTTTAATCTACTCCTTTGTTCTCATTGTATCAAGCTTCGAGGTCAATGAGACGCAAAGAGTCTTGACGCTGGTTGCATTCAGAAATGGTGGGAGCTATGGCAATGTCAGCCTCTTCTTCTATGCCCAGAATCTGGAGGCACAACTTGGCCTGGATTTTAATGTCACATCTTCGGTGAGCTGGAGGCTGTCAACGTGGATATTTTGCCCCAGTGAATTTAACTCATCCTGTTTACCTTAATCTATATATTAAATCATGGTAACTGGATTTTTTTCAAACACCTGTTACATCACCTGTTCTAATAAATATACCAACTTATTGTAGATTCTTCACTTTGCTGATGGAGAAAGGCAGAAGTTGATTGATGTTCAGATCATTGATGATTCCATACCAGAGGGTGATGAGAAATTTCAGCTTATTTTAGGCAATCCTTCTTTTGGACTCCAACTTGGGCACAATACTACAGGTACGTGCTGTCTCTGATTCTGGACACATTTCAGCCATGCATGAAGCTTCATCACTATAAAATAAAAAGAGCCACTACTTTGTGTCCACAGCTACAGTACTTATCCTGGCCAATGACGATGGACATGGCGTGATCACCTTCAACAATAGTCAACACTTCCTTCTGCAGGAACCCACCTCATCAGGCTTAGGTCAGAGCTTTGCCACTTTATATGTGATGCGCAACCCTCCACAGGGAACTTTTGGCACAGTCACTGTGCAGTTCCACATCACAGATGCCAATGGCTCCCTCTCAACCAGTGACCTGGTGCCTAGTGAGGGTACTGTAGTTCTTGAGGATGGAGAAAGATTTCAGGTAAGCGGCTGAATCATCATTAATAATGACAGCATAAACAAGTGGTGATGAATGATATGGTTCAAGATTCTTTGAAAGATGAAGACATCAAGAACTGTTGTTTCTTGAAATCTAAACAAATGTAAAAATGTTCAGGCACTTAGGATTTCAGCTGTGTTGGATGAGGAGCCAGAAGCGAATGAGACCTTCACAGTGATGCTCTTCAACCCCATGGGAGGAGCACGCCTTGGGGACTTTCTGGAGACAACCATCACAGTGCTGCAGAACAAGGCTCCTCTTGGACTCTTCCGGATTTTCCCTGTCCAGAATAGGTTTGTGTACTTTCATTTGGTTTATAGAACAAATATAAATCATTTTAAATGTACCATGCCTGGAACAAACTAGATTCAGCCTAAGAAGTGTCTGCTCTAATGATTTTGTACTAAGTTAAGAATACAGAACCCTGAAAAATGTTTCACAATAGGTTTCTGGTCATTAATGGAAAATTAATGTGCAGTGACATGTTCCTTTCTTAATGTGATCTCTTTGGTTTGTGCAGGACAAGCTCCATATCTGTGGGAGAGGGAAATAAGACGTTGTTTATGACCATTTCCCGCAGTAATGGCTTAGAAACTGCTGTCAGTGTGGAGTGGGAATTTCAATCAGGCACTGCCTTTGGGATGAGTAAGAAAACAAGAGACCTTTTATCGTTTATCACTGCAAAGAATGACCTTAGGAAAGAATAAACATGTAAACCTTTGCATATCAAACACAAAACCATTTGTACACACATCAAACATTAGCTAATGAACTATCACTTCTAGAATATCATAGCATTGCATGAGTATTTTGGTAATGACTCTACTGTATATTGTATTTTTTTCCAGTGGGAGATGTTCCAGTTTTAGGTGTCTATCAGAATTTCCATGAGACTCCTACCTCTAGCTGGTGTACTCTGTCCAGTGGAAACATTTCTCTTGCCATGAGACTGGGAGCTACTGGCAACTTCTTTCCAAGTGTAGCCACGTTGTACAGATGGCAAGGAGTCTTTGTACCGCTACAGGTAAATTCTATCACTACTATGCACTTTAAGATCAGATGGGTCATTCTCACAAATTCATCATGATAGCATATCACTATTCTCTCATTTTTTAAATATATTTGGGGCCCTGGGTTAACCTTGGGGTTAGTCAATCGGTTTTACTATATTATCATTTATTTCCCTAATAAAAAAAGCATTGCACCAAATTCAAAACAAAAAATGCAGAAAAATATACACATCATACAAATTGATTGTTTATTGTGGGTTACATGTAATAAAGTTGACATGAATATTTCATCTTGTTGCGTGTTGTTTGGCCTTAAAACTGTTACGGTAGTGAAATTTCTGGCTGCCCATTTTATGAACTATACCTAATAAGTAAAGGTGATGTCATTTGCTCTACACAATAACACAAACACAGTAATTGTATTTTTTTGTTTTCGAAAAATTTCATGAGAATGACCCAGGCATCTGTTGTTGCTTTTATAGGACAGTTATAATTGTGTGCCTTAGAATATGATGTATATTTTGCTGCCTCTCTTTTTCAGACTTTGAGAATTCAGGACCCAAAACGATGTATGGGTTTTGCGATGGATGGCTCCTCTTATGTTGTGGTCACACACGGGGGCCACCCTGAGGTCAAGACTGCTAACATGAGTTTGTACAGATTGCAACTGAACTTGAGTCTTACTTTGGTGATTGCTAGTTTTTTCTACAAGCCTGACTTTTTTATTGATGCATTCAAATTATTTTCATTCCCTGTTATTGACAATTCAAATAATTTTTGCAGGAACAAACACTAAATGTTGAAGGTCTCGATATCAAATACTTCTCAGTGGAAAATGAACATTATTTGATAGCCTCAAATCAAGTAAGTTTGAAAACTATATGCTAATTGTTTCAGGTTTAAAAGAGTTTAAGGTTTAAAATACCCTCAAACAAATAAACTACATTTTGCAGTTGCTCAGAACTGACATTGCCGATGCAAAATATCATATTTCTAATTATTTTAGTATTTAAGAGATTTGATTATGTTACTGATTTGAAAATAGAACTTGAAGTAATCTCTTAGATCCATGCAGCTGGTTAGCATTTTAAAAAATATTAAAATACGTTCATATGATCTTCACAGTATTAAAATAACTCCACAGGTTTTGGTGTGGGCTGGAAGCAGATTTATTCTCCATCAGACCTTGGAGATACAGGAGGTGCTGAGTTTCTCTCTGTTCTCCCGTGGGAATGCCTTGTACCTGGCTGTCGCAGTCAACAATAAAAGTGACAGCTGTCTTCTGTACCAGTGGAGCAGTGGTCAATTCCAGAATCCACAGCTTCTTTCCCCCAGCAGCTCAGCTAAACAAGTGGAGACCTTTCACATTGGGACAGATATCTATCTACTCATGGTTACAGATGGTAACATGTTCACTTTACAGATATTTGTTTCACATGTTTTTGGATGACCGATAGCTTTTTGGATCTGTTTTTTTTTTTTTTTTGTTCTGTTATTGATTATTCTGACTTATTGTGCTGTCAGTCTTCAACATTTGCAGCAGACACAAGACAGACACAATGTTCATACCTAAATTAGTAACTTCCCATTTCTGTGTTGAAGTATATAAATCATATACATGTAGAACCAAAGCTTAACTAAAAGAAAAAAAAAACTCTGAACACAAACCAATCACCATCTTTAAAACCACAAACATTTAGAGTGGTTCTCATTTAGTGGTTTGCAGAAAGTCTGAGTAAAGACCATAATCAGCCGCATGCTGTGTAATTTACAGTGGTTGGGTGGGATATATTTTCTTGTACAACCCCACCCTTGTTTCTGTGTTGTGAAGGAGAAAAATCCGTGCATCTTATGTGCATCTCTCTTCAGGACCCAATTCTACGTGTGATGTGTTTGTGTGGCGCTCCAGCCTATTCTTCTTCCAGCATTTCCAATCCATCCACTTTCCTGGGTTGTTGTCTGCCCACAGTTTCACTCCACCCTCAGGATTTAGTGAGTATCTAATAATATATGTGCTTTGTGGTGCCGAGACATGTTAGATTTTCAAGCATGTATTTTTTAATGTTTGTAACAGTGAAATAATAAAGTCACCATGAAATTTTTGCCATTTGGGTACCTCTCTGCCTTTCAGGTCATCTCTTCTTGGCAGGGGGCAGCACCTCTGCAATTTTCTCATGGAAGTCCAACCAAAGCTGCTTCTCCTTAATGCTGGAGGCTCCTCCAACTCAAACATTTCTCTATCTCCCTGTCCCTCACCTCAATTCCACAAGAAGTCTCATTGCATCCACACATGATGCAAGGTCAACTATATATGAGCTGACATCCATTTCCAACCAGTCTGACTTTATTCCCAGGTACTGAGATCTACACGAAGTAAAAATTATGTTGACGTCTTATAGATGGTGTTTACTGCATGCTCTGCGTTATTTTCTCATTAGTTCAGGTGAACTGCATTTTGAACCAGGTGACAGTGAATTGACGATTGCAGTGAATATCCTTGATGACTACTTTCCAGAAGACACAGAGTATTTCCATGTCAATCTTAAAAATCCCAAAGGTGGAGCTGAAATTGGAGTCAATGGTCAGGTGACCATTTTCATTTCCTCAAACGATGATGCACATGGAATTGTAGGTTTTGCACAGGTATGTTTCTCACTGCCTTACAGCCTAAGGTTATTTTGTGGTAATTATGTGTCCATTGCCTTTAATCCTATTTTGACAACCAATTTTTTAGAATTCCTTGTTTAAGGAGGTTGATGAATTAGAAAGAGACAACCTTATCTCTCTCAGTATTGAGAGAATGAGAGGAACTTTTGGAAGGCTGATTGTACACTGGGCCGCAAATGGAAGTGTGGAGGATATCTTTCCCACATCTGGAGTGGTAAGGTTTTTACTTATAGCAGCAGGTGGTGTGATGATTAAAGGAAATTCATTTGCGAGTAGACGATATAAGATTAAATCCGAAGTGGATGCACTTATCCTTCAGCTGGGTACATAGCCTTAATGGTTTTGATAAATATCCAGGCACTTAAAAAGCTGAAATCGTACTATGTGCAAAGCTCATTTCAAGGTATTAACAAATATAGTTCAACCAGTATTATATCTTATCTGAGGCCATGAAACTGTAGCCCATGCACAACTTGATGGCATTCTTCAGGAAATCTGTTTTTGATGTAGATTAAGATATCTTTTTCTGGTATTTGTTGCTCAGACAACATTTTTAGCAGGTCAAGCTGTGGCCACAATCACCTTCACCGTTTTGGCAGATGAAGATCCTGAACTGGCTGAGAAGGTCACCATCACCCTCCTGAACGTTGCCACAATAGGGATCGATGATGCATCAAGAGGAGCGGCCATAAACCCAGAGCGAGCTCAAGCATTAATTATCATCCTGCCGAATGGCTCCCCCTTTGGGATAATTGGATGGCATTCTGACTCATATTACATTGTCACAGAGGAGCCTTTGGGTAATGATATGCTGCTTTCATCAGCTTTCATCTAGCTTAATATAAGAGTTCACAAAGTGCATAAATATTTAACCAATGGGCTGTTCTGTTACAGGAAAGCCGTATAATGTCACACTTACAATTGTGAGGGAGCAAGGATTTGTTGGCGATGTGGCAGTTCACTACAGGACTAGACCTGCTCTGTCTCAACTGCCTAAGAACCAGGCTACTGCAAATGAAGACTATATACCAAAAGATGCGATAGCAGTAATGAAGGAAAACGTCACTGACATCATCATCACCATTACTATTTTGCCAGTGAGTCTTGGGACTGTGGGGGATAATGAAACTGCTTCAGGGCTGTAGGCCAAACTGCCTGTTATACTCATTTATGAAACATCAGACATTTAGCCCATTCCTTACCCACAGTGGAAGCCAAAAATGATCACTTAGTATGACCACAGCCACACTAAGAAAATACTGTCATTTTTATAAATAGTTTATGTTCTTATAAATTGCAGTGTTTAGTCTGTTTTTGTCTTGTGTTCCATTACTGCATCCTCATAGGTAGAGAAATATTTCCACATTAACATTTTTGTGAACAGGTATTATTCTGATTTTTTTTTCTAAGAAATGATAACAAATGTCACTGGCATCTCTATCTGTGTAATTGACTGTAACTCTAACAGATCACTGTTTGTCACTGTCCTTTTAGGATGACGTTCCTGAATTGGTCGAGAGATTCCTCATCAACATATCTAGTGTGGAGCTTCGTAGAGGATCTCTTGGGGGAGGGCAGCCAAGTCTGAAAAGACCAGGCATGGAGGTTGCAGAGGTCACTATTCAAGAGAATGATGACCCTCGGGGGGTCGTCTTGTTTAACGTAACCAAGGTACTTTTTGTGTGAGTGTACTGTATGTGTTTTCCTATGTGCTGCCAGTTTATTGTCTATTACTATTTTATTACACGGCTCTCTGGAATGCTTGATTCTGATTGGTCAGTTGAGACATTTGCAGGTTCGTTATTTTCAAAT
>JAODLC010000044.1:23793057-23803892 GCA_026781145.1 Hippopotamyrus pictus | reverse complement strand
AGCGGGATAATGTACAGGCAGCCGGTAGTTATCGCGAAATAAGCCCCTTCAGTGTGATACAAGGGCCTCCGCTTCGCATCGGGTCCTGATCACACTGTCGGGGCTTTTTTCTGCGATAACTACCGGCTGCCTGTACATTATCCCTTACTTAGACTACAGAATATCATTATATCTAATGAAGTAGCTAAAGTATAATAAGAAGGTGATTTAATTTTGTATTCTTCTATAGGACGAATCAGGTGTACAAGCACATGAGGTGCCTCCTCCGGGGAACATGGTGCAGCTACCTGTTGCTCGTTTGGCTGGCAGGAGAGGGATTGTGGTTGCGTACTGGGAAGCTCGGCCAATCAGTGCTAGCTTTGAAGATTTTACACCTGCCTCAGGAAACGTCACCTTTCAAGATGGGCAGGTGCAATGAATCCACCTGAGTCGTATAACGTCATTTTTGGTATTTAATATATGCTTTTGTGAATGTGACCCTCCACACGTGCTGTTTTGCCCAACAGGCAATGAGCATTATTGAGATCACCATCATCGATGATAGTGCTGTGGAGCTTTTGGAGACATTCAGTGTGACGCTGACTCACGTAATGGGTGGAGCCAGACTGGGAAATGAAACTATGGTGACAGTCAGCATCGGCCCCAATGACTCTCCCCTTGGACTGTTTGGATTTGAGGAACATTCCGTAAGATACGACAGAGAGATTACTTAAGAGCTGCTTCCCCATCTCCCATCTTGTCTCACTATTGTTTTACAGTTTGTTCAGTAAGTGCTTTGCTTTGCTCAAGGTGACAGTTATGGAGCCACAGTTTTCTGATGACCCTGGCAGTGTGGCAACTTTGACGGTTGTGCGGAGTCCTGGGGGCAGGGGAATAGTGCATCTTCTGTGGCGTCTGGAGGACACGGCCCAGGATGACTTGAAGCCTTTCAATGGCACACTGCAGTTCAATGAGGCATGCCATAGTCTTGTTACCACATACTCACTAGTCTGTTTGCCAGTGCAAAACCTTAAAGCAATGATTTTACAAATAAGAGGAAATGTTTCAGCCTGATTAAAGTATTCTCTACCCTTGGCTCTTTCCAGACCGAGTCCAAGAAAACGCTGGTGATATCTGCTTTGGCCGATGCTGCCCTTGAGGGGGATGAGAGATTCATGGTCCATCTCCTGGCACCTAAGAATGAAGGTGTCATTGATACCATTAAGGGTCAGTGCCCTGTAGAAGGGAAACGTCCGGTCAGTGAGAAATTTACAGTATTAAGTGCTTTCAGGACTGTAATATGTACTTTCAGGTGTGGCCACCATTGTGATCCAGGGAGATCGTGGAGCCCTTGGAACTATCAGCATTGCTGAATCCTCTAGAAATATTTTTATTGGAGAGCCACAGGGCAATTACAATGGGACTGCGTTGGTCAGGTATAGACTTACGTGACTGATGACAACAGTATCACATTTGAAACCTATATATCCAATTATTTTCTACTTGCTTATTGAGGGCAAGGTTGTGGGAAGTTTCACCATGCGGAGAGCAGGACATCATCAAAGGGCACATATACATGCACACATTATTGCCAATTTATAGGCATCAGGACCACAAACAAAAAAAATGACACAAGAATGCACGATAATAATAAACTTATTGCAAAAAAAATCTAGTTTTTCTTAAACTTGTACTGTATGTGTTACATTAAGTGAATCCAATGATTAGCTCATAGACGATACACTATGGATTTTTGCATAATGACCTGTGATATACATTCATGAATCATGTTAGGCTTGAGCGAGGTCCTGGGATCTTCGGTGAGATCCAGGTTTATTGGAACATCTCTCCTGCTGTGGACTCTGAGTTTGAGGAGACCTCTGGAGCAGTGACCATGAGAGATGGTCAGTCTGCTGCCACCATCAGGCTGAAGGTATTTTTTTTTATTCCAGTTTCAGGGGAATAATGGTCTCTGCTTCCCACTGCAGCTATTCCTGTCATACTGAAGCATCCCACTGGTAAAAGATCTTCAGAAACTATATTAAGTTTGGGAAAAGAGTTCATACAGTATGAACATTCTTGTTTTAAGTGACCTGCAGCAGGTCAATCAAAAATTTTTTAACATGATCTAAGTGGACTTTTGTTGCAGGTCCTAGATGATGATGTACCAGAAGAAAGACGTATCTACCAGTTGATTCTGAGTGCAGTCAGTGCTGGAGCTGAGATCAGCCCTGCCAGCAGACAGGCCAACCTTACCGTGACAGCCAGTGATTTTCCATATGGTCTCTTCTGCTTTACTCAGGAGCTTCTGCACACCTCAGAAGAAGAGAGGATAGTAAGCATCGAAGAGGCATCACACAAGAAATCATTCCACAAGTATCAATCCATATTGTTACAATGAAATAATCTATAAAATACTTGTCCTTTTAAAGACCTGAGATGAATAATATTTTTTACACAAAATTGCATGCTGGTAAAAATGTATCATGGTTTTTCCAGGTGAATATAACAATGCTACGTTCCAGGGGCACATTTAACAGTGTGCTACTGTCCTATCAGACTGTCAGCAATACAGCCATTAGTGGTTTGGACTTTGTCCCAGCTATGGGGCAAGTGCTTTTTGAGCCAGGTGTAACTCTGCAAACAGTTTCACTGGAAATTCTGGATGATGATCTTGCAGAGGGACCTGAGTTCTTCTATGTCAATATCACCCAAGTGGAGCTTCTTAATAACAGGTATGGCATGATGACCCTAACCTGCATAGTACTACCTAGGTTACTGACCCATGAATGAGCAGTGACTCCATGGTTTTCTTGGTCTGCGTTTAGTAACTGGGACTTTGCAGTAAGGGAGCAGGGTCTCCAGCTTGATCAGCCTCCAGCCATAAGAAACATCTCATTCATTATGATTGTAATTCATAAAAATGACAATGCAGAGGGCATTGTGGAGTTTGACCCTGACTACATCAATATAACTGGTGAGCACAATCCTCTGCAACATTCACTCACTTCTGTAATATAATTATAATTACAATTATAATTGCTATAACCTGTGTTGTATTTGTACAATATTTCCCTCACAGTGGAAGAAGATGTGGGTGTGATCTTCATTCCTTTGTTAAGAAGAAGAGGTACCTATGGTCAGATCATGGCAGAGTACATCACTCACAGCTTCACTGCGCTGGCTAACATTGACTTCATCCTCCCCAATGGTTCTGTCACCTTCAACCAAGGACAGAACCAAACTTATATAAATGTGTCTATTATTGATGATCTTGACAGGTGAGAAGGCTATCAGAGGTTGAGGACCTACATAAGGTCATAGAGGTGTCCATTGTTAGTGGCGTGGTGCCGTTGACATGTGAAAAGGTTGACAAAACACTAGAAATCATGTAATGATATGAAGATACTCTTGTTTGTCCTGGCAGGGAATACAGTGAGATGTTTGAAATCCAGCTTTCAGGAGCTACTGGAGGAGCCATACTTGGAAGGCATTTAGTAGCACAGATAACCATTGCTAAAAGTGACTCCCCAAATGGGGTGGTTCGCTTCCTGAACCACAGCAGACTCACCATACAAAATCCCAACAGGACATTAAGCCTCACACTAATGCTGGAGAGGACAGGCGGGCTGGTGGGCGAAACCACAGTAAGTTATTTATATTGAAGTGCACTTCAGAACACTATTCAAGAAGTGACCTTGTGCTTTTTGGTCCCAGATGCATGGAAATTGGGTGGCTCAGTGGGGGGTCCTGTGGCCTCACACCTCCAGAATTATGGGTTTAATTCCTGCTCTGGCTCAGTGTATAGCGTCTGCATGGACTCTGATTTCCTTTTGCAGTCCTGAACCATGCATTTCAGATGCATTAGTGCCTCTCAATTGCCTGTGCAGTGTTTATACAGTATATGGGATGTACCGCTATCCTATCTAGGGTGGGCCCTGTTCTTCCTGGGAAAGGTTTCATGGTCTCAGTGCCTGGGACAGGTTTCATGGTCTCAGTGCCTGGGACAGGTTTTTACGACTCAGTGCCTCCTTCCAGAAAAATTATGGAAAAAGGATGGATAAGCGAATATGATTTCACAATTTGCATATCAAAAATGTTTTCTTTTCCTGCATCAGATTTATACTAATGCATACACCAAATATTTTACAATACCAAGCCAATGGTTTGATATCTGTTTCAGTATATTTTTTAAAGTTGCATTTATGTTTTCCTAAATGAATTTATTTAATACATTAAATATTATTTTTTGGCAGAAAGAGACTCACTTTATTGTATTTCTTATAACACTCCAAGGAAGATGTTTATTTTGATTACATTCTGCAGTTTCATTAATATTATTTGTGATGACTTTTCAGATAAACTGGAAGATTCTAGGTCCCAATTCACAGGATATTTTGCCAGCGAATAATACAGACATTGGGGAACCTGTGAATGGATCGTTCCATTTCAGAGATGGGGAGGGTGGAATTCGTGTTATTGAGCTGTGGATTTTGCCCCATGGAGAAGTGGAAATTGCAGAGACGTTTGTTGTTTTTCTCAGCCTCTTATCTGGAGATACAGATATTGATGCCAAGAAAGGAAGTCTAATGCTAACAGTAAGTCTCTAAAGTATCATGACGTATATTTATATTGATCATTTTAACATTGAAAATATTTTTTACAAAATGCAAAAAGCAGCAGGGATGCAGTGAATTTTTTTTTTTATTTCAGGTATATCACAATGGTAATGTTTGTGCTGTATTATTCAATAAACCTATTGTTAAAAGCACAAACAGCTCAGTAAAATTAGTCTGGTTGATAAACTATGAGGGTGGCATGGTAGTTCAGTGGTGTTCCTTGGAACCTTTGTGAGATTAAGGCTTGAAACTTGAACTTCATAATTATTAAAAAAAAAAAAAATGTGGCAAATTAGAACATTTGCATAAAGTAAAAAGAATTACTTTCTTTTTTTAATTCTTATTTCTATCACTGTCTCTAGTAGTTACAGATTGTTAGGGATTGTTGTGCCTGTGTGTTGTAAGTAAACATATATTAGTGACTTGGGTCTCTGTGTCTTTCTGCTTCAGATAGAGAAGTTTGGAGACCCAAATGGTATAGTGCATTTTACTCCTGAGGCCCTCACGGAGCGAACCTACAATGAACCAAGTGACGCTGAAGGACCCCTGAACATTTCCCTCCCCATCATGCGTAGCGAGGGAGTCATGGGCAATATCACAGTATGTCCAAAATGTTGACCAAGGATTCTCTTGTAAAAAACTTTCTTCTTCGTTAATAGGTTATGGAAAAGTAAAGTGAAAAGCAATGCAGACTACAGATTAAACAAAAATAAGCAAATAACTTTTTAAAGCCTAAATTGTATTAACAATTTACTAATCTTGGATTCTGAACTATCCCTGTTATATGTTGCATATAGCAAAACATGTGGAATTTGTCAAAATATACATTTTTTCTTTATATGTGCACTATATAATGAAAATGATGTGGTTTTTCTGTTAATCTTTTTCTGTACTGAATTCTCTCTTAATTCTCAAACTATTATGTTTTTTTTTTAGGTTTTTTGGGAGATCCTGAGTGATTCAGATACTGCTGAAGACTTCTATTTACTTAAGGGTTCTGTAATAATTATGGAGGGTGAGAGACTAGCTAAAGTAATTGTCAGCCTGTTGCCAGACAGTGTGCCTGAGCTGGAGGAGGTGTACATCATACAGCTGAGCTCTGTTGCTGGGGGGGCTGAGCTTGACATCAAGAGGAGCAAGACCCAGATCAGGGTCAGGGCAAATGATGAGCCCCACGGCGTCTTTGCTTTGTACCCAGAATTACAGTCCGTGGAGGTCAATCCAACAAACTACACTCGGTACATCTCATTGAATATCACACGGCATGCTGGGACTTTTGGCAATGTCACGGTGGACTATAGCGTAACTGGTAGTATGCCAAACCAGGGGGCCCTCATGGATGCAATCCTCGGAAGCCTCTTTGTGACGGATGGGGCAAAATTTGCTAGGACCACAGTGCCACTTAGCAATCAGGTGAGTAACAATGCAACACTGTAAACTATACAATTATGCGGCAACTATGCAGTGTCAGTAATTTTGGCAATAATATGGCAACACTCTTTTGTTGTTGTTAACTGTGCTAGCTAAGAATATTTATCAAATTAATCTGCAGCACTTAGTGAATAAAGCTGGTTTTTATTCATTTATTTATTGCAATATATTGAATTTTCTTCAGTTTTACCATGTATATTAAGAAGCTTAATTTCTGTACATCCTTTTTGGGAGATCTTTGTAAGTACTTGTCACTTCTCTTTAAAGGTGTTCTTTGCTGTTGGCTTTAAATTCACCATTGAGCTGACAGATGTGAACCTCATCGGGTCCGTATTCAGTTCTGCTCCTCGGATACTGCGTGAGTCACAGAGAGTCGTATTGACTGTTCATGAAGAAGTTGCCAATTCAGAGGTTAGTTTCAATAGGGTTGTGCCACAAGGTGGCGCAAAAATGTAACTTTTTCCTGGAAGATATATTTTCTACTACTACTAAATAATAATAATAATAATAATAATCATTATTGTTATTGTTATTGTTATTGTTATTATTATTATTATTATTTGACTCACATTTTGGATATGTTTCTTTGCTGATATTTCTATGCAAAAAATAATATTTTACTAAATTTTCTTTATACGATGTGCTCTCTATGGAGCCTTTAAACAAAGTTTGTCATATGCAAATAATTATGAGTAGTAAAACTCAATTGGTGCAAACAGATAAAAAGGCAAATACTCCGCAATGTTTTTTTTGTCACACATGATGCTAGGTCGGATTTGAATCACTAGTTCTCCAGATCTCAGATTTTAGCACTGGCTCCTGTGAGGCACTTGTGTCCCGCATTGGGCTCTATGGCGATGTGGATGTGGAATGGAGATCTGGATATCCACCTGGTCAGGCCCCACCAGGTGTCCAGTTAGGCCTCATCAGACCAAGCTCAGGTGAGAGGTTTTAGCAAATTAAGTTTTCTAAAAAGTCATTGAAAAGGAATATCATGGCATTGTTTTTCTTCTTGCAGGCACCTTGAGACTGGTTAATGGAGAGAGAAGAAAAATACTGTCCTTTACCGCCGCATTAAATGCATCTGATCTTGCAACCTATGCCGTGCATCTCACTGCAGCACATGCTAATGTTCCTGGAGGGGCTCGACTCAGGTGACATCATCCCTTTTCTTTGAATGCTTAAAATCATTTTGCAGTCACTCTAAGAACTGCAAGTAAAGATTATGAATACATTCACGTCTTTCTATTTAACACTTCTGGCCAAAGCAATGTACAAGGAAGGCAGATAATACATTTTAAGCATGCAGATGTCTAAGAGCCAACTTAGGTACCACTGTTGATAGACTAATCTTCGAATGAGTGACCAGTAACAGGTACGAGTTGTTATTAGTATTGGAACAAGAGTTGTACACCGCATCCTTGGAACCTAATATCAGAAAATAACTAACACAATGAGGATTTAGCAGGAAAATCTAATTGCAAAATATAATAACAATGCTTGACTTAGCACTAAAGAATCCTTTAATGCTTTGAAGGTTGGTAATAAAAGCATCATTTAAGCAATATTATTTAGTCCACAGAACTGCAAATTACCAAGTTACTGTAAATTTAACTACCTTTGATTTTCTTAGTTAATTGGGGCACTTGTATTTCAGTCAGTGTTGAGTAGGTAGTGACAACAAGTCTCAATTAAAGACACAGATGAAATAGACATATAGTACAGTTTCAATTTAGAAAAAAGAAATGTGAGTGGAGAAAATATGTGATATTGCACACATTTGTGTCATTCAGTCCTTAGTCTTTGAGAAAAGACACTCAGCTTTTACCCTTTGCCCCTATTTGTCCTGTAGTTCAACCTGTACTTTGTATTATGCAATATGTGCATATTAATTTTTTTTATTTTGATCAAACAGATTTCCCCAGAGAGTAAAACCTGTAACGGACTTAGATACTTACATTTCTTGCTGCTCATTGCAGGTCTCACTTCACGTTGACTGAGGTCGAGCCTCTGGGTGTGTTCCAGTTCTCCTCAGAATCCCGACAGCTAGTCGTCGAGGAAGATGTGAAGACCATCACCCTTTATGTGCAACGCTTGTTTGGTTTTCGTGGCAACCACACTAAACTGACCTACAAGACATGGGATGGCAGTGCCAAAGCAGGGGAGGACTTCGTGCCAGTGCAAGATGGGGAGCTGGTCTTCTTTCCCCATCAGACCAGCGCTGTCATTCGTCTATCTGTACTGGATGATGAGCTGTCAGAGCCCAGTGAGACTTTCTATGTGAACCTGACTGGAGCCCAGGTCCTGAGTCCTCCCTCAGCCCAAGCCCAACCCAGGATTATTCCAGGACTTAGCAGTGCCTCTATCACCATTCTGGACAATGACATGGCTAGTGGTCTTCTTAGCATTGGTCCAGCACTCCTGCATGTGCGAGAAGACAGTACTAATGATACAGAGCAGCAGAGGATATCGCTGAGGGTGAGAAGGTCAGCTGGCTTCACAGGAACCATAATGGTCAGTGTCAGAGCCTATGGGGGCAAAAGTTTGGAAGCTGGGTTGGGCGGCACCCCCTTTGTTCCAGAGTCAAACGTGACATGGGCCCTAGAAGGTGAGGACTTCCAGCTGGAGTCTACTGTGATATCACTCCAGGAGGGCCAAGAGGTGGCAGAGGTCATCCTGCTCATTCTCGATGACCTTGAGCCAGAGGGACAGGAGGTCTTCTTTGTCTACCTCACTGACCCCGAGGGAGGGGCACAGATCATTAGGGACACCGATGACCAAGGCTTCACCGCCTTCGCCAAAGTTATTATTCAAGGTAATTTCAAATTAATTATTTTCCCTTTTTAGTATTTGTGTGCCGTTGGGGCTTTTAAGAATATTGCAATGTTAAAATTTCCAAAAAAGGGTGAATTTATTATACAGCACTTACAGCGCTGAAAAAATTGACACCACTCCATATAAAAAATTAATAAATAAATAAATAAATGATCTGCAGTTTTTAAATTATGTTTAACCATGATTCAGCTGTCAGAAGGCTACATTGACAGGTTTATTCCAGGGTCAGAATTTCTAAGTAACGTTCTGACTGTCAGCTTATCTGACAGTTTCTCATGAATCAGAGGTTGACATCAAGTGACCTTCAAAAGGAAAGGGAAACACTATGTGCAGGTGTGAAGTGCACTGCTAGGACAGTCTTTATCAGGCTCCTAGAACAGAGTTGGCAAACCTGACCCATGGAGGGCCAGTGTGGGTGCAGTTTTTAGGGTGACCTTTCAATCAGCCAATAGTAAACCAATAGTTCTCAACTCCAGTCCTGAGGAGCCACTGTTATTGGCTGATTGAGAGGTCATCCCAAAAATCTGCACCCACACCGGCCCTCCATGATCAGGTTTGCCACCCCTGTCCAAAAAATTGTGCTGTGGTCTCTTACTTTTTCCACAGCTATATTCGGGTACTGAACAAATACCATATGTTGAGACAGCCCAGACAAATATGCTGAAACAGACTTTAATGATCTTAATGTTGGGAGTCACAGTTTGTAATGTATATTAAAGATTACATATCTTTCCACAGTGGAGTTGTTTTAATCATGCAAAACGATCTCTGTTTCAGGAAGTGACTTTCAGAATGGCATTGTGGGTTTCAGTGCAGACTCACAGAGGGGCCTTTTTCTGGATGAAGACTCTGAAAACAGAACCACTGTACTTGTCCTCCAAAGACAGGAGAATAGGTATTTTTAAGACTTATGTACTGTAGGAATCACTTACAGTAGTATAGTGAAATAGGACCTTGGCTTGTTCATATATTAAGCAATAAATGCAGATGTCCTCTAGAATGTGTTATATTTTTTTGTACTGTTGTTTTACTTTTTTTTTGTCGCATAGGGCCTTTGAAGATGTTGCCATACTTTGGCGTGCTACTTTCAATACATCTGTACCATCTTTAATAAAAGATGGTGTCGATCTGACAAAGGAACTCCTCCACACCTCAGGCACTGCGTTCTGCAGACAGGGAGCGGTGCTGTGTTCCTTCACCTTAGAGATCCGTCATGACCAGGTGCGTCTCATTTATCGGTGTCGACAGGGAATAACCACTCTCCATACCAAATTTACCGTACCAGTCACGGTCTCCCTACTAAGCTCCCTTCCCCGACGTTACAAGCAGATGCAACATCGAGCCCATGAATGGCTTCTTAGGTTGTCAATACAGAGTAATTGTCTTGACTTTCATAAATCCGAAATTGTTGTCAGTGTGGCTCAAGAAGCCTGTTGCTTCTCTCCACGTGTACATTTAGGAGCCGGAATACCAGTCTTGGTTCCTGGTGGAGATCTACCAAGTTGGCCTAGGGGCTGCTATCAACCAGAGTTCCCGCTTTGCAAACATAAGCATTTTGGAAAGCGATGATCCTTTGGGTTTGGTATACTTTGCCTCGGGCTCCCGATTGCCAGTGGTCCACAAGAAAGCCACCCGTCTCAGTCTGCAGGTGTCTCGAGATGGCGGCACACTTTCTTCCGTTTCTGTGCGATACCGTTTGCAGGTGAGGGTGGGCACAACTATACCCGCTGATTAATATGTTCCACGTTTGAAAATAAAGGGTCAATCCATGTATGACGTAATCTTTGCTTTTCGGACCACGACATCAATAGGATTGTATGGCCTTTACATTTAGCAGCTATCACCGAGTCTAACTTAATTTTTTCATCTAATGCAGGGGTGGCCAATCTTGTCCGCAAAGGGCCAGTGAGTATGCGGGTTTTCGCTGCAACTCCCTAATTAGATTACTAATTAGAGGACTGATTGGCTGAA
>JAODLC010000044.1:23776469-23787118 GCA_026781145.1 Hippopotamyrus pictus | reverse complement strand
CTCCATTGTGTATCTTGCTCCATTGTGTATCTTGCTCCATTGTGTATCTTGCTCCATTGTGTATCTTGCTCCATTGTGTATCTTGCTCCATTGTTTTTTTATTTGTTCTGTTTCATTTACATATTACATATATTTTTTTTTCATATTAGGCCTCTGGAATAATTTCTGTTTAACATCAAAACCAGTGAAATATTCCTTTTTGCCTTTTTAGTCCTTCAGGGTTCAGAACTCAGGAATGCTAATGAGATTTAAAATTAAAGTGTGTTTGCTGGTATTTTTCAGTACAATGAGAAGTAGTATTCAAGATGAAAAACATCACAGGCAATTGGCTTGGAGTTCCCTAAAATGGGCTCTCTGTGATCTCTTGTGAAGAGCATAGAGTTCATGTTTTATTTGTTACAGCTCATGGATATGTACCATAGCCAGGATTAACCTTTGCTCCTCTGGACACCATTGGAGTCAGTGACACCATTTGTTCATTTTTAGATTTAATGGCCTTTGCCAGAACCCAAAATGGACCCAATGCAAAACTAAATTTGACTCTGACTGGAAAGTCATCGACCTTGAACTTTTCTCCACTTCCACAATAAGTTCAACATCAGCGGAAATCTGGATTGGTCTTTCATCCTATCAGACTTTGTATTGTTCATTTATAAATGAGCCACGTGTACTATCCATGATAAACAGGACTAATATGCTATACTTATTTTATACATGACTAAGGTTCGATCCACATGTAATAATTTTTTGATGCAAACATCATTATAAGGCAAGATCCTTCAATAAGTGAATGTTTATTTCCAATTTTTCCTTTATCTGAACACATGAAGGGATTTTGATCTGTAGAAACATTCAAACCCATTAATTTGGCTTTAAAGTTATTACAGAAGGATGTTATGGTCATCACAGTTTTCATAAATAATTTAAAAATAATAATTTAAAAAAGGAAATCCAGCTGATTATTTTCTGTCATTTGTACAAACACTTTCTTCAAAATGATAAGGATGCATGTAAAACATAGGGGTTTATATTATATATTTTAAAATGAATTTCACATTGTAATATTTTCTGCAGCACCATAGGAGTTACAAGTAACACAGTGAAAGCAGAGAATATACGTCGTGGATTTTAATGTTTATGTGGCTCAATGGGTACCACTTTTACCTCCGAATAGAAAACATGTGACTAGGCAAGTAGGTGTCTCTGGATTGGCCATAGTGTGTAATTGTAAATGTTTAGTTTGTGTGGCCTTGTGATGGACTTGCATCCTGTCCAGCATGTTCCCCTTCCTTGGGGCATGTGTTTCCTGGGTTGTGTTAGGATTATTCTATCTATCCATCCATCCATCTATTGTTGTCTATATTAACGTATGCAATATAATTTTCTTTAAATGCAAGGAAAAAGGGATTTCCTGATACACTTTTTGGTACCCCAATCCGATCCATTCAATATTTATATCTGATGATTCCCGATTTTTAAACAAATATTTAAATATACTATACATACAGTAGGCGTTGGTGTATTTTTTTTGTCTGAGTAAGCATCACAATCTCAAAGTGTTTTTGCGAGTGCCTAATTACATTTCTTGTATTAAACTCCACCCTCTGCCTCACTGTACTGAAAAATACCAGCAAACGCACTTTAGTTTTAAATCTCATTAGCATGTTCCTGCTCTCAAAAGACGGCTGACATTTTGATAGTTTCGGCTCATGTCCCTCAGGCTTACTGCAGCATGTGACGGAACCGTACAATATGTGTTATTGGCATAAATTATGAGGATGGGGGAAATTTAAAAGATCAGGCTATGGATCGAGCTGTGGTAGCTAATACTGATCAATTAAAAAATGCCTTGATTGGCCCTGATTCCGATCATTGATATCGGCTTGGGACAGTGAAATATTTTCAGTTAGAAAATTTTTATTTGGTGTATTTGTCTTTTAAGGACAAGCGGGTACAGAAAAAAGATGGATGGATGGATGGATTAATGGATGGATGGACGGACATTTATCGTAGCAGTACTCCAGTTTGTCAATTCAAATAAATTTCTAAACATCCAAACATAGTACTTGTATTTTTGGAAGAAAAACTGAACTGCTTAGTGAACCCACGGTGGAAGCTGAGCAATACAGGAGTTATTTGTCCAACCTTATCAGCATGAGTTCCTATTTATTTAAAGGCTACTGAACTTGGTTTTTACAAAAATAGATGTTTTGAAGTACTGAAACGTACTATTGGCCTCACTTATATGTCACTTTGGACAAACATGTCTGCTATATAAATAAATAGAATGTACATGCTATATAAATAAATAGAATGTACATGTAGATGATCTGAAGTATTGATTTTAAATCCAAAATGAAAGAGTTTGTAGCTGAGTCAGGTGGTATTGTGTGTAGTTCTGCATATTTATTCATGTATAATAAAATAATTTTTTTCTATACCTACATGCATTTCACAGACAGTGATAGTAATATTGTGATAGTAATAATAATAACAGTGATAGTATCACAGACAGTGATAGTAATATTAACGGGGGAAAATCCTGAATGTCCTGCAGCTTTGTTTAATTTGTTAAAGGGAGTTTTGCAGCCTCACCTATAGGGGTCAGTCTTTGACCTTTGCTAACATGCAAGCCGTACACCAGACTGTGTGGCAAAAGTTTAAGGACCCATTTCCAGCATTATGTTTTCTATTATATGAATTAAGAATTAAGAGTTTCCCATGGTAATATAATATGATTATATATATATATATATATATATATATATATATATGTGTGTGTGTGTGTGTGTGTGTGTGTGTGTGTGTGTGTGTGCAATGTAAAATACTGCATATATGTCCACATTCTTGTATTCAATCTGTCAGTTTGTCTAGTAAGAATAATAGCAACCTTGAATCGATATATGAAAATAGTTTTGCTAGAGATTTGCAGGTTAGATGAAAGCATATGATGGAGGTGACCAAAGCCTGCACAGCGCATCTGATCAGAATCAGCCTGGGAAATTGGGGGGTCAGAATCATCAGCTTCCTTTATGACATTGCTTCGCCTCAACATTATACTTTATGTTTCCGAAACACAAACCTGTTTGTGTTTGCGCAAGAGGAACCTTTAGAAGGTGATTCAGCTGTTATTCCTCAATTCAGATTGTACAGAGAGCAAAAAGAATATTGTACAAAGTCGTGATGAACTGAGACCTTTGTTTGACCTCGTAACGCTGCTACATGGCCATACATACACCAGATTCCTGCAAATTTTGTCAACACAATTATTCTTTTGTATATGCTGCTGACAGAGAATAAAGGGGGCCTGTGCTGCTGAAGGGCTGAAATACTCACTTCAGTCGTAATATTATAGCATGCTTACTTAACTGCTTGACAAGTCATGTAGCAAATGCAGTTAAATTATACAAAGGGAAAGCAGCAATAACAAGACAATCCTGTAATGCTAATTTGCCATTTTATGAAAGCTTACATACTGCAGGTCTATAAGAATACATACATTTTCTGAAGCACGACTTTATTACTGTATTACTTGCTGTCTTTTTGACTGTATGAGTTTTGGTGTTTTGTGGCCAAAGTGGATATCTGAATTTGTTTCAGCTGAAGTCAAAAAGTGAACCCTATCCAATACACATACAGTGACATTATGACTCGGCCTAAACATCCTCGCTTATAGTCACTACACGAAAGGAAGCAGAGAACCGGTAACCACTGAAATGACATGTTGGGTATTAGGAGAGCAGATCTCAAGGCAAAGCAGGCAAACATTTGCTGACAGAGTTCACAAGTAAGAAATTACAGTGAAATGCTTATAAGGACATAATGCTAAGTGAGAAACATAAATTGCGATTAAAATTACATGTACCTGAAAGTATGATAGTGTGTGTAAAAATGGACAAAATTTACAAGAAATCAAATAAAGTATAATGTGCAGACACTATCCACCACAATAGCAAAGCTAGGAGGTCATGACCCTAACCAACTAGGGCACAAGCAGACAAGTGTTTATAGATTTTCATGATGAGTCAGTATAGTTAGAGAAATTTGCTAGGGACTGTTCTAAATGTAAGTACATATGTGGGAGGAGGGAAGAAGAATAGGTCATTATAGTATTGTGGCTCAAGCTAAAATACTTCATATGCATCACTATACCTGTGGCATCCTACAGTATTGGCAGCAAAAAGGTTCTTCCTAAGGTGCCACACCATTGTCTTTTTCTGCGTATTTACATGGCTGTGGGCTGTGGGCTGTGGAAATGAAAGGAATTGTATAGTATTTTTCCCCTACTACAGTTATATTTTTAAATTATCTTCAAATTCCACAAAATTTCTCTGCTGTTTAGCACAAATTAAGTAGTGCTCAGAGGTCTTAATGTCTCCCCCAAGGACATGTTATTCATGCATAAAATGTTTGAGAAACTGGAAAATTTTTTCTCACTTTGCTTGTAGGAACTACATGTTCTACAGGTCAGAGCCTTTTCTGGCACGACCCTGCATTTTTCCTGCATTGCCCCACTAACCCTTGCTGATAGCGCTGGTTTGTCCCCAAGCCCCGTGACAAGCCGTCCATCATGCAGGTCTCACATGTCCATAGATGCCCACAGCCACACCTGCTCTGAACCAAAAAAGCCACAACAAATAAAAAACAGAACAAACAGTGATCATCCAAAAGAAACACACACACACACTCTAATTGCATGAACATCACCTCAGGAATAACATACTGTATTTGTTCTAAGAATTTTCTGGAGATTGTTACAGTGATCGGCCAACGGGAGCCGGTGTGATCCGTGTGACTGATGGAGCACACTTCATATCTGTGGCTCAGATTGGCTGCCGTTGGGAAAAGCCAGCCAGGAAACAACCACGATGCAACTTAAACTGGAACTATCTAGTCAGGACCAGAGAGGAGAGGGAGGAGGGAGTTTTTGATATCAGTCTGGCTCCTTTGAAGGGCTGGGCTGACACATATACTCCGTCTGACGTAATCCTTTTTGTGTGCTTTTAGAGCTAGCGGCATGCTTCTATCATTAATGCAAGGAATAGGTCACGAATTTGATTCAATACCAAATTGTGTGGAAACATTGTGAGCCTAGTCATCAACATGCTTTGCATATAAATAGTGTATGAATTCCTACTAAAAAAAAGTGAAAAAGGTGAAAATATTTTTTGCAGCCGGAATTTAATTCTTCAGGTTATTATCGATCGTCGTCATTCATGGTATCCATACTCAGCATGCTTAATAAACATAAACATCACCTGGCTAAAAGTCAGACTTAACAATTAGAAGGATTGTCTATTTCAAGCATTACTGGCACAGTCGTGTTAGTAAGCCCACAGCCATGGAGTCTCCAGTAACAAAAACCGGCAGCAGATGGGTGGTGGTACAAAAGTACATTAGCCCTCCCATAGTGAGCAGATCTGTGGGGAGAGGCTGGACAAATACCATTTAAAAATCCTCCTAATGAAAATTGAATATTTTTGTTGATTAATATGAGCATTTTATTAGTATTTTATTTTTATTATTTTTATTCCGAGGCCCTTTAAAAAGGGAGGTAGTTACTGCATTTAAAATCAGGGACCGTGGGATCTGTTCTAGCTGCGGAAGATTAAGTCGTTCAGCCTCGCGAGGATAGCTTATACCACGGTAGCGGATAGCTTATACCACGGTACAGGAGAATTAATCCGACGGACAAACCTGGGATTCTAGAGGAACACTCCAGATTTCGGCATGGCCGTGGGGCTTTAAAAGGACTAAAACCTCTTCCTTGCAAAGCTGTATTAGGGTCTGAGGGAATATTCTAAGACGTCGACATGTGCTTTGTAGACCCCAAGCACTTGCCACGTACTGTGCAAGGTGCTGCAGGATTATGGGGTCTGAGAACCACTACTGTGTCCTCTTCGGTCCCTGTATGAATAACAGCAGTGTTTGCCTTTTTAGCAAAAATCAAAGTCAATTACAGTGGATGCTGGCCTTAGGCAAAGGTACAACTTGTCTCCACTCACTCCATCCATTTTTATGCAGTATATAACAGTATATGCAGTAACAGTATATCAAGGTGCAATAATGGTTGGAAGGGCATCTGGTATGAGGAGCTTGAAGTGCCATCCCTGCTATGTGCAGATGATGTCATACTTTTGGCCGGATCTGAACAGGACTCCCGGCACCCCCTTGGGGCAATCTATGTGTAATATGAGTATGGGCAGAGCCGCAGGGACAGGGTACCATCTGGACAACTCCAAAGGGAGCTGTTCTGGGCATGTCACACTGGGCAGACGTCCCAGGAAAGACTCAGGACACACCTGAGGGATTATATCTCCCATCTGCCTTGGGAATATCTGAGGATTCAAAGTGCAAGCTATAGACTGCGGCCATGAAGAAAGTGGTTTAGTCTGAGTTGCTCAACATGCTGCCACTGCGACCTGTATCACAGAGCCAGATTTTATTGCTTAGTCAGATAACTTGTCAGATTTAAGGTAGTCTGGGCTAAATGTCAGTGAGTGACTATAAAGACAATTTTAACTGGGGTAACTTAAATATCCGGCTAAGCAAGAAATAAGTAAATTACTTTTCTGAGTTCTATGTGTTAGCAGAACTATAATGCGTATGGTATCAACAGAGTTGGTTAATTCAGGTCCTTGAGAATAAAAATCCAGACTGGGATTTAGTTTCAGCCAACCAGTTGAATACTCTGTGACTAAGTCTTTATGCTCAACTGGTTTGTTAAAACAAAATCTTGGTCTGGACCTTTACTCTCTGGACCTGAATTACCCAACTCTGGGTATCAATTTATAAAATGAGGGCTTTTCTGTTGGTTAATAGTTTGATTCTCTTAGGGCATGCTCTGCAAACCCCAGAGATAATAAGATGAGTACAAATAGAGTAGTGATACTTTATCGCACCCTGTGGGGAATTTCCCTTCATTGCTTTGCCCCATCTTACTCCCCATGAAGCTTGGGGGAGTCACAGCAAAGGAGCAGCCCCCTTTCAGCACACAGGGAGCTGGGGGTTAAGTCCCCTGCTCAAAGAGCCCATGGATGTGTGACTGTTCTGCTGAGGCTGGCCTTCACCTAACAACCTTCAGATCCCCAGCACTGAGGCTTAACTTACTGAGCCCTCCCCGAATTGCACACGCCAAAATACTTTTTAAGCATTTTTTAAGCAGACATCTAACATGACACACAATTGAGAAAGGAGAGTACAGCAGTCAGCAAAGCAATAGGGGTTAGGGGCCTTGCTAATGAGTCCAGTGGTGAAGTCAGTTTGCTGACCACAGGATTTGACCTTGCGACTTTCCAGTTTAAAGTCCTAACCCATAGAGCCACACTGTAAAGTAAGCTACTCGTGGTCTGGTCTTTTATAAATAGTATGATTATAAATACTCTTTTACAGCTACAAATATGCAGTGCTTCATTTCGAACTACACTAAATTCAATACGACTGGCATCCCTTCCAGAATTTTGAGGCCTGTGATGGACTGACGTCCCATGTCCTGCTTGGGGTGTGCTTCAGGACCTTGATCACAATAAGCATTAAGAGATGTATGGGTGATATTAATGCCTAGGCATGCAGATTCTAAAATGAACTTTTCATTTATTCACTGTATTGTGGTATTTCACTGCATGATTTGCTGTGAGCAGGACGGAGAACAGAACCATGTGGCTGGGGGTTGGATGGACGGAGTGGGGACTGTTCTGAGGTTGGGAATGGAGACCTGTCTAAGCAAAGCAGTAAGATAATGAATAACATTTTGGCATTTGCACAAGCATAAGCAAAAGAAAGCAAAATGGGCATTGGGTCGTGTTAAGGTCTAAAACCGATTTGGATTTGGGCATCAGGGGCCGGACCTTTAACTGGGGCAGAGATAATATAATCATTCCTCTTGGGAACTGAAAGGGAATACAGCAGAAGTGAACTGCATGAAGGTTAAGGCTGTCATCACCTGACTCCCAGTGCAGGGATGTCCGTGCTCCACATCATTTTACATAGTTTACTTTTGTTCTTGTTTAAATGGTCAGTAGTGTGTATGAGATGCAAAATTTAGCAGCAAACTGCATATTTTCTACATTAATCTATAAATAAGGCTATGTTTACTTCCATACAGTGAAATGCCCTGCAAAGTTTACAGTCAAAGCAGATCCTGAAGATAAAAGAACTGCCATACTCCGCAGTTTTTGAGGAGTATCAAATATTGTCTATGTACAGTATATGTAAACGTGTGCTGTGAATGACAGGTTAAGGCCATTGTTTGGAAGAAAATTACGGGTTTGACCAGCAGGCGTGGAAGGAAGTAGTCTTTCTGCAGGAATTTATCATCCTTGCAGGTGGTAGCTGATTAGAGAGGTGAAGTACACCCATCAAAACATGTCCATCTCCTGGTGTTACGGTACAGTGCCTAGAGCTGAGGCAGTCAAATGCTTCGCACGATAGGAGCGCTTGGCATGGGTGGGGCCCACAACAGAACAGCACGCAGGAGCTGAGCTGGGATGGGGTAGTAGCTGCACTGTTAGTAGATGGGGATTACTGGTCTCTGGGCATCTACAAAGGGGTTCATGGTTGCTGATATTAGAGTATTAATTTTGCAGTTGCAATTGTGCAGGTGGAGCACATTAATACTAGTGAGTCTGTGCACCTGGCTGAGGGTCAGAACCCCCCCCCTCCCATGCATATAAATCATTTAGCCCATGGTTAAGGAAAAAGATAAACAAAAGTAATTAAGGTTTCCAAAGAAGGAGCAGCATAGCATTATATGACCTACATACCTTTGCCCCACAAAAAATTGCAAATGTTACACCAGTGGATGATTCACTAATAAGCTTCCTTGTATTTATGCTTTCTCTGCTTTTTAAAAGCCTTGTCCACATTCAGCAAAAAATAATACTTAAAAAATAATAATAAAAACAGTAGCTAGGCCAGTAAGTCTATACTGTCATGTATTCCTGGTTGACAAATTGCTACCCAGAATAGGTACGGACATCATGAACCGTGGGTGAAATATTTTAAAAGTTTGTTTATAACGGCAGAGGCAAACACAGCCTTTGGCCTTGGCATAGTTTAGTTTGCCAAATAATGTTTTCCCTGAATCTGACTCTTCAGCTGCTTCCTAGAGGATTTCTTTGATACCCTCGTCGTTATCAGAATAGTTACCTTTCTTCTCCAATAAAGGGGCTGTGTATCACTCAGATCATATTAATTGTGTCATAATTTTGATTAATCAAGATACGGACCTTGTTTTGCATTTTCCCAAGAATGATTATTCTTGTTCTTTGGTGAAAACCAAATGAACCTCTAACCTCAGAAAAATCCCCTTTCCACGCTTCATGAGTTTCTCTCCATACGTGAGTAAAGCACATGGAAAAAAGCTCCAATGTGCTGTTAAAGATCAAGATGACAAAGCCTTGCCTTCCCATGTGGTACAGAATGGTGACCAACATTGTGACAGCTTTTGGAGCTCCACTGTGTTCTAGCTGCAGAATACACTGCCATTGCTTCTATTCATGGCAAATCTGATTCAACAAATAAGTTTAAAGAGTCTCATTATGTTGTTAAACTTTGATAAAATGTTTGAAATGAAGTGATTAACTTTTTATACAGGCAGTAATATAACGAAATTTACCCACTGCAGTAGCAGAAAGTCAAACATACTCCATAATTCCACTCTTTGCCCTTTTGAGGTATGCGTTGGCTCATCAGACTGAAAGACTTCCTGTGCAGGTGCAGTTCTGGTGTGATGGATGTTTGTCATGATAGCCATGCTGGGTTGGATTTGGTAAAATCCACCTTTGTAATTAGTAAACAACATCAGACCATGATACTGCATTAAATTTAGCTCATACGACCTTGCTGGGTAACAGTAGCATACCTGACCCTAGATCAGAACGTTGTGCGTTCAAATTGCATTGGGGTCGGGGAAAGGAGCATGCACTGATTACAGCGAGTTGCTGCACCCACCACACAACAAACCTCCTCAAGGATGAGAACCTGAGTGCAGCCATGCAGTGGGTGAAACCTGTTAGCAGGATTACGGACATGGACACCTCCGTCCCCCTCCTTTGGCAGCTTAGGACTCACTGTCCTTTCCAATCCAGTGTTTCGTCTTGCCCTTCCCACTGTATACTTTTATCTCTGGCAGTGGTCACTGGTGTTTTATCTTTCTCCATACAGCTTTATGGTTATGATATAGCTTCATCACCATCTACAATCTCTGCTTTCTAACAGGATGAATAGCACGGCAGTCGCGCAATTTACCTGAGGAATCGCATGCTGCTGGAAGGGTCTCAGAGGCTGTTTTATGCCCCTGCTGATTCACTGCACTTCTGTTGCAGGTCTGCTACCTGGTGTCGGCCTTCCGGGGTCGCTTCCTCGCCACCGAAAGCTGCTCCGCACTGGGGCTGTTCTCCCACTACTTCCATCTCAGCCAGTTCAGCTGGATGCTAGTCCAGGTAGGTCTTGCCACCCATCGGCAAGTTTCATATCTCAACACTGCCCGACAAGGGAGTAGGTAGAAGTGAAGGCACAGAAAATACATGAATCCATAACCATGAGAAGTATGAAGCTGAATATAATTGCCTCTCTTCAGAGGTGGAAATTTCAGGTCCAGAAAGTACAAATCCAGACCGTGATTTAGTTTCAACCAACCAGTTGAGCAT
>JAODLC010000044.1:23764503-23776369 GCA_026781145.1 Hippopotamyrus pictus | reverse complement strand
AGTACTCCACTGGTTGGTTGAAACAAAATCCTGGTCTGGATTTGTACTTTCTGGACCTGAAATTTCCACCTCTGCCTCTCCATCCATATACTCAGTTTTGTCCCAGATGCATTTTTAAATGACAGACCATAAGTCACTGATTTTCTAAGAGAAAGCCTTGTTGGTTTAAAACGACATGTAATGGGACTCTAATGGTTGTGTTGGCAGTAATAACTTGCACCTGCAAACTGGATAACAAGCCTTACCCAGTAAGGCCAGCTTGAGACAATAGGAGATATTGAGGGTCCGTATACAGTAGCATTTTAATAATACCATGAATGTGTAAAAAGGAGGTTATTGTAATTACCTCTGTTTATAGGTATTTCTTTTATACTTTGATACTTTCTGTGTTTTGCTTTTCAACTTGTTTTCTCAATATGAGGGCTCAAGAGAGATTGAAAAGATCAAGAGGGGAGCAGTGATTCATGATGGCTGTATTTGACATTACCTAGCTGGCTGGTTGATGGTGTAGCAATTTAAAAAGGAAAATTATTGTTATATGACTAATGTGAGTTATTTTTTTCATAAAATCAGAAATCATATGGATGTATTTCATTTATAGCATGTCTTTCCCTAATTAACATCTGCTCTATTAGACCTCCATACATATTTTTAATATCCTCTTGCCCATTTAAGGTTGGCATAATCCAGAACCTGTCCCCAGCAAAACAGAGTGTGACGCCTTGTACACCTTGAGCCCAATACGAGTCCAAGCACATTCAAAAACTAATCGGATGTGTAAATCAGTTAGACTGTCCTTCAAGTGTTGTCAGGTGATTTGTCAATGGTTTTGCAATGTTTATACCCCTAAACAATTATAGTGAATGATAGCATTTTATGCCCATTTCATAATGTCAAGAGTGAAACCTTGCTTACAGAAATTCACAAAGTTTTCTCATGCAATTGCTTATCTTAATCATGCACATAGTAAATCTGGTTTGGTCATTAGAATTTACAGATACTATTTCTTTTTCAGTAAACTAATAAGCTGGTAACCCACCATCTCCTTGGCTTTGAAGCCCATCTGGAGATGTACTGCTGGGGTTCGTACTGTGGTGGTCATGCTTGCTGCCGCCTTCAGCGTGACAAACCTTAGCTTCAGTATGGTCATTTCTCTTACCACCGGAAATATTTAAAAAAAGATCCCTTTGTCAACAGTTTCGGATACAGTGGCTGTTGGGTGCTGATGCAGCATTTGCCCTGTATTTAATATAATTTGGTGGATTTAAAATATGTCAGTATAATAATCGCATTATCTTTTTGAGCACTTTGTTCTATTTCTTTAATGCGTATTTCTAATGCAGGACAGAAGGCTTCTGATTCAGACTCTTTTTCACTGTCAAATTCTCTGACAATCACAAACCTTTGGCATACATCAGCACTCACGTTTCTCAGACATTATCGTTCCTCCATTGCACACAGAGAATATGTCTGATAGAGGTATAGGCATGTGAATGTAATGACTGGACAGGGAGAGGACCCAAGTGTGGGAGGTCCAAGATTGTTTCCAGAATCCTAGTCTGCAAAGCAGGCAAAAGGTCAACAAGGCAGTGAAGATAAATAAAGACCCAAACTGTGATCCAGATCTGTAGTACAAACATAGGCCAAAGTCACAAAGTTGATAATGGTATTACAGGGAAAACGAGCGAATGCAAAACGCAAGGGAAAAATAAAGCAGTGAAAAAATAGATCATGAAACCAAATACTTAGTATGGTGGGACAGAGTTTCCTAATAGAGCCAGGTGCTTTGAATCCCTGCCAATTAAACAAGTACTTGAGCTACAAATGTGCGTAGCATTCAGGTAAGCCAGCCTGGGAATCACGTAGGCTGGATGGGCACTGTGCTTAATGCAGGTGTGGAGGTTACAGGTCTTTGGGAGTATAGTGGGAACACATATTTAAAACATTTAATGAAATTTTATAGTTCTGTATGATTGCATTCTATTCAATGCTGGTCGATAAACATTTCGAATAACAGACTTAAAGTAGTTTTAAGAGACAGAATACCCCTTGACCTCTTGTATACTGTCTTAAGACCCATGTTTTTGCCTCTAGGATTTTTGTATTTCCTGTGCTGTAGAACTAGGAAAATGGAAACTATTTAAGGAAGGAATTTTTCATTGACACAAAATATTCATTGCAATTCTGAAATATTAAGTCATTAGTTCACTTTGCAGACAAAGCCAGTCACTTGTAACTGAACTTCATTTTTTAATATAACCTACATGTTATTTTATAAAAAAGACCAAACTGTACAACAAATGTAATAAAAGCTTGCAGACTTGCTAAAACAAGAGAAAATCCTTCAGTGCCGTCCTGTAAAATGAGGAAAACACATGGATGTAATTGAGCCATTTTTCCAGTGGAAAAGGTAAACGGTGATTCACATTGGAAAGTATTTTGGTGTTAAAAACCAAAAACAGGCACATGCTCTTAGTTTTCAGTGCAAAACTCAGTTTGAGATTGTCTTGAGACCAGATGGCAAAGACAACCATGCAACACAGCAACTTGGCAACAAGGAGCAGGTTTCTTATAAATTTTGCAGTTAACTGGGGTAGACTGGGACACAGCAGAATGAGGACAACAGATATACACAAAATACAGGTTAAACAAACTCAGCTCATTTCCCTTATGTGTTTTTTGGCCTGCTTTCAACTGTGGATTCCAGGTTAATGGGGCTTACACTAAAACCAAGTTACAACAGGCATACATACATTAATATAGTGTTTCTCAGTCCAGTCCATGTTTTTGCTGGGAGGAAGCAAAATGTGAACAGTCTGGAAGGGAGCTGGGAGGGAGCAAAAATGTCAGTTGTCTGGGGGTCCCTAAGGACATTTTGCATTAAAATTTTGCAGACCTGATCTCAGGCAGGTAGAAACTCATCATGTGGGACAGGAAGCCTGCTGGATACCACCACTCCAGAATTAGAGCTGCCTACCCTAGCTTGGTTTGAAGTATTATAGAGAAGATATATGGTGAACAGCAAAACAGCAGCTGTAGTAATTGTTACAAATTGGCAACTACAATTTTATGTTTATATTAGGTTTTGGTAATGTCATAAGGTGAAGTCTGACTTGAACTTGAAGTGTCTTCATCCACCTTTTTTTCCTGTCTAAAGCAAATTCTTATGCTTCTTCTTGCATTGTGGCCTTATTTACTGTGTTCCCTTTCTACCATAGGCAGTGAACTTCTGGCAGGTATTGGTGATGAATGACGAACACACAGAGCGCCGCTATCTACTCTACTTCCTGCTCAGCTGGGGCACGCCTGCTTTGGTCATCATGGTGCTGGTCATTGTCCTGCTTGGTGGCTATGCCTGGAATATCCACAGCGTCTATGGGCTGGTACATGAAGATGTGTAAGTATCAGATAGCAGAGCTGCCTGAGGGAAAACTCTTAGTGGTCTCTCTGGTTTTATTGTTATCTTTCTCTGGAATAAAACATGACAACCCCAACACAACGATGAAATACTCAGATCTATTGCATGTTTCTTGGGAAAAGTCATGTTTGAGTATTTCCTGGAAGACTCAGGTGGTTCTTGGGGAGTTTTCTCATTTTGGCTTTATTGTACATATCTCAGTTTTTCTGTGAGAAGTGACCCTGTGAATACAACATCATCTCATTATGCCGATATCCATCGTGTCATAACAAAATATTACTTTTTTTCTCACCCAGTTTTCCCACAGCCAAAAAGAAGAGTTTACTTTCTTACTTGCATGGTTGCAGAATAACAGGAACATCATGCTGATGAAAATAAATTCCTTAGATTAAGAAAAAACTGTTTTCTGAAATTCCCAGCATCACAACACAAAGGTAGAGGCCAGTGGGAAAGCTTGTCACAGACCAAAGATCACTTCTATTAATCCTGCCAATATTTCAGTTTTAACCATCCATTACTATACCTAATACTGCAAAACACCAGCAACTTTAAAGACACAATAAATAAAATACACTATAATAAATGCAGTATTTTCTAAAGGAATTTACCTGATCACATTCCACACTACCATTCTCTAAAATGAGTTCATAGGTCATTTAGGGAAATTTAATGCACTTTTAAGTTAAATTTCCTTCTGTTCATGTCTGCTCAGTTTAACGTTGTAGGCTGATTGACACATTTTTGGATGGCAAATTCTGTTGCAGCTAGTAGAATCATCCCTTGTGAAATTACTCTCCGAAAATGACAGCAGAATATGCCATATCATGGTTTTCTTTAAGGATTCTGGTTCATTTCTAGTTACTGTATATATTACTGTCACTGACATATTCATATTGCAGTGGATGAGACAACAGATGACAATAATAGACTAAGCAAACATACTTACAACTAATTGCAGAGTAATAATCTAGTAAAAGTCATTACAAAAGGTTGGAATCTCATAAATGGAGTCAGTCTGTAATTAATATTTTGTGATTCATTAGTAGCCACTTCTGAACAAGGCAAATTTAAACAATGCTGTTTATCTCATTTTCCTGCCCTTTTAGTGGCAAAATTTGAAATAAATAAATCAGTAGTGCATGGTAAAACGAAACAGCAACTCTGGTCACCACTGCGGTTTATTAACTACTAGGTTAACTGCTGCCCTCTACATGACATCGGTTTGGGATTTAGATGTGGGTTAATAAAAATATCAGTGTTAATTCCATAAAATTGGTTACTGCCTACTTTTAACTCATGCCAAGTTGTGTTGCTGCCAAGATAAACTACCTGGCTTAACATGGACTGCATTTGACAGTTCCCCAGAATGTTTGACAGTTAACAGTGAGATTGAGATGTTCACAGAAGAAAGTAAAACATAAACCAAGAATGAAATAACATTCAATGTCATTTTCTACGCCATGTATTGAAATAATAATAGATACTTTTATTGATCCCTGTGGGGAAATTTTCTTTTCACCTCCCTTAACTTGCTCTACATGAGAGGCAGCCACCCATTGCGGCACCCAGGGAGCTGGGAGTTAAGGGCCTCGCTCAAGAGCCCACAGACGAGCTGAGGCCGGCCTTGAACCAGCAAGCTTCTGATCACAGGCACAGAGACGTAGCCCACTGACCCACACACTGTTCCCTAGTGCGAGATCTCGAATCTGGCCAATCTATGTAGCGAAGCCTCATTTTCAAGGCAATAATACTGAAGTATAGGGGTACTACATTTAATAATCATTCATGGAAACCACAATAACTTTAAGGCTTTAAAAATATACAAAATATATTTATATTTACTGGGAGATTCTGCATTCTGGTGTCCCATGTGCTTTCCAGTCCCAAATAGTAAATAAGGTGGAGGCTTTTTTGCATAGAGATATACTATTCATCATCTGTTTTTCAACGATGAATGAAAATGACCAGATTGAGTCCCACACGAAGACGAATGTTCAAATTATTTTCCCTTTACAATAAGCAAGCATTGTTTATCAGTCTACATAGCTGTTAAAGGGTCAAGTTACGTTACCTACTGATGGGTTGCAGATGCAATGTTTGAGATGCGACACGACAGAAGAAATGTCTTGCAGAGTGACTCAGTGGCTGGTGCATGGTATTTTTGTTCCACAGGTGTTTCATCCCCAATGTGTATGCAGCCCTTTGTACAGCAGCGCTTGTGCCCTTGATCTGTCTGGTGGGTGTGCTTGTGGTGTTCATACACGCCTATCAAGTCACCCACCAGTGGAAGGCCTATGATGACGTCTTTCGAGGGCGAACCAACAGCGTAGGTAGGTGTCCATCATGAACTGCAGTGCCAGATCATGTCTAATATATTTTATACAGGAATGCCTTTGAGGCTTTATGGTATCTATGTTAACAGAATGGTCAAATGGTGTTTTTGGTCCTTTGAAAACATTCATATCAAAATGCACTGTGGTGCCTGTGTCCGTGTGTGTGTTTGTGTGTGTGTGTGTGTGTGGTCCAGGTATACCTTACCTTGTGGGGACCAAATGTCCCCACAACGTGATGAATGCCCGTTTTTTTTTACCTTATGGTGACCAGTTTCCTGGTCCCCATACAGTATGTGAAAACTATTTTATAAAAATCCGTGATTGCAATGAAAAAACTAAAAATGCAAAAACTCTTGTATTTTGTTTGGTTACTTATGGTTATGGTTAGGGCTGGGTAGGGGTTAAGGTTGTCATAGTTAGCATTAGCATTTTTCCCATAAAGATGAATGAGCGGTTCCCAAAAAGATATGATTACACGACTGTGTGTGTGTGTGTGTGTGTGTGTGCATATAACACCTTGTTTGACTTTTTTTTGATGCTTGCTTCTAGCAAGATCATAAATTAGCTTGCTTGAGTTTATCATTTTTAGACAATATTAACCATTAATGAAATATAATAATCAAACTGTAGAAAGTACTGACCGCGTCCGTTTTGTTACTACGGCAAATGTCCATCATAAAACAGACAGTGTGTGTGTGAGAGAGAGAGAGAGGGAGAGAGCAGGACAGTCAACAACTGATGAATGATGCATGCTAGCTTTGATTGTTACGTCCTTACTGTAAATAACAGGCAGTATGGGATGCTGCCAGGGATTCGCCACTCACAGCACAAATTTCAAAAAGTCAAGCATTGTGTGAATATGTTCCCCAGATAACAGTAAGAGTGACTTAGCTAATATTTTACATGGACATTTCCAGTACAAACTATGTTGCATTCAAACCCGATCACAACCCCATCAGTATAGAGACAGTCACAAAATATGCCTCCAAAAATATGATCTGCCGGATCCTATTTTTGTTCTTTGTTTGTGGGAGTGGTTCCCATTTTGTTTTACAGCCAGACCATAAATATCCTGTGTATTGAAATCAAAAGAATATTTTCAGGGCTCCAACCCGATGCTTCATGTGACAGGCTTCAGGCTCCCTGTGACCCTAACCAGGATAAGCAGTTAGAAAATGGATGGATGGATGGATGGATGGATGGATGGATGGATGGATGCATTGTACTACCTCAGGTTTAGTCTGAAGCTTTTTGTTCCTCTATATTCATAGTGATACTCTAACTTATTTATATTGCACCAAAAAGAAAGGATCCTGATATTTGAGGAAAACTTTAAGGTTAATAAGTCAATACATTTCTTTTTCTTATTCATGTTTACTTATAATGTAAATGCCTGTGCATAATACATATGTTTATGTACTTGTAGATGTATAACAGTACATGCACCTGAAAGTAAATACTTATATGGAAGCTCTTTTTGGTAATGTACTGCAAATTACTTCCTGTAGCTTAAATAAAACTACTAATAAATCAAACCAATTCTGTCAAATGGCAAAGGGGATACTTTGCACAATGCATGAAACTGCATTCATCTACTGCAGATTTCCAATAGTCAGCTGGCATCATGATACTAAAAATAAAATGTGCTGAGTCACCAACAAACCCTAGAACATTTCATCATGAGCAGAATAGTATGCATCTTCACTCCCATTGGTCCTTGGAAATTTCTGTTTAACTCCGTATCTACTGTTAGATGTTGTAGATTATAATTTCATTTGCAAATGCCACATCCAGCCCCTAAACCAAAAAAACACCTTAAAACCGATTTATGGTTTAATTAGGACTATGGTACACATGCTGCTACAGTAGATATTCATAGTGATATTAATGTGGTCTCAGTTGGTAGCACTGTTGCCTCACTCCAGAGTTGGGGGTTTGGATGGATTGGAAAATGGATAAATGAATGCATAAATGAACAAGGATAACCATGTGTACGGTAATCTTACTGCTTTGTGGCACAGATATAAGTATGGAATGTGTCATACATTCACCCTCTGATCGCTTATCCCCGTCAGTGGTACGGAGGGGCCTGGAGCCTGTAATCGGTAGCATATAGCATAAGGCTACTTGTCCACCACATGGCACATACAGTATAAGATGTTTATAAACACCAATTTAGACAATGGAAAAGAACCAGAATACCTATAGAAAACCCACATGCCACAGAGAGAAGATCCATCCATCCAGTCATGGCAAAATCCATCCACAGTGCCACATAACATAAATGTCATTCTTATGGACAGCAATATGAAGTGGCTTTATGGTTTTAACTCTTTCTGCAGTGAATGTCAAACCCAAACATATCTTGCACATGGCAAGTTTTCCAGTATCCACTTTATTTAATTGTTTTTGGGCCTGCAGCAATTTCCTCTTGCTCACTAGAAAGAAAAACATTGCAGCACAATTTAACTAGACAGGGCTGGGATGACCTAAGACATATTAATAAGCACAGATGCATTTCAGTCTGCTATTGAAAGTAACGGTTCCCTCAGAATATAAATTATTTCCCTGTGTGAAGATCTATGTCATTACAAGTTAAATATCAGCTCTGTGAATTAAATCAGGTCCGAGTAGGTATTTAAACAACTCAATTTCTATTATGTGCAGATTTAATATCATATGGATAGGCTTGTGCCACACAGAATTAGAGTTGATTTTGTTCTTGAGTTATCGGGAACTCATGATCATCAGAGTTCATAACATTTAAGACAACAGAGTCCATAACATTTAGGACTTAATATTGTTCTTGCTGTTAAGCTGCTTCCTTGTAGGAATTTGGGTTCTTATGCTGAGAACTGCATAAATTGGTTTCTCCCCAAGGAATTACAGCTGGTCTTGTAAACCTACAAATTAATCTGAAACAAGCTTTTAGTCATTTTATAAATAGCAATATCCGTGGTATTTGTGCAGTCTGTGCACACAGAATCTGAAAAACCTGACTGGTGTGAACTCCCAAGCCAAAGTCAGGAATGCAGTTACATAGGTAGGGAAGGAGGAAGACGACCATGTACATGCAGAGCTGGGCACAGGGAGCAAACCTGGGCCTGCTGCCTGGAATGTTCACTCTCTCTCTCTGCAATGCATGGCCTGTTTGTCATTGCAGTCCCATCCGATAACCAGTCCGGTTGTTGTTTGTCATCAGCAGCTGTTTATTCCCATCTCACACTCCTGGGGCCTGTACTACGAAGCGGGGTTACTGGCTTATCGGGGTAACGTGTAAGTAAACGAATACGAAGTCCATTTAAACTGTGGTACCTTAAATCCGACAAGTTACCCTGCTTCGTAGTACAGGTCTTCACTTTTTTTTTTTTTTTTTTAGAAACTTGGTGTCCTATGATATTAAAAAAGAGTCTGTGATTACTAATGAACAAATTATTTCAGAGCTGGTTTGACTCCATTTGTAGGAAAGCTTAGCACTACAAAGGCTGGATTCCAAGGGCCACATGGCGATAATCCCTGTTTATACCTCAGGCTGTTGCTTAAGCGCAGTGTTGTTTTTAAAGTGTGCTTAACCCTGTGGGAGCAGCAGCTGCAGTCGGGCATTCAGGCATGTAGACGGCCGTCAGAGCGTCCGTCTCATCAGCCCTTTTCCCCTCTCTTTGTTTTTCGGAGAAGCACGTCCTCTCGTGGGAAGTGGGCCAGACAACGCCTGGCCCCAACCACTCAGAGTCCTAATTTCATCACTCTGACCTTTCATTGTTTGTAGTCTTTTACCTGACCTAAATCACTAAAGTCAATATACAGTCTTAAATGTTATATTTCCAATTAATAATGTATTTATTGGAAAAGCTAATGATTTATAAATCGATAGTGGTGCAGATATAGTGAGAAACCAATATGTCATTTTTATAAAAATTGAAATTCGTGGAATCTTTAAAAAATAACTGAAAAACGTATTTTTGTTACCAGTTATATGGGTGAATAGCGGAGATGGTCATGTCTGGATGTTCAGCGTTCAGTAATGATTGTAGACCTTTTCTAACTACTGCAGATAGAAGTGAGCAATGGCACAGTCTCTCAGACCAATGATGATCTTGCATGTTTCCAGCAAAATTAAAAATGACCTTTTGCTTTCCCCATGTGGTTTCTACATGCTCACAAAGAAATAGCAGGTCTCTCTTACAGCAACTGTTTTCTGGAAATGCTGAAGCCTTGTTGCCTAGCAAAGGGGGGGGGGGGGTTGACTATATCATTCACTTAGCTTGTCAGGCACTGGTACCCTTGTGAGTTTCTGTGTATAGCTGGTGTTGGTTTAGCCATGCCCTGAGCCTAGCTGTGCCTGATCCCAGCTCTTTAATGATCTTGTCTTGTTCAGTGTTCCTTTGATTTCTGTAACACTTTAATATTATCTAAACAGAAACTGTATGAGAAGTCCATTACTGTAGCAGTCTGCTACTTCTACAATCGGCAACCCAGTAGCATGCCAGTCCAAATATGGGAAGCTCTGCTCTATAATAATATAAACTATATGGACAAAAGTTTTCGGGACACCTGGCTATTATTCCCACAGGAACGTTTATGACATCCCATTCTAAATCCATAGACATCAATATGGAGCTGGTCCCCCTTTACAGCCGTAACAGCTGCCACTCTTCTGGGAAGGCTTTCCACAGGATTTTGGAGTGTATATTTTGGAGTGCATACCAAGACATTTTGGACAATTGTATGCTTCCAATTTTGTGGGGACAGTTTGGGGAAGGCCTTCTTCTGTTTCAGCATGACTGTGCCCCAGTGTACAAAGCAAGGTCCATAAAGATATGGTTATGGGTGAGTTTGGTATAGAAGAATTTGAGTGGCCCACACGGAGCCCTGACCTCAACCCCATGGAACACCCTTATGATGAACTAGAATGGAGACTGTGAGGCAGCCCTTCACATCCAACATCAGTGCCTGACCTCACAAATGCTCTTCTGGATGAATGGGCAAATATTCCCACAGATATACTCCAAAATGTTGTGGAAGCCTTCCCAGAAGAGTGGCAGCTGTTATAGCTGCTAAGGGAGGACCAACTCCGTATAGACGCCAATGGATTTAGAATGGGATGTCATTGAATTTCCTGTGGGTGTAATGGCCAGATGTCCCAATACTTTTGTCCGTAGAGTGTAAATAAGTATTATAAATAAGTAGTATATATTAATCATAATTATTATATGCATATGGAGATGACAACAAGACAAAGCATAAGTATAAGCCTCAGAATACATGTCAAATTAATCTTCATTAGCACCACTAGTCAATAAGAGTAAAACAATGCTAACGACAATGCAAACACAATGGGGAATGTGTGTGGGAGTATGAACGGGACATGGTTTATATACATCAGCACACTCAGCATGCAGGAAACAACACAGGGCAAGAACAAACTAGATTTGCTAAACTAAACAAAAAACAACTGGAACTGAGGGGGAAGGCCCAGAACACCTACAGTACATGTAATAGCTAGTCACCTTATTCAGTCATGGCCAGATATGCGAGTTTCAGGCTTACGTCACCAGCCCGATCGACAATACTTCATGAAACCTATGTGCCTTTATGCTGCTGCCTTTTCCGTAACTTCTGATACTATCATTTCACAGAATATTTCTGGGAATGTGCTCCCTTGACCATGATCCGTGTGAGAAGTGTGAGATGCCCTGCATGCTGTTTGTTACAGAGGTTCCAATGGTGCTGACATTGTTTGCTCTGGTGTCCCTGCTCTGGCTTTGGGGAGGATTACACATGGCCTACAGACATCAGTGGATGCTCGTCCTCTATGTCATTTTCAACTGCCTGCTGGTAAGATTTTCCAGCAGCTGGTTTTGTCACAGGCAGCCTTCTGTTCAATGTCCTCACTCTCTAGTTCTCATGGGTTGCATTTACAGTCCTTTCCCATAACCTATTTCCTTCTTCAGAAACCTTAACAGTTTAAGTTTCGCTTACTGCACAGTTACAGTGCACCGCTGAGGTATCACAGAATATGCCAATGTTTAACCCAGTGCTTCCCAAACTTTCTCTGCAGGGCCCCCCTTTTCTAGATAGGAACATTATTGAGCCCCCCCCCCATTCAAACTACATA
>JAODLC010000044.1:23747713-23764403 GCA_026781145.1 Hippopotamyrus pictus | reverse complement strand
TTTGTGAAGAGATTATTTTGCCCCTGAGGCTATTCCATTGGTGCGCCCCCCCTGCAATACCTCTGGGCCCCCCTAGGCGGGCGCGCCCCCCAGTTTGGGGACCACTGGTTTAATCCAAGACTAATTCAGTTATTATAGTTTTTTCACACTATGTATTTAGTGTTTTTTTAATGATTTTTCTTCAAAATACATTGTTATAATAAAAACATGCAAGTATAATTGTGTATAATTACTGAATACCAATCCGTCTGCAAAGGCCAGCAGATGACACATACAAAGTTTAGCAATTCATAAATGCATAAAATACATGTGCAGTGCTGATCTGGAGGACGCCAACCTGTTTACATGGTATTTCACTGTGATCTCACAGTGATCTGTGTATCTGGGTTTCTTGTACCTTTTTGCTTCACTCAGCAAGGGGACCAAAAAATTTTACGCAGTTTTTCCAGATAGCAGGGGGCCTGTAAAAATAATAAAATCGAAAGTGCTTCACAATTGGCTTTTATTTAAAAAAAAAAAAAAAATCAAGAATTGAGGCTGATGTGATTAATTTGATATTGAGTAAAAAACCTATAATTCTGATTAAATAACTAGAATTGAATTATATAACAGCATTCATAAATTTTCAAACCCCACCACCAGATTTCTTCTGGCACTGGCACTGAAGTTTGGTTGTCAAAAATAAGGACAAACATTTGGTCTGTTTTTATGATTAGCCCGTATTTGTTTTCCAGAAACACGTTCCCTCACCTGCAACTGCTCATTAACCATCGATCCCTTTGGCTTCCAGGGCCTCTATGTTTTTGCCGTGTACTTCATCATGCATAACCAGCTGTGCTGGCCAGTGAAGGCTAGTTACACAGTGGAGATGAATGGCCACGGCAGCCCAGACTCCACCTTCCAGGGTAGCAGCACACCTGCTGTAGGTGAAGAGATCAGCAAATCCACACAAAACCTCATCAGTGCCATGGAAGAGGTATCAACGCCATACCCCTCATAGTCGTCACCTATCTATTCACCTTTTGGCTTTATCTTTGGTATTTTATTTGTTTTATTCTGAATCTTGCAAGAGTTTAAGTGTCCAGTGTTGGGTCTCTTAAGCTCTTTATAATGCTTCTATCCATCATCTAAACACTAATGGTCAGGGGTACAAAGCCACACAGGGCACAAGGCTAGGGTACACCCTAGATGGGATGCCAGCCTATTGCAGGGCACAGACTATGGAAAACTGAAAGTTGTACCTTAGCTTAGCTGCATGTCTTTGGTCTGTGGGACGAATAGTAAGATTCACAACTTTTGTTCAAATGAGATTTGCAATACAAGACATGTCCATTGGCAAACAAGGGATCAGCGTGTTCCTATTGACATTCTTCCCAATTTATATGACCAAATAATGACTTGCTTCAATAGTAAGGTTCTATACTATACTATACTATACTAATTTCTTTCTGGCCTAGCTTATCGCATTTCTTTTAATGCTAAGACTGAATAGTGACAAGAAATCCTCTGCCTGCATCAGCATTTTGGTTTCTTGAATTGGTGAATATGTACATGTACATACATGTATACATGCTTTGTATGTGTATGGCAGCATGTTCATTTCCTCGTGTTTGCCTCCATCCATGCACACCATGCATGACTGGCCATTTTCTGTAGATCTCCACGGACTGGGAGCGAGCATCCCTCAGACCAAGCAGCCAGCCCAGCAGCGTGTCCAAGCAGGGGCCCCAGAACGGCACAACCTACACCCCCGAGGGGGGCTTCATCGCCACTAATTTGGTCACCGACGAGGAATCCCAAGAGTTTGATGATCTCATATTCGCATTAAAGACTGGTGAGAGGCACAGGCCTATTCAGAAGCCATGAATTTATAAAAGTCATAAATGGTTTTTTAAATGTTGTTAAACATTGCAATCATCAATGAAATGCATCTAATTGTCTGATTTGACTAGATAGCTGCAGCGGATTAACTTATCTGGGGCCCTTAGGCTGACATCACGACAATCACTCACCCTTGGAAACCTAGCTCACCGATTAGATGCTGTTCTGGGCTTTTCATTGAATTTTTCATCTTTTACCATAAGATATTGTTCAAATGTTAGTGCTCATAATCATTGCATATACATTGGTATGAGAAATTGCCAAGCGAAATAAAAACAGAAACCCAGTTTCTGAATTTAGATTTATGTGAACAATAAATCTCTATGATTGCCTGCTTCTGGTTATTTTAAATTTTGTCAGTGGATAACTTTTTGGTCGTACATTCACTTTTTTATTATGTCTGTGATCTCTACAGGTTCAGGCCTGACCATCAGTGATACGGAATCAATCCATGGGAGTCAAGATGGTGGCAGTGTTGCCAACTCCCAAATTGTAGAGCTAAGAAGAATCCCTATTGCAGACACACATCTCTAACCTCTCATATTTTATATTGGTAAAAAAGATCAGTATTTTTGTACTTTTACCGCTTTTTACTAAGCTAAACTACATGGGCTAGTACACATTTTTGTTAGTTGTTTGATGCAATGAAAATGGTGGTTTGATTCCTGTTTTTGGGTATGTACTGAATGTGTATGTATATTGAAACATGCACATTTTTTTTGTCTTTTCAGTGACTTTTATCTACTGAATGTAAATATCATGTAGAATTTATAGATATACAGTCCTAATTGTCTTATCGGATGATGTAGCATTGTTAATAAATAATTCACAATGTTTTATATGAGAGGTTTGCTTTCATTTTCTATCACACATTTAAAAAAAAAAAAAAAAAAAAAACTACAAGCAGACTTTTTTTTATTAAGAAATCTTAATAGTGGAATCATTGAACAGAAAGAGACTCAAGGCCGACACTAGACACTGGTTTTAGCACCTCAATTTTATCATTTAAATGCAGACTTAAAGACAACACCAAGGTTACCTTACACAGCGTAATGTCATTTGAACAAAGCAGAATCAGAAATTCCTTATAATAAGTAACCCTTTTTGTTATGACTGTTTCTCAAATGCTTTTCAAATTCTATTTTCATAAGAAAGGAAATCTTCTGAATGTAGTTCTTGAAGGTCAAAAATCATAGAAATGAAGTTCTTGGAAAGCGTGCTGATGTTACTCGCTTGTATTGTGTATGTCATGCCAAAAACAATAATCCCATTTATTCCAACTGAAATGATTTATACAGTCAGTCTCTTTCATAGCTTGAACTGAATACAGACGGTTTGGCTAATTTGTGCTAGAAAGTAAGATGTGTGGGATGGGAAACTACAGGCTTTGAAATAATGGCCCAGAATGACGTCATGGAGAAATGTTGAAAATTTTGAGCTGCCGGTTCCAGACAGACAGAAAATGACAACTGCTGTGTTACGTCCTGCCCATCCTGTCCGCCTGACCCGTCTCCTCCCTAACATGGCTCTGATGAGCCACGCCTGTGGCTTGTTACCTTTCTTAGTTTTTGTATTTAAGTACCTGTTTGTCTTGTCAGTTCCTGTCTGGTCATTGTCACTCCTCCTGTCTGCCTGTGTCCTCCCCCGTATTCATCCTTTTGTTTTGTCCCCTCATAGTCTGGTTTGTTTCCCTACTTCAGCTTAGTTCAATAAACCCCTTTTGTTCACCGAAATACCTGTCCATGAGTCCTTCATCTTGCAATACAAGAAGTACACATTACTTTGGCCCTTGTTTGTTGCTGATAATAATTGATACTTCATTAATTCCATGGGGAAACTGTCTTCATGCCTCCCTCAACTTGCTCTTTGTAGAGTAAGTTGCCCACAAAGGGCAGCCACCCAGCGCAGTACCCAGGGAGATGGGGGTTAAGGGCCTTGCTGAAGGACCCACAGACATGCTGAGGCTGGGTTTAAACCAGTGACCTTCTGATTACAGACACACAGGCTTAGCCCTTATATCACCTGCCATGATTTACACACCTCAGGACATTGTTGTCGCCTTTATTATTTTAACACAAATCTCCTTGAATATAGGTTTGTGAGGGGAAGCCTGGAGCCCTTCCCATGCAGCATAGGGCACAAGGGGTGTACCATAGATGCGGGGGTGTACCATAGATGCGGGGATGTACCATAGATGCGGGGATGTACCATAGATGCAATGCCAGTCCAATTTCTTGCACACACAAAAATGCACACTCATAAAATCCAACTAATAGATTAATTTGACATAAAAATTATGCATAATGTCATAGTACACATATATCTCAAAGGGTCTACACTTGGCCTATAACACTGTAACATTGTTTTATAGAGAATGGCTGCAATATAAATTTTAATGTAAATGCCTTTAGTTATAGTTATATCCTCTGTACTGTAGCCAGTGTTAAGTATCTTATACTTGAGCTATATTTCTGGAATTCCCAGGGAATATGGAACTGGTTTTTTCCTACCTTTGCAAATACTTAAAAAATGTTTAGTTCTGATGCCTGATGAATACTAGTTTTGCATCTGAATGGGGAAAATTAGCACAATGCACTTTTAAATGTTTTCATGTTATGGAGGACTTTGATACATGAATATTGATAAATGCACAGATCTAGTTGAGGTACATTCATAGATTAAAGATGACAAGAGTTGTCAACAGAATTTTAAACTCAGTTATATGGCTTTTCAATTGGCATGGAAGGGCCAGAAATATAAAATAAATGTTAATTAAAATTCCTGCAGACTATAAATATATTCCTAAAAAAATTACTAATAAAGACATGAACATGCCTCAAGACAGTGATATGATCAGTATTAGATATGGCTTGTTCATATACAAGTCAGTCAGCTATTAAAGACATTCTTGAAGTAAATATTTATCACGTACACTTTTAGGTGTAAACCTAACAAATAACAGACCAAAATCATTAAGAAATGTTTGTCACATCTCCCTGTAGTTCCCAGAGAAATGTGTTCTGGCTTTTCTGAGGTAGAACCAGTAGAACTCAGCGGGGCTTCTGCTCATTGGAAGCACAGACTGAGCAGAAGGCTACAGGACTTGCGAGTAATAACAGGTACACTGGCGAGAAAGAGTAAATACGGAGACAAATCATCTCAAGGGGTCCTCCGACATTGGGTACTTCTCACTGAGGTGCCTTTTCTTGTTATGTATTTCATTTTCAAAGAGAGGATGGAAGTGCACTGCTTATCCACTGCAGTCAAAGAAGGATATTGTATGAACATTGTTAGATGGGGTCCTATTGCTGCAAATGTTTCAGACATTACTTGAGCTTGTAATACGAAGCAGCTCGCTGCCCTCTGAAGATTACTGAGGTGAAATCCAGACGCCCTGGAGGATCAACCATCAACCAGCTTCCATAACTTGATAGCTTCATTTCAACCGACAGTTGTCCAGGTCTGCTTAGTATCACGATATACCAATGTCTGATGTTTTACAGAACATACTGCTTAGAATCAATAGTAGACAAAGCTGTGAGGTTAGCAACGTAGCCATATACCCTCATTATTATTCCATATTCTATAAGTGTCAATATCATAAAATAACTTTTACACCTGGCAAAATTGTAGTACATTGTATCATCGGCAGGATGGCTTCAGCATAGCGGAGCTCATTAACATTTCCCAGCATGCTCCCTTGTATCGTAAACTGCCCATGTCTGTATTCCTTGTAATGAGCTGTGTACCCATCTATTGTCTGTGCCCTTTGTCATGTTTGTATGTGTCCTTGCCTGATCCTTTAGTTTCATTAGCCACTTTGTAGTTACTGTGTGCAATGAGACCTCCACGTGTTTCCCTGTCATGTGTTGTGATATGATATTGCTGGTATTGTTTTGGTGCTCGGATAGATTTGCTGTTGCTTGTGTGTTGCACTAGAGTTCCTGTAAGGGCAATACCCTAATACTGGCATAATCAGTATCAAATTATTTATTCCATTTTGCACTGTTTTCAATTGGCAACGTGTATTATGAAAATGTTTTTACATTATTACAAACTCATTACTTGTTACTTGCTGGCAGTCCATCTTATATACTTCAATAAATCTGTAAATTAAATGTACATGAATCTGTATATCAGAAACTGGCAAGCAGAGCAGGGCAGAGAGCCGTCTCCATGACGACAGAACTACTTGTGCTGTTTATCTGTGGGCTCTGCATATGTCACTCTTATAAGATTAACAATAATCTTGTTACTAGCAGGTTGTAAAGTCATACATAACGTACAGAAAACAAGAAATAAAATAAGAAACAAAGATAAACAGCAAATGAAAGTATCATTAATTACATTTTTGTATGCTAGTGTATTAGGAAATATCATCATCATTATTATAAGTATAAGTATGTTTAAAATGTGCTGTTACAGTTAAAACAGACCATTATAATTAGAATAATCAGCATTTTACTGAAACATAGATTCAATTTAATAATAAATCATGTAAGTGAATTAGTCAAATAAGTTTAGCTGTACCTCAATGTAAATGAAAGTGTGAAGTAAAAACAGATGAAAGCTCCTGATTCATGATAAGTAAGGGGTTGATACAGACACAGACAGAGCATAGACAGACATAGACAGACATAGACAGAGCATAGACAGACACAGACAGAGCATAGACAGACACAGACAGAGCATAGACAGACACAGACAGAGCATAGACAGACACAGACAGACACAGACAGAGCATAGACAGCCTGCTAAATGGTCCATGGGAGAAACCAGTGACTCAGGCTTTGCAGTGACACAGGAAACCGTGTGCATTGGGGAAGCCCTGCTCTGCTGACTCACAAACTCCCTTTCTGATTCTATCCCAAGTAAACACAAAATACATAAACATATTTACCAAACATATGCCATATCTCAGTATATACTGTAGTCTATCAGAACTGGAAACCACCATATCAGGATGAAATCATATCAGGATCGCAGCTAGAGTTTCTGGGCCCTTGACAAAATGTCACCTTGGACCCACTGCATCATTTTACAGATAATTTTACACATATAAGAGCCCCTGTAAAGTGCTGAGCGCCCTGAATCTGGGAGGATATCCGGGTTCCTACTGCACCAGTAACTCATATTAAGATGCCTGAAATCTGCCTGGTATCCTCCAGGGGACATACTGTACATTTTAAGCTAGACAATAAATAATATAATATACATCCAAAGAGGGATTCAGTTAAAGATACATATGCCTTGTTTGCTTTCTAAGAATGTTTTTCTTATGGTTTTGGTGAGAAGAAAAAAAATCTTGAGACACTGCTATTTTTCTGCCAGGATAAAGGCAAGACAACCCTGAAAATCCTGACATTCAAACGTTCAAACCTCAAGAGAGCCCATGGTCTGTTTATGCAACACTCTGATAACCTAGAACACTCGGGCAGAAAAATGTATGAGTACATGAGTATATCAATTGAATACAGCCTGTTTGGGATGCATACCGATTGTGTCAGGAGAGCAAAGCCTGGATGCTCTTTGTATGAAAGGGATATACAAGAAACAATATTAGGTTTGGATTTGTAAATAAAATTTTCAGGTGATCCAAAACGTTAGTTTCTCTTTTCTACAAACTAAAATGTGCAAGCATGTGTTTAAGTTAACAATAAAGTAGGAGCAAAGAAAACTTTGATATGTAATAGATGCAGTGTACACTTCTGAAAACTCCAGATCCTCAGCTCTTGATAGATAGTCCAACCAGTGGAAGCAATGCAACAAAGAGAAATTCCAGTAAGGCCAAATGGGAGGGGGCAAACTGGACTACCACTCTCAACCCCACTCTTCCCTGCTGGTGATTCTGCACTGTGTAGCCGATTCAGGACTCATTGTGACTCAGGGGGAAATAAATCAACCAAATTAAACCGTTACATGAATCAGCTAAAGTCTAAAAATAGACACACAGAGGGATTGGTTTTTAATAAAACTGGAAATGATATTAAGAGCCTTTGAATATATGGAACAAACGTGTAAGTGAATAAATTTTGGAATATCTGTATTTAACCTTGTGTATAGTACCATATAAGGAAAAGTCACAATGACAATATTTTGTTCCAGAAAATTGTTTTTCATCAGCCCTGAGAGAACCAAGGTTTTTATCCCCAAACCACAAAACAATATAGACACTGAAAGCCTTCTGTTTTATAGCATTCAGCGATGAGCAGCATTTATTTATATGTCACTTAGCAATCTTTTTCATATAGAACAAAATCTGAATTTAATTTAAAAATCCATCCATCCATTCATCCATCCATTCATTTTCCTTCCAGCCACTTTCCAAGTACAAAGACTGGTGAAATAAAAGATAACAGAAAACCACTCGACAGAAGCCCAAAACCAAAAACAATGTAATTAGTAATACTTCACTTATTTAGTTATCTACTTTACAGTCTTGTTAAGTATTTATGGGAAAAGATATCCAGGGATCAATGTGATCGGCAAGTAAGAAAGAAACAGAGTGTACCTTGTCTGAAGAAAATCAGGTCTGTTAAGTCTCTGGACTCCTCAGTGCCTATTGTTAGCATTTCCATGACAACCCCCCTACTGCGCATGCATGATACCCTTTGTCATCTATTCCACTGTAGGTAAACAGCTGGTGTGATCTTTCAGTGTGAAACCCAGACTCCAAGTCAAGAGTTTGCACATGTACATGGAAGATAACCTGTCCTCAAATTATTCTTTCCACGTTGTCTGGTCACTTCAGTATCATTATATGTTTAGTCTAGCTTAGTCTGCTCACCTTATAGCAATATCACCATAGAATAATATTGTGACATACTGTAGCCTAGAAATTGAGGAACTTCGTTTGTTATAAGTTACATGAACATAGAACTTGGAAGCAAGGACAGAGCAGGTGAGCTCTTGGGTAACAAACAAATTTTGGCTCTTGGGTAACAAACCAATCAAAATGACAAAAAAACGTAAACCAGAACACTTTGTTTTGAGCCCTGTGGCCTGTAAAGCAGGATTTCATGCTTGTTCAGATACCTTGTTGGATTTACAGTACCCCAGTTTAAATAGACTTTATTTTCATTCAATTACATTTAGCCCTGACTACCTTAAATCTGACAAGTTATCTGATTAAGCAAGAAATCCTGCTTCATGATCCAATCCCATGCTCTCTCTCGCAGGAAGTCTGAGGGAAGTGAGAGTTATTGGGTACAGAAAAACAATCTATTTTAATAGTCTGGAACATCCATCTATCATCTAAATGCTTATGCCTAGTGAAGGTCATGGGGGGTGGGGGGGTATGGAACCTACAGCCTGGCAGGATAGTGCATAAGATTGGGTTAGACCTGGGATGGGATGACAGTCTATTGCCAAGCACATACACACATGCAACACAGGTAATTTAGAGACGCGATGTGCCTGGCCAGAGAACTTCCTGTGGGCTGGTGACTGTGTCAGCAGGATTAGCTGGAGAAGGAAAACAGCTGAGCCTGGTGTAATGTCAGCACTCTCTAATCGCCCGCTCACCACAATAATACCACGTTACTCCTTTCCGTCTCCAAACGTAAGTAGCCCTCAATGACTGGGCCCTGCAAGCATAAATGACAAGATGGCCAGGAAGTAAGCATTCATTGGTCCATCTCCTAAGAACTTACCCTAGCTCAGGTCACAGGGGTCATGGAGCCTAACCCAGGCAACATAGTACACAAGGCTGGGGTATATCCTGAATGCCAGTCCACCACAGCGACCTGCAGGCACTCACACACCAAATTAAACTCAATGGGCAAATTATACCCTCGGGGACAAATAAAGTTTTTTGAATTGAATTGAATTGAATTTCAGTGCTTATTAACCTAACTACATGGGCTTTGAATGGAAAAGAAGTAAACATCTTTGTCAAATTTGTATGACATGCTGACGGCATTTAGTGACTGCCAGATAAGGTTACATTACACGTAATGAAATGTAATCCTTTGCTTTTCTACTTTCATGTCTAGCAACACTCCATCTTGGCAGATGAGAGTCATTCTGCTGCTGATATAATAATGTAGCACATTATGAGTGAGAGTTAATTCTCAATTGAGTTTTACTCAACTGCCTCAGATGTTCGGCATCATCTGAGGATTCATTGTTATGCTGAATCTGTTCCGTGCTCTGTTCTTTTTCTGTCAGATATGAAACGCTATTTTTACGCAAACATACAATACTTCAGTTATCTCTGAACTGCAGAGATTAACTTTAGGATATCTGCTAACACCTCCCTACTGTATGATGTGCCACCTAGGAAATTAAGTACTTGCTTTAGTATAGCTTCCATCGGGCTCGGGGAAAGAAAATTTAACATGAAGATTATTCACCATGTTCACCCTGCTGTGAGACATTACCCACTGAGTGCCAGAATAATCATATAGTAGCACTGTGACTATTCAATGCATATTAAACTAGGTTTATACATGGAGAGTGTTTGGGTTTGGAACTTGTTTAAACTAATAGTTGCACATCTTTCCTAAGATCACCTTATATGTACACATAGTTCTCAACTTTATGAGCTAATTCGTTCCAAATAATTGCTCGTTAAACGAGAACGCAAAGCTGGAGATATTTTCCCATTGAAACGTTACAAGCCAAAACATGGTTTCAGCCAAAAAATCCTTAGCAGAAATTTTTGCCTAATAAACAAAGGAGACACAAACGTATTATTAGAATTAACATTTCATAAAAAATATTTGCCCAAAAAAACCTTTGGAGAAAAACTAAAAACACTTCTTCGTTAAAATTGTAACATTCATAGTCAGTTTTGGTCACTTTGATGTTCAGCAGATGTGGTGTTTTTCTACATGCATCCCATTCAGAGCTGGTGGAGATCGCTCACAAACCGTACGTGGAATGAACCTAGAGTATTAACGGGATCAGGCTGGGTCGCGAAACAAAGTTGTACAAATCGGGCACCATTGTAAAATATTCTGTAAAGTATAATCCTACGCAACGCACAGATGTGCATGCGCAGGCAGATAATTCACACAGCAAGGTTATCTGAAAATCTGTCGGGTCACAGATAGCTCTATTTTAGCAGCGAGTGTTGCGTAACACACATTTTTATTTTTATTATAGCCCACACTTTTAAGAAATTTTGAAAAATTAAATTTAAAATTTTGCCACAGAAAATATAGATAGATATAGAAGATACAGACTCGTATATCAGGTGCCTGGAAAGTGAAAACTATCTGTACACAAATGGGGCTTTTCGGTTAGTGGAATATGACTAAAGCCAGTACACTATTAGCACAATAGATGGCAGAAAGCATGTGAACGCCACTATTAATTAGAGTAATTGACTAATTAAGTGACTCTAATTACTGACACAGTTGAATGATTAAGCACACAGCCATGGAATCTCCAGCATTAGCCAGCAGAATGAGTGGTCATACCAAAGAGGTTAGTGACTTTCACCTTGGCACCATCTTGGAACATCATCTTTTCAAAAAATCAGTTCCCCAAATTTCTGCCCTGCTAGTGCCGCAAGTTCAACCCCAAGCAAGGGGCAGCGTGTGGCTCAGTGGGCTAAGCCTGTGTGCCTGTAATCAGAAGGTTCAAACCCAGCCTCAGCATGTCTGTGGGTTCTTGAGCGAGGCCCTTAAGGTGCTACTATGGGTGGCTGCCCTTTGTGGACAACTTACTCTACAAAGAGCAAGCTGAGGGAGGCGTAAAAACAATTTCCCAACGGGGACAATAAAGTATCACTTACTATTATTAAATGCCTGGAGACAGTTTCACTGAAAGAGACCTGATTACCCAACATCAATACCCAACCTTCAAGTCAACAAGTCCCAACAGCATATGTTGAAAAATCTAATGGAAAGCCAGAAGAGCAGAGGCTACAGAAACAAAGGGTGGGCAAACTTCTTATTAATATCTTTGGTTTCAGAATGATATATTGGACTGGCTGGTGTAATTTTGAAGTATAATGCATACCTTTGCTGATTCTAAAGGCAGAAACTGCTGTTAAAAACAGGTTTCAAGATGACTTTACATATTGTTCCAAAATTCCACAAGATATATAACTAAAATAATGCAACGAATGCATGTTTTTACACTTACTTAAATACATTATAATAGATTTGTTTGACAGTTTTAACATTTTCCTAACACTTGTCACAATGTTTGGAAACTTATTTCAAATTTACAAAACTATATTAACAAAAAAATCCAGAGAAAAGAAATTAGAAATATATTTTCAACATTTTAACTTTATTTCAGACAGAAAAACAGTTAAAATCATTCAGAACAACAATGCATCCAAACAGAATCTACTGTCAATTAACATCAACAAACTAAAAAGGTAAAAAAATATATATTGCACTTATTTCTACTTTTTTTAAGATCCCACTCTCCAGCATCCAAACATTATGGCTCCCAAAGGAAATCAGATGCCTAGCTATAATAACTGACTGCAGTGGAAGCCTAAGGACTATGGAACTGGCAGATGTGAAACGGAAAAAGTGTCTAATATTCTTTTGCAGCCTTTCCGACGTAAAACCTAAAGTCACTAACATAAACACGGAAAACACAAATCTGTCTCAAAATGGCAGTTATTTCCAACATATTCTAATTCCTGTGGAGATGAAATCTGAATAACTACAGCTAATGTTGTTCCCAAGATCTAAAATAGACAAACATAAAAGGTGTTTCACTGGAAATAAACACCAAATCCCTAATAATAACTATTCTGTAGACATAACTGAACAAATTAAAGAAAAACAATACAGGGAAAATTCAAATACTCTCCCAGGAATCATCTTTAAAACTTTCTTTGTAGGACTATTTTTCCCTTTTTGTCACTATTTTACAAGATTTATAGAAGCAGCACAAGGAAAAGCTGAGCTGTAAATCATCTTAATTATGCATTTTTGAATAATTATACCAGAAATTTGTTAAGACCATATATTGTCAGAAGCTTGCTGGCCTCATGTACAGAGATATATATACGTATAATGATTAAAATGGTTAGTTAAAAGTTTAACTGATGCGTTTCATTTTAGAACTGCACTGACAGAGGACTTTCCATTGTGAAAAGTTTTGTGATTACCAGACCTTGTTCAAGCCTTCACCATTAATAACTTTTACTTTAAAGTGCTTTACAATTAAGGCTCTCCAAAACCAATCTCAAACTGGTTGTCATTATATGAGTTTGAAAACAAATGTAGCACTCATTTAAACCTACAACTACTTGACCAGTTTAAAATGTGGTTTTGCAACATGTAATTTCTCTCCTGCTGTGTCAGTATAGCCTCTGTGGCCTTTCACACTGCTATCTTGTTTAATGCTTTAACCTATTCCTTAAAGTTATTTTTTGGTTTCATTGGCTTGGGTTGATGTCTGGATTCTGCAAGTGCAGCAGGACAAAAAGGGAATGTCGTCAGCCTTTAAAAGTTGCCTTAAAACTGCGCGTATTACATCTTGTTTATTTTTCCTTCCTTCAAATCACACAGTGCAACTGAAACAAGTGTCTTACGAACCGTTTGGCAAGTGACATCACCTGAGATTGAGTGCTTTTTTAGGCAGTACGGAACAGAGCATTACTGTACCACGAGTCGACAGGCAACAAATGCTCTACATTGTGTGGCCTTGTCTACCAGGTGCCAGTCCTACCCATGTCTATCTAAGTTTGTTTTCCAACACAGAATAATACACATCTGCATGCACATTCACATGTACGTGCGCACATACACAAATCTTGTGCCTTATCTCTTGCTCTTCTACAATAAAGTCTATACAATAAAAATGCAAAGCAAACAAAATCTGGATTGAAGGTAATTTGGAACAGAAAAGCAAACACTTAAATCTGAGTCAATGAAGCAACAGGTAAAGAACCTGAGAAAAATGTACGTGTGCTATGTGGACTCATGCAAACTGAGTGACTTCACAAAAAAAAGCTTATAGAAATTAACAGTTTTCACTTGGTCAGTGCATTTTTTCATTTTTTGTTTTTCTTTTTCTTTCTGCATTACTAATAGATGTGCAGACGAGGAAATTTTAGTACAGTCTGCAGTCTCCTAGCCCAACATATGCAAGTCATTAGTGATTTTAACAGAACCACACAACACAAGCAAACAATAAAATGTGCAAACTTCTATATTAGGCAGGATGAGGCCTGGTTTCACATCTCTCTTCTTGAAATGTTGCTCATTGGTGCCAAGTTTGTTTGTTATGCTCCTGCTTGCTTCCCAACATGTGTCATGACTACAGGGCAGGCAATCACCAATCCCAGACGGGAAAAAAAAAAAAAAACGCTTCTTCAGTTGTGGGCAGCTACATGAATTCTGCTAGTTTAATCTTCTCTCTGTCCATTCTAGTGGACAGAAGGTTATTCACCAGGGAATTCTTACATGTCATTCCTGGAGGAGCTTGTACAGCTTCATAACTTTTCTATCTGTTTCCTTTCTCTTGATATTGACGAAAGGAGAAGGATGCCAGATGTGGAAAGCTCAAATTCTGGGAATCGTCTAGGTTTTCTTCACCGTGATGGACAGCTGTTGGGCCTCCCTTCCTCGACTCCACGAACTTGATCTGGATTTGGGTCGATCTGGTAAAGGAAGAAATTAACTGAATTTTAAGGCTACAGATATACAGCTACATTAAAAGTGAAACTTAATTATGTCATTAGGGGTCAGGGATCTGAAATCATTTGACACAAAAATATTACAATCTGGAAATTGGTATACATGGGAAAAAGAAAGGTTTATAACTGTATGTAATACTGACATCCTCAATGAACTTTAAGTGTACGCAGCTGCTGAGTGGCTCACCTCAGAGTAGAGTGGAGGGGGCTGGAAGCGGAACTCCTGTACATAAGCAAACAGTGGTCCATCAAGTTCATCCCTGGACACGGGCACCTCCAGGCTGCTCCGTCTCTGCTCCTCGGTCACAATGTCTGTGTAGCTTGGAGGTGCTACAGACAAAGAGGACAAAGCATACTGTAAGTACCACATCTAACCCAAATGAGGGTCTTGTGTTATTTCTCAAACTATCCGTTCTATATACTGCTAAGCATGCTTTTGTTTCTTTATGTTGGGTTCACATCTTTTCAGGATAGTTACATAAAGTTTACCTGGGCAAAGACTTTAAAGTACTGTGATGTCTGCATTTAAAAATGGATAATTGTTTCCTGTAAAAACCGGTGGTGTGCAAAAACTTTTCACTGGTAAGGTGTGTATATATACACACACGCACACATACACACGCTGCATTGTAATTATATCTTTGTGGGGTCTCTCCATTCCTATCTATGGGGAAACCTCTAATCCCAACATGATGACCTTAACCCCTACCAAACCTAACCTTAACCATAAGTAACCAAACAAAATGCAGGACTTGGTATTTTTAGTTTTTCGATTCAATTCACGGGTCTTTGTGGGGACCTGAAAAATCGTCACCCTAACATCAAAATAACAAGTTCTTGTTACATTGTGGGAAACATTTGGTCATTTTCCATAGACACTTTCACATCGAAGATCCGGAACATGGATCCGGTTTACAAGTCCCTGGGCTCTCGACCTGGAACCTTTGTAGCTGCTGGACACTTTTGTGTGTATTTTCACACCACACAACAGGAAGTGGGACCTTTATGCTAAATAAGCATTGGCATACGCAAAAAGTTCGTAAGCTAAATTTCAAATGTAATTTCATATGAAACTATACTGCCACACCAAAATAATGAAGGACAAATAAGTTGTTTTGTTAGTTATTTCTTAGTTATTGGAGGGATCGACTGCAATGAAAATGAGACACAACCTTTTATTCATATCTTAATCGTATGACCCGCAACATGTTCATGATTCTTATTTATTAAATCTGGCCAGCAGATTGTTTTTTATTCTGTGGAAAATGAAAAATCAATGTAATGTTATACCGCTAATAAGCGCTGGCAGGTTTCACCGTGTAAGTATATTGGTTAGCGATAAAATGTTCTTTTTCGACATAACTTCCAAGTTAGTATCAGTACTTGTGGTCAACCAATCACAAGCGGTCGCTGTAAGCTCCTCCCCAGTAGTTCCTGTTACAGCGAAAAGTACCTAGTCTGGAGTAGGTATTAAAAAAGGGCTTGGAACTGCCACTGGAGCTGCAATTTGGCCAAATCCCTGCAGTGGAAAATGGTTCTGGTTCCAGAAAAAAATTCCGGCAGGCATGAAAGCGCCTTATATAAAATCTGCTGTAATGCACACGTCGAATTCTGGGGAACTAGCCTACCTTCAGGCCTTTCGGGAAGTGCCATGCCAAGCCAGGTCATGGCCATGCTGCACTGACTGCTGATGCTGGAGGTCCGGCTGCCAAAGGGATGTAGGGGGATGGTTCCAATGACCAGGGGTAGGTTGAGGGACAAGTTTATGGCTCCTGGGATGTCCACATACATCTGCCAAAAGTAAAACCGAGAAAATAAAAAAAAATACAAAAAACTGGGCTTTGTTCATTCCAAAAATAACAGAAATGTATTTAAAATAAAATTAAAATGATTTAATTTTATTATTATTGTTGTCATTATTATTATTATTAATAATATTAATAATAATAATAATAATAATAATAATTTTTATGATCACCAAGCCCCTTTTCAGTTTATATTACTTATGTCTGTATTAGAAACAATAACAGTGTGATTTAGGATGTACTCACACTAGGCAGCTTGAACCGTGCCCGACTGTGTTTGACCACTAAAGCGCGGTTCGTTTGACTAGTGTGTGCTCCCAACCGTGCCCAGGCGCGGTTCGTTTAGCCGTCCCTGGCCCGCTTGGAAGAGGTGTGCCAGAGCGCGGTT
>JAODLC010000044.1:23709800-23721427 GCA_026781145.1 Hippopotamyrus pictus | reverse complement strand
TTTTTTTTATTATTTGGAAACATATAACAGGGTCAGAGGAAGAGTTTTCAATACTTCAAAAATAAGGGCCACCCTACAGAGTATAATAGCAAGCAAAAGAAATCACAACAGCACTGTGTAGCAAAATAACGTCAAAATAGCAATACAAGAACAAGAAAATCATGTACTGTGGGAACCAAAAGAATGCTGTATCACTGTAATTAGTGGAAAATATAATTTACACGATGGCCTAATGGTTAGGAAAGCGTACTTGTAATCAAAAGATTGCTGGTTTGAATCCCTGATCGGCAAGATATCCTAAGTAAGGTATGGCCCGCAAGCGCTGCTTTTGAATTAGCTGCCCCCTGCTACTGTATGTCATGATGTCACATATGGGTTAAATGCAGAGGACACATTTTGCTGTTGTGGTGTGTCAACAATGACAATTAATCACTTCCCTAGATTCATTTTTTGTTTTTTAATTTTTGCTTTAGTAGTGTTTATTGGAGTCTAGTAATTGCTGTACAGTAGGTGTTATATATTTTTTTTGTGCCATTCAATGTTTTTTTCTCTCTAGTAATTACATTTTTACATATGTAGTATTATATATTTAAGTAAAATATTACTGACCTTATTGTACACAACTGGGAGATGAACACCTGTTCGATTAGGGGTTTTAAGACATGTTCAAAATGTTTCAGTTTGGGTCAACGTTTGTATGTTATACAGGATCTATCATTTAAGCAATAGAACCGATTCTATCACTAGGTGGCACTGTTGGACAAAGAATTTCTCACAAAAAGTGAAAAGGAAATATACTTTTACAGGTTTTCATCATTTACTACACAGCATTGCTGTTCTCTTTTAATAGATTTGTGCAGGAAAGGCGGTGTCTGTTGTTAATGTGTCCCATTGCCTAGCTTACCCACAGAATATTCAACATTCACAACTGTCAAGTGCCACAACAACGTTTGTTCACAGGAGCAGATGAAACTGAGAACAAGAACAAGAGAACTTAGAACAAAGAAAAGTCCCATCAGTGGCGAATGTATGAATGAATAAAACAAACTAATAAAAGTCTCACCAGGAGAATGCAATATGGGCAGACTTGAAAAGTTATACATTCTATCACTTCTGGCTGCAAGCAGCACTAATAGCTGTTGGCGCAGTGAGGTGGGGTGGGGATGGTGCGGGCATGTAAACAAGCATCCATGACGCTGGCTATAGTGTGGCCTTCTGTACAGGGGCCCCTCTTCCTTTGATGAGGGTGTCACTGTGTTAATACCCTGATAAGGCCTTATTACTCTGTTGCCAGTTCTCCCACCTGCAGTGTAAGCTCCTGATGTACTGGACAGAACCAGGGACATGCATGACGTCCAGCTTCTCACATGGCAGGAAGCCCCCTGACCACCCCTTCATCTCCTATGATGCAACAGAGCTGGCTTTGCAGCCAGTTAAAAACAGTATGTTCTTGATATTTTTTTCAAGGGGTATTTTTCCGGGGTATTAAACTGACACACATATTTTTTAATATGCATTTTTCCTTGCCTTTCCATTATGAATATTCCCATAAGAGTTGTTAAAAAATCAACTGTGACACCAGGACTGGGTTTCTTTCTCTCTCTTGCCATTGTCTGCCATGGTTTCACTGGAAGCATTTTTCCTTTTCTCTTACGCCCATCCAAGTCTCTTTTTCATCTGAAAATTTGACCTTTTTTAAGTGTGCATTTCATTTTGCAATTTAATACAGTTTCTATGCTCCAATTCCTACCAACTAATACTGAAGTAAAAAGAAGTGGTATAACTCTTAAGATGAATTTTCTATGAAGTATGTTGTACTAGTAGGTGAACATTTTATACACTGTTCAGTTGTTCAGTTTTATACACTGTTAAGTTAATTTATTCATGCAAATGCTACATAAATTGTCCAATCAAAAATTATGGGAGAACACTTGTTTACAGGCAAATTTGTGTGCCCATAAATCTGAAAATGGATCTCTTCAATATAAGATCGATTAATGTGTTAATGGAGAAATGGAGCTCATCACTAAAACCAGAAATTAGCTAAAGCTCCATAATGAATCGCAGCAGCCAAACGTGCTCCTTATTTTATGTGAACTATATGAATGTATGTGAAGATATATAAAGTCAGTCCCTGGGAAACTAACAACAAGGATTGTGTGTTTATCCATCCATCCATCCATTTTCTGACCCGTTTATCCTTCTGGGTCGCGGGGGGTCCAGAGCCAATCCTGGAAGTTACAGGCATGGGATCGTGTGTTTATTAGACTTATTTTTTAATTTTGTGTTAAAATTTGGTATCTGACTGCTCTCTAAGATTTAGTTTTTGCTATCATCATAATTATACAATATTAGTTATATTAGTTATTACAGTGTTATTTGTTAATTTGTTTAAGAAGTATTTTGGGAAGCAAAGTCTTTTTTGCATTGTTAGTTTGGAAAAACATTTCTTAAGGAATGGCTACTTCCCTAAGTGCATACATGTGCAACAAATAAAACCTTTTAAGAATGTTAAAAATATCATTGTTATGCCTTTGCATCTCAGACAACAGCACAAAGTGGCCCTCTATGTCTCGTAGTAGTTAAATGGTTTTTTAACTGTGCTTCACCTCTTTATATTATCACTACTAAATTTATCATCAAATCAAAGCTCTTTTCGGGCATCCAGTTCATAATAGTGTTCTAACTGTGATTTACTGTACAGATATTAACGATTTAATAGGAAGAGTAATGTTTTAAGAGGGAGATTTAAAATTATGAACCAGATGGTTAATGCAGCTGTATGAAGTTGTGAAGTTGGAGGGTTTGCTGCTTTTTAGGGTTAATTGTCCAAAAGGAGTTTTTAAACTTCTGTGATATGGACTCGATATTTTCACTGCCAGTTGCAGTTTCGAAATGAATGCTCACACTTTCCCTTTCTCGAAGAGGATGACAAAACTCCATATAAAATGACAAAAAGAAAGGTCTGCCAATTATTGGCTAATGAGATGACCTCATAAGGATTTCTAAATCCACAATATGGAAACACTTATAGGCTTGGTGCAGGTGGTGCACTGATAGCACATCTCTCCATACATACTTTTCACTGTGGTGCAGGGCTACTTTGCACTTACAATAGAAGTAATTGTTTCTCTTCTATATTTTCCCTTCTCTTGAACCAATCTTATTAAAAAGAAAAAGCTTTGAATAGGGACAGAAATTCAACAGAAGAGGATAAAATAATGTCTTGCCATATGTTCTCAATTTGTTCAAATAGAAATGAAAAATATGTGAAACTGAAAACAACCATAGATGAAATCAGCAGTCTTTATTTTGATATTTCTGTATTGGAATTAACTGATGTATGCTTTAGTAATTTAGGGCCAAGGCTGGAACTGATCACTGTATTGGTCCCTCCTACTTCTGCGGAATTTTGTTCAGAGCTGGTTTTTTCTGAAATTGAATTTAATGTAGGCTGGTTTTTCTGAAGGAAATTAATTTTAAACACAATTCAGGGACTAATTACACAAAGGAGCCGGTGGTTGTATATAATTCCATTCAGCTTTACAAAGAACAAACCTATTCATTTTTTTCATATATCTGGTAATGCAATACCAGGACTTTTTTTGTATAGGAAATATTTTCGTCTCGGAAAGACACTAAAGCAGAGAAATCATTTTGTTGCATTAAAATTGATTATTTAATTGAATAAAACACGTATTCCAAAGTTAAATAATCATGTATTCATAAACTAATTATTATTCAATACAATGATAATTAAACAGATGTAATAATAATTTTTATGTGGCAAACTGTCTGCTTCGGGAAAATGGCAGCATCTGCTAAGTGGGACAAGGTACTAAACCGTGGCATTGCCTGTGCCTGATTGGTAATGGGATTGCAGCACAAACGTTTACTCTCTGACTTTCTATTATTAAATCTGACTCAATACATGTATAAATAACTGAATAAATGAAAAAATATTATTATTGATACCCAGATCATTTAGTATTTCCTGTTTGCACACATTTGTCTTGACCTAATTAGTTTTCTAAGAAGCTGACATCGTTTTAGAGAATGTACAGAAATTTAGCGTGGTTTCGTCTAATCATACTGTCCACGCAACTGTACAGTTTAGCAAAGGCCACTTTAGCTTTGATTAGAAGTGGAATTAAAAATCAGTCAAAATCAAATACAGGAAGTAGAAGTTGCAAAGACATATGTTGTGAGGCACGTATTTTTGTTAACAAAATTACTTGTATTGCTTTAAACGCGAACGACTATAAAATCATTGTTGTTGATCCTAACACGAAGTCTGTGTATAGGATTCATTATTTTCTAGATATATTGAGGAAATTTGATTGCATGTTTTGATCTGTTGACTCTGTAAGTCTGAAAAGAAAACAAAAAGCATAATCCATGTATGGTCAATGTCTGGATTGAAGGATGTTTTTTGGAGTTCCTTTCATTTACTTTAATCCAAACTTCATACTCTTACTAAAATCAGTGCCACGACTACTTACACACAGCCCTACTCTCTGTTGGATAATATGAAGTTAAATTTGGTCTGGAACTGTTGCGAAGAGTAAGGGAGGCTTTAGGATAACGAAATACACATTCTGCTCTGTGGCCCTTAGAATTAGGATGTCTTTCTCTACTCTCTGTGAACTATTCCACCCTTGCTTCTGCCCCTGACAAAGCATTGAGCTCAGCTTAGAAGTCTAGAAGAAGGAATCAAGCCACAAGAATACTCGGTGATGGGCTTTCAAGACCATTGAGGTTGATTCCAGGAACTGTCACATGCTGTGTTTTCAGGCTCACTGTGAAAAGTGATAGAATGGCACTCACTGTTTCATTCCATGCAAGTTTTTACTATCAGAGGATGCCCCATAATTTACTGTATCTAAAGCTGATCACACATGCTATTGAAATTGATGGAGCTGTACTAAAAAAGGGGGGCATGGCAGTACAAAGGCCTTGTCCATTTTTCAACATTAAATATTCCTGCTAAAGCAATGTTCATGAGGTCTGGGAAGGACCCGCTGTCTCACATAGAGTTCCAGATTTTGCCCTTGCTCTCCTCTGGGGTTTGTGTCAAAGGTTCAGTCCAGGGAGCCCCCTTTCATTTGAGCCTTAAAAAATATCGTAAAGTTACAACCAGGGGAAAAATCCCCAGTAGGCACAGATGACTGCTTCCCTCATTAGAGTCATCGGAACTCTTTTAAAATGTTCATCCTCTGCTTCACAGTTACCAGTAATTAGTTTGCTTTGTAAGGTTAGAAGTGCGTACGGAGCAACTTTGGAAATATTGGCCTGCCATCTGGGTGCACCGGGTGCTAACTACGTACAGATGGTCTGTACTTAGGGACAGGTTGCTTCTCGGGGAAAAAAAAAAAGAGACGATTGGAGTTATTTTAACAAGATTTATTACTGCACTCACAGTTAACTGTTTGAGCTGTAATGATGATTGTTAGTCATCTGTCATAAAGCTGTGATTAAAAACAGACAAAACTTTTAGCTCTGAAATCCATCACCGAAAAACATCACTCGGCTATGAAACAGTCCTCGTCCTGCATGGCAGCTGTTATTATTTAAAACACTTTGCTACAAACTGAATTAACTTCATGGGTACTACAGTACTTCTGCAAAATGTTTCATGTTTGCTTGAAACTACAGAATTTTAATTCGCTTGAGTTAAAATTACGTTAGTCAGTGAACCAGGTAACACAGCGAATAATTGACAAGGCCACAACATTAATAAATACAATCAGACTGTAGAATAGGCAAAACTTTTTTGTTTTACTATATTTTGCTTAATAATCCTGATAATTAATTATTTTGGTATTCAGTAAGTATGTATGTAGGTATTCAGTAAATATTTAAGGCAGTTAAATCAAATATTGATTTAACATTTTTGAGATGTGAATGTATTAGAACCACTGATTCCTATTATATTACAAAAATGTATAATCAAAAATACTTTACTTTAATGCTGGGAGTTGCTCTCTGGAGAGAAGAAAAACTTTAGGCACCTTAAAGAGTTATATAAATAATATATTTTAATGCCTCGGGAGACAAAATAAGAATTTGAGAAGTGGCATTTTTAAGGAAAAGAGAATTGTGTTTTTTTTTTTCTCATAATAAATATTACACATCCATTTAGTTTACTTGCAGGACAGGGAAGAAATTCTTGCTGCAGTGTGTCTGCTTATGTAATTGGGCACTTTATTTGAGGTAACATATTTTATTTTGTTGGCAGCTATGAACGGCTTAATGCTGTACAGCGTGTCTTCATTCCTCCTCACTGTATACTGACATTTCTTTATGTTGTAGGGTCTTCAGGGTGGTATGTGGAACAGCAGGAAATTCAAATCAAAAGCAAGTCATATATTTTTAATTGTATAAAACTATTTCTTGAGGGAAAACAGGTGTTTGAAGGCATCTGAGTGTTCAGGACAGACTGTCCTTGTTAACTCATTTAGCTAAAGAGTGTAACAATTTGACCAGCTGCTTAGAATAGTGCATGCTAATGTACCGAACTACATTTTAGAAATGTATTCTGCAAGAATTGTTTATGCTTTTGTAAAGCATTTATTTTGAAAAAACAAACATGGAAAAATACAATTTTATATCTTTATTATACATTCTACCTACATGTCAGGTCTTAAAAACTGTAATTTTTTAAAAATATCTAGACTACGTGAAAAATCAGTGGAAAGAGTAAGTCCTTGAGTTTTTATATAATATAATGTATAGTTACATCAAGCAAAAAGATGCTTTGTTTCTTAGTATTTCTTTTTTCAAAATATCTTCTGATGAATGTTTTATATTCATGTTTCATAAATATGTATATGCGTGCACGTAAATATGTAAACAATTACTGTCCCATGTAAAATTTCTGTTCATTGTTTATGATTTTTTTTTTCTTTCAAAGCATGTAATAAACATTGTGAGAAATGTAATTTAAAACATTAATTCTGCGGGATAATATATTTTATTTGGCTCTCTGTAATGTTTAACATAATTATGTCCCCTCGTGTAGAAATGAAAACAGGCACACCTCACACCTCACTGAAACAGTCAATATTTGAAGTGTTCTCCCTCCAGACGGTGGATTATTAGAGAGCATGTAAAGCTTAGAGAAAACGCGAATTCCATTTTAGAATTGTTCTCTGTTGCACCAGCCGTAGGTTTCCACCTAGCCTGTGTACGGTATTGTTTAAACTCACACCCCCTAACCCCATTAGTAAGAGCCTGCAAAATGGAGTGTTAATTGTCGCCATGCACTGAACTGGCATACCAATAAATCACAGTGCTAATTGCAACAAATTGTGGGCTTACATTAAGCTATGATTCGGAACCTGCGGATATTCATCAACATCCAAACCACAGTCCATAAAACATAGAGGCAGTGATTTCTCAGTCTGTACGCATCTTGGAACACGTGGCCACTTATTTATGTGTTCTGCTTGTACTCAGCATTTTAAATGGTAGGAGCAGCATAAAGAATCAGCATCTTCCTCTGATTGTTAGTGTATCAGCAGGAAAAGGCCCATGCTGCATTCTTAATAAGGAAAAATATTTCAGCATAAATATCCTCAAAAAGTTTACAACATCAAAATATGGCTAGTACTCAAGCTTTAAATAAATACAATAAAGAATGACATGTCCCAGGACCTAAGCATAGCTTACTCTTTTTGTAAAATATTTAGGACTGGGAAGTCAGTAATAAAAATTTCCTCAGTATTATTGTGCATTTCACTAATAACTTTAAAATAAAATTTTATATAATTTTAAAAATTAAACATAAAATGTATTAGTACATAGTTCCCAGGTAGCACCTTGTGGTCACATGTCCTGTTAATTTGCACTTACTATTCATTTCAGTGCTAACTGAAATATCCTTCTTCTTCTTCTTCCTCTTCTTCTTCTTCTTCTTCTTCCTCTTCTTCTTCTTCTTCTTATTATTGCTGTTGTTGAATAAATGAAGGTTGTTATAACTGGCTAGTAGTGTTTTCCTCAAGTGCCTACTCAGAACTAAATATGTCTGAATATGTTATATTGGTGTTTGTGGTGAATTTTGATGTGCATTGATCAGTTCTGCAGTCTTTGCACCATAAATCAAGGCTCCATCAGGAGAAGCTGTCTCTCTGTACAGTAGATAATAAATCCACTTCTCAGTTGTCTTCCCTCTATTTTTATCCACCTTTCTGTTCTTCCATGTAAACTGTTGAGATACCAGCCAGCTGATAGATTACATTGGCAGGCGGACCTGTTTGAAGGGGAAAGAATCTTTTTTGACACCCTTTAATGTTGACAGCTTATTGCGGTGCTTTCAGATTCAGCTGGATGTGCTCAAGGATCTTCTTCTGGTGGAAAAGGTCAGTTGCTTTTAGTTGTGCACTGGTGGAATACTAATACTGTCCTTATTCAAATGATCTAATGCAGCAGTTATTAAACTGATGTCCTGGCATGCTAATTTAATAGTATGCCAGGCAAGGCAAGGGCCACAGCTGTAGTCATCCGTGAATTAGGTGTTTCTGAGCCAAAGTTCAAACGGAAGCCGTGCTTTTGGGCTGTATTTTCCCACCAAATTAGCAGTCAGTTGCAATGCACAATTAATTAGGGGAAACCAGGGAAAGCTTGTCATTAATAAGGTGCTTTTTTTCCGTGGCTCTCACTCTTTCCCCACCCCCTGCACTCCCCCTCCACTTTACACAAACAGTGGGAATTGATCCATTAAGTGCTGGGCTATTAATGCTGTTTAATGTATGTCTGCATGTTAAATTGAGAGTTCTGGTTACATATGTCGGCCATTTAAGAGCTCCTGGTGGATTTTGCAGTGTTTGCAGAGATAGACCCGGTTCTGTGATCTCACCCAATCAATACAGGGGTTCATTAATGAACACGTAAGACGCCTGATTCAGAGGATGGCCAACCGCTTGTCCGTAGCGGGGTGGGAACAGATGGGCTTGGTGTCAACTCTTCTCCCAGGTCTTGCTGTTTTATTGTAATCTTACCACTAAAGATAATTAACAGGAGTTAATGCGCTGCCCTCTTTCAGGTGACCCTACCGTAAGTCAATGCTGATTCCCTCCGCCCTCATCGCCAGGGTGTGCCCTCAGCCAGCGCACCCACATTATGGCGCCCATTTGCACTCTGATCCATTTAAGCCATTGTGATTCAGAAAACACGACTGATAGCTGCAAGCAAGACCATATAGTGTCATACAACCTGAGAAATGCGCTGCCAGAAGATTCTGGAAACGTATCATCAGCAGGATTGTTTCATAGCAGATGCCTTGTCAAAAAAACAACAAATTTACTAAATGGAGAGATTGTAGAGAATTTATTTTAGACATGTGAAACGGTGTTATAGGAATGAAGAGGCATTTACAAACCATGTCATGTATTGTATCGAATGCTTAAACAACTGACTAGTTGCTGGCTAATCATTTTGCCGGCAGAAGATGCATAGATGGTATTATAATTAATGTGTGAATCTAGTCTCTGTTGACACCTGGCAGCTAAATAAACCGCACTTCTCGAGGACGACTGTAGGTTTCTTTGGACTTTGCATCTACACTTTAATTCGTACTAACGTGAAATGACACACCCTTTGCCACTATACCAGCCGTTCCCTCTGCTTCGCCCCCTGGTATTTAGCCGCACGCGACAGAATGTGAGGTACCCCATACCTACCGTATGCAAGATATAACAAATAAGTGAAGACTGCTCTATCCGCGCTGACAAGCTCCTTTCTCCCAGACATGTATTGCATTCATTCCCTTTTGTAATAGACTTTGGTGACACCAGCATGTACTGTCGTCCATGGATTTATGTGACTTTGATTCAATTTAGCACGGATATTTGTTTATTGGCACTTATAGTGATGCATGCGTAAGCGAGTGATAAAAACCTGAAGATGGATTATATGATATGTACTCATCATGCATTTTTCCCCTGGCTGCAATCCACCAACATCCCGCTTCCACCAACCGAAAGTCACGTACAAACCGGCCACGCCTTGTACTTTCCTGCAGCACAGACTGTCTGGACATCTGGACGTTTAACAGAATCACCTCCAAAACACTCGCTGCAGTTATAATCCAGCTGCGATGCTTTATCAATGCTTCAATGCTGCAATTTGAAGGGGGTCACTTGTGAGTTGGGCTGGGGGGAGAGGTGAGTGCAGGCGGCAGTTCTGTTGCTGAAACTTGGTCTTTTGGAGAAGCTAATGGAGATGAAATGGAGATGCTAGTGTGCTCAGGCTGAAACCGCTCTCTCAGTCCTCATCGGCAGGCAGGATTTCACTCACTCTCATTTCAATACTTATATATCAACTATTTTGTCATTTTCTTTTTTTAGTCATTTTTGCTTGAGGTGACTTCAGGCAGCCTTTAATATATGCAGGAAAACTACCAGCATGGATATACAGTATGTAACTGTACAATAATTCTTAGCACTGAAAGAAAATGTTTGAAGCTATTTATCTCGGTTGAAAGTATATATTTATTCTGGGAAAAAAAGCACAATTTAATATAGGAACATATGCTAATTAACATATGTTAAGAATTTCTTTTGTTCTCCAAAAAGTTATGGATGTCTTGTTGGAGGGCTGGAAGAACACACCTTTGGTTTCCAAACCTCTCATCAGGGGTACCCCAGCCATTACGTGTATTAGTTTGAATTCAGCAGCAGCTCAAATTAATTAATTAATTAAATCAGTCAAACGACTCAGTGAGGTATTGATTAGCCAATCATGGTGCGCTAGTGGTCGAGTCAACAAATACATGCATATATTGAATGCTTGTTGGAAATACTGGCCAGACTCTAGGAAAGGTTTTGAAATGGTTAAGCTGACACGATTTGACAGACAGACCATAGTTTTACACCAACATGAAGATCATTTAGACATGATTTTCTTCGACTGCCTAAGACTTTTTCACAGCAGTGTATGCATAGCTTATAAGTGGAAATGTTTATAATTATAATTATATACTTATAATAATAATTATACAGCTATAAAAATTATGGCATTAAGATTAAGATTTCCTTGCTCTCAGGAAGAAATTCTGATGCATATAGCAGCAAGAAGTGCAGAGACAAACATACATATAGTTCCAAACAGACAAGGTGCAAAGACAGTACACATAGTGCAAACAGAGTAAATGTAGTACAAACAGAGTAAATGTAGTGCAAACAGATTTAAAAGGTACACAGTGCACAAATAAATGAAATATTCTGGAAACCAGGATGTGACACCAAAAATAAATATTTAAAGACTGAGGGAAAATCTCACAAATTTATTATTGGACTGTTGTTTAAAAAAAGCAGAAGGCCAGGCCTGTAATTATTATGCTTCTGAGCCATCGATCTGTACTGCAATTTTCAATCTTGAAGTCCAGACTGCGATGACATGCCAAGCTGTACTGTAATTGCCTCTGTTACATACTATGTGGGCATTCATTTTAACACCATTTAAGTCATTTAAAGGAATTCACTGAAATAATATTTATAATAAGTTCCATCATAGAACATTAAACTGGTTTACATTAATAAAAAACGTGCACAACTACCATATATATTGTTATGTACGCCACAAAAAAACTATTTGTATGTGTCTGTGTGTGTGTGTGTGTGTGTGTA
>JAODLC010000044.1:23684104-23709700 GCA_026781145.1 Hippopotamyrus pictus | reverse complement strand
GAGAACATATGATGTTTGGCTTTCCATTCCTCAGTTAATTCACTCAGAATAATGGTCACCAATTCAATCCAGATTGCTGCAAATGCTATTATTTTGTTCCTTTTTATGGCTGAGAAATATTTCATGGTATATACATATATACCACATTTTGATTCCATACGCTTCCAATGCAAGAAAAACAAAAGCACAAAAAAGCTTCTCCGAATGCCAAAGGGAGGGGAAGAGTAGAATTGCATACACAGAAAAGACTTAATGAAAAACAAGATGGATGCCCTCTAAAGCAGATTGCCATATTATTAATTGCTTGTCCTCCTCTCCTACTGATAATGATGGGATGTATCCTGTCGAATGTGTGGGATTTATTTTATTTTGCCGGTTATTTATTGTTCTGTCCATCAGCAGGGTGGCGTGTTCGGAATAGTGAGATTTAAAATAATGACTCCTGTATTAATGTCTTCCTATTAATTCCTCTCACACTGTTTTCCTACTGACACCTTCCTGCTAGACTCCTTTTTATTTCAAAAATGCACCTAATAATGGAAGTAAACCATTTTTGTAATCTCAGTATAAAGTGTATAAAATATTAATGTCATCTTTCACACTTTTTAATGCATAATCATTTGTAAATTCAAACCTATGGATTTTCAGCCATGGATTGTATAATCCTTAAACTTCTTTTCTACTCTTTATTTATGTGGAGCTCTGTGCTGAACACTTTAGTGCTTATTTATAAAACCTTGGCTCAATGTTAAATTTGGCTGAGACTTAAGGTCATGCATATATTAAACTGGATTTTATAAATATTTACAATGCATATTTGAAGAGAATAAAAAAAGCATTTTACAGATCTCTTTAGAAAAATTCAAATAAAAGGGCAAGCATGCACATATCTTTCCTGCTTGACCCTAGGTGTTAGCGAGCCATTACCATAAGATAACTTTAAAACCTAAACCTCACAGGCCATAAATCAGATGTTCTGAGTCATCATTGTCCGAGACTGCGGAACAGCAAAAATGCTGAGGATCACGATGCGGGTGTGAAATCACTTGACCCCCAACATTAACCTTTCTGGAGTGAGTGAACCCCCTTGCTCCACAACAAGCAACAAAAGAAGGGCAGTTCTGATAAAATGCTGTGCTCACAGTGGATATTAAACACTGGCTTGGCAGTGGCGCACCTTCCACTGGCTATGTCAGCAGGCGTAGAGTAGGGGGTTTGGCGGGGTAGCAGAGAGCTTTGGGTCACAAGGGTCCACAGGGGTGATAGTCCAAGCCTCACGGGATCGATGTTTTGTCATCCGGAGCCATGTTTATCCACAGGGCCCGCTGCACACCACTTTGCTCCAGATCGATAAGTAACGGCCATGAGTCGCCTTGAGCGTGCAACATTGCTGTTGACCTGCATGCCTCATCTGCTGAAGTGCAGTGGGGTTGCCGGCACTCTGCGGGCCAAAGCCTGCCGCCCGCTGCTCCTCAATCTGTGGTCCGCTACACGGGACAGCGGGCGTCCAGCCTGACCTACGGCTCTTTTCAGGTCGCCCCATCATTTGGCTCGCTTTGCATAGAAATAGATTATTTTAATTCGGGAATCTTGACAAATGATTGATTTCCATGTATAATAACAATAAATGCAAAAAAAAGTGAGCAATTGTGTATTGGCTGCCTATTTCATACTCACTGCATCCACACTGAAAAATAATGTTTCGCTTCAGGTTATGCTGGTAAATTAGATGCCAATTAATATCATTGGCTTGTAACACTTACGTAACTTACTTTCCAGTGAGAGAAATTTAATGAAAAAAAATAATTCACTAAAAAGATGCTTCAGGTTAATTCACTTAATTGAGCATCTTGGTAATAAAAACTGCTAATTAAATTTTAAAGTTAAGCTAAAATTTAAGTTTAAAGTATGTTGGACTAAGCATGCAATTTCATACATTGTTTAATACAAATTGTTTTTTGAAGAATAAGAAAGAACTTGAAAAGAATCTGAATATTTCTAAAATAAACTAATAAACTAGCAATATTAAAACTTGCCATTTTATGTGGGAAATTACAAAAATACTGTACAGTACATAAATGTTTCTGATGTATTTGAAACAGAAATTGTACCTTCAATTTGATACATGTCTATACCTCAAATTTTCCAGTCTTTTCATCCTATATTTTTATGTATATATCCTCTGAATTCTGTTTCAGGTCATTACAGACTAACATCATGCTGTTAACCATGATTTTCATCACTGTTTCTCATTTATAGTCTTACTGGGGATGTACAGACATCTTTTATATGCATGATGTTTCTTGCAGGTGGCACTTGACTTATTTTCACAAAAATACATGTCAGGAATAACTGACTTTTTTAATTTCAGCAGCTGATTAGAAACAAAAAAATCAATGTGCGTCTTCCCAATCGTCTTTGTTGTAATAAATAATGTACAAAATAAAAATTACACACCCTTTACTTTCCAGTACCACAATTAATAGAGCGTGAACCCCTGTCTGTGATAGTGAAATGCTTTTTTGTTTTTTCTCATTTTGCATTTTCTCTCTCCTAAGTCCCTGTTCAGGGCCTCTTTCAGGTCTTGTATTTATCTCGGATTTGTCATCTCTTTCACTTGACTAGAAAATAATTAATTACAACATTCAGTGATGATTTATGATATTGCTGACATAATTAATGATACACATCAATTTTCCTGCTTAACTGACAGAGGCACAAACTCTCCAAGTGTTCTGAAAGGCAGCGGCCGGCTGAGTTTGAATGCGCATCCCAAATGATCTCCTTTGTCTCCCCTGTTTTCTTTGCGAACAGTGATGCTCTGTAGTGGATGGGACACCAGTGGCCAATTATAAAAGATCGATCATCCATTGACAATGTATTACTAAACAAACTACAAAACATCCTTGTGCGACAAATCCACACAAAATTTTAAGCATCGATATAACTAAGCATTAAATTATATTTTAGTTAGTTCTATATTCCAGACTGACGGTAAACTGTTTTTTTAATACTTGCAGAAATTATTTGATATAGTTCCATGCCCTGCATTGTATTACACACTGTAATAATGCAATTCCTGAACATATATAGAAAGGTGGAATTATGTGATTTTGTAGAAGTAGATGAATCAAAGTTTAAGTAATATTTTGATACAAATTTCCAGTTTTCAGCAATTAAGATAACATGCAATACAGTTTGACATACCAACCAAGCTGTTAAATAAAGCTGTTAAAGGATGAGACAAAAATCAATACATCAACAGAGAGCAAAAACTGGTAAAATCTTACAACCTCATTAAATCCTCCATGTTTTAATGATGAAGTACAGGACCAGAACTACAGGCGGTGGTGGAAAGTGCCGCCTTTAAGTATTGCAAACTTGATTTGAGCTTTTCACGGTGCTTCACACAGCTGCCCATTGAACGTATGATCAGGTAGTTTAGACAGACCGCCTGTGTCAACAGAGGGAAAGTGGAGGGGATTAGTCTCCATGGCAACTGCAAAGTATCCCTGTTTGTAGACAGACAAATTCTGCTACATGAGAAACTGATTGACAGGTCTATTCCTTTGCAACTGACCCCGAGAAATTAGCAAGTAAGAGTTATTATACTCCACTTTATTGAGGGTTCTCAACATCTTAAAGTGACCTTGTAAATTTTTTTACGGCATTTGCATACGAAACTTGGCATGGGTTGTTATGGGGGGGAGATCATATCCAAGGATTGATGGCTTCTTTGTAAGTTGGGTCATAGGCAGCTGAGAATAATCCTGGTCTCTTCAATGACTATTGCAGGTAGACGTATGGAAAACATCGCAAAAAACTGCGTGCAATATATAGTGAGATATGAGAAGCCGTATCTCTTGTGGTTATTGAACTTCCATACTCCTGTGTAGCATAGCTATTTGCAAACAGTACAAAGGAGCCATGTATTTGCAGAGAAAAGTTGCGGCATGTATGTTTGAGCACAAAAAAATGTGGGGAAATAGAAGCTTTCTAACATTTTTACTGATGACATTTTTTCTTAACGGGCACAGTTCTGTCATGAGCTCAGAGAAAAGTTCAGAGAATGAAGTTGCCGATTTTATTTTCCTGGAAATGCTGTGGTATTTCCGGCATTAAGAAAATTGATAATGACATGATAGCTATACATTACATTTATTTTAATACATCTTGGCTTACAAAGCATCTCAACAGCACCCTGCACTGCGTGGAACTATTGACAGTCTAACACCATTTTCATGTAATGATTGTTTTGGAAGAGGATCTCCAAGAGATAAGGGAAAAACTCCCTCTCCGATCATCACCACAAGTTCTGAGGCAAGAAAAAAATTAAATTTTAGAAAAAGAAAGTAAAAGGCATTTAACATTTAGCTCAAAGAGGAATATAAGGGAATGATAAAAATTCACGTCTAATTGTTCTTTGGCAATGCAGCCATTTTGGGCTTGACCAGGAACTTCAATTATGCTTTAAACACTTGCATTTCTTGTAAATTTGAAGCAATAAACAGAATTGCAAAATTTATAATGCATATTGTATATTTTCCATTTGCCTTTTTAGTTGTATAATTGCTAAAGCATTCAGATAAACTTAGCTATTAATTAGTTTTTGGCTCTTGTTATTATACTTTTTTTGTTATTTGACTGTTTTGGACGTTTAATAATGTCTAATAACGTTTGCAATTTGGACGTTTAATAGTTAATGTTAATATTCCTCAACGTTGACCTGAATTCTAGCGGTAGGGGGCAGCGTTGTTCCATTATTTAAGAAAAAAAGACTGCCTTCCAAGTGGCCCCTTTTAGGAAGAAGCCGAGGTGCGTCTCCATTTCTCATGGCTGTCTTAAACTGCTTCGAAGTAGGTATAGAACAGAATATATATAGAATTTTGTTTTACTGTGCTACCTTTCTAAAAACAAAATAATAAATTATAACTCAAAACACATTGTGCTTTCAAGCACTGCCTTGTAAAAAATTGCTGTATGAAATATTTGCATATTGCTAATTGCGGGAAAGTCTCAGTTATAATTTTAGCCAAAGCATATTTTAACACAGAAGCCTCATTCTTTCTGAAGTTGTTAATTTTTTCTGTTTAATTAAAAAAAAAAAAAGTTTTTGAGAGATTTCTAGGCCACATTGAATTAGCAAGTAACTTTTCATCATGTTCATTTGTCATAAACTTACTAATAATTAATATATATACCAGTGTTAATAATAATAATAATGCTAATAATAATAATGTTGTGATTGTAACACATTCATTATATTTATTCACATTAGTTTAATGCACAGTGTAATAAAATGAGTTTGGGTATCTTTGTGTACAGATGTATCACAGGTATAATTCTGGCAAATTTTTGTTATTATTATATTTATCATATTAAACTGACACATATTTTGTTATGTGTTTCTCAGCTACAGAATACCCATTTATATTATTATAAAGATTTAAGACAGTAAATGCTGATTTAAGACTGGAGTAAGTGAACAGGAAGAAGGGGCATCGTCAAGTGTGTTTAAAAAGTCTTTTGAAATGATGGCGTGACTGGGTTTGTTCAGGATCTCTGCCTTCTGGTGTTGCCTCCATGCCGACGTCATCTGGCGGCGACACGCTGGCCTCCCCCCAGGCAGGCCCCCGCTACGGCACTGCAGGAGACCCCTTTTTGTTTATGTGTTGACAGAATGATCCCCGCTCTCGGCCCTCCGTCCCCCGCCCAGTGTCCCTCCCTCTGCTGTAATCTCAGTGCTCAGCTGCTGGTCAGCACATTGTCACCTGGGCCCCATTAGTAATATTCTCGCCTCAGCACTCCCACCTTGGACCACAGTCTCTCTTTTTGCTTACAATCTTTTCACTTAAGAGGAAAGAAAGAAAATGAAATGCTTTTTTTTTTAAATGGGTGATGTAAAGACAGTTCACCAAGGGCTCCCTTAAACCAGAGAGCAAGGAACCCGGGTCATCGAACACAATCAGTGTGGGACAAAGTACTGGGTGCTGAGTAGTTTGGCTGGAGAGGGTCTTCACCAGCTATGCTGCAGGTATCAGGGTGTCTGTGTCACGCCTGAATCTGCCTGATCAACAGCAGCACCCCAAACACGCCAAGTGCCAGTAGTTTTTCTGTGATTTAAAAGTGCATTTCAAGGTGTTTTATACTGAAATGTACACTTGGGTATATATCACGGAAGCACAAGAGATTTTTACTGCATAAAAAACTTCATGCAAAAAAATAACTAAATATTATATTTAAAAACATAATGTAATAATATGTATAATGATACAATATTCTCATTTACAAAGAAACGCTACAAACAAATATTTTAATTAATGTTGCTACTGTATGATATTTTTTTTAAATGATTTTATAATTTTGTCTATTTTTCTTCACTTTTCCATTGTAGCACCTTTTAGCCCAGATTTATCAGTAAAACTTAAAATCCTTTTGGCGTGAAACAGCAGTATCTTTTACATGTTTGCTCTGCCTTGTGTGCAGTTCAGCCAGTAGTCCAGACAGCTGGACGAACAGCATCAAGCACCTAAATGCAGGTCGGGAAGGTGGCCACACTCCTGATCTTCTCCTTGCTCACTGATACCGTCTTTCCCCATTTTGCAGTTCTGGGTTGTCAGAAGAATCCAAACCCAGTCAGTATATTTATAGCATTGGCTGTGCTTATGTCTGCAAATTACAATTTATCTTAAGTGTTAGGGATGCAGCTCAGGCTTGAGAGCTGGAACACTTGTCCTCCCCGTTAATTTAATCAGAAGCGAAACCCTCTGATGTTCTTTGCTCTGCTGCACATTTGGAAGGCGTGAACTTCCCAGAAAGGTTTTTGAGTAAAGGTTATTGCGTACGATCTAGATGTTAAAAGACACAGTTGTTAAAAGACATTACCAGACATTCAGGTACATGCAGCTAAGAAAGTTGTATTGCCTCTGGCAAAAATATCATTTGTATTCTACACATAAATTAGATATATAATAACTAAAAAAGTTCTTAATTTTTGCTCTATATTTGAAACACTGGAATACGCCATCCGTTGACTTGCAATGCAAGCTTGTGCCTGTGATGTGCATTCTGCTCTCTGATGCCACTATCTGATCTTAAAGCACGCCTTCACGATGAAGGCAATGAACCTGAAGAAATTGCATGAGGGATACCTGAATCAATTACAAATGCATTTTCCCCCCCCCCGGACGCCTACAGGAAGCATGAACATGCTTTTGTCATTGCTGTGTAGGGAGTACGGCCGCCCCTATCATCAGCTCATGACGTTCACACTGTGGGACATGGCAGGTCCCTTAGAAAATTCATTCTTGAAATAATCTACATGCTGTAACCTTATGCCTGCCATTGTCCGCATCTGCAGTGAAATTCATTTGTGTCACCCGGGAAGGTCCCTGGGCCAGAGGAAGTACTTTTGACTGATTAAAGATACCTTGTGGCTGCACTCAACACTGCCAGCTGTCTTTTGTCTCTAGAACATTGTTCATTTTCAGTTTCACTCATTTTAAATTTAATTATAATGTGTTTTTTAAGAGGAGCAGCTTTTGTGGTTTGCACCCATCTCATTATGGGTAAATAGAGACCTGTGTATATTTTAAAATACCAAGTAAACCACATTCTGAGTTCTTTATTTCTGTGTTAAGGGTCTTACTCTAGGGGAAATAAAAAACTGAAAATAGGTTGTGCATTATTTTAAACCGATACAACAAGAAAAAGTTCATGTAGCAACAGTTATTCTTAAAAATGAAGTGATTGAAGAAACATGCAGTGTCGGAAATGCCTTACTGTCTGTGATGCAGTGTGCAAAGATTGGGGAAGGATTTTTTTTCTTCCCTGCGCTTGCGACTAGTTAATCTGCTTGCAGGCTGACCTTCGGCTGCCCGCTGTATCCTCCTGTGTTTTGTGCCTCACCCAACTGTAAAATGAGAGGGAAAGTGCAGGCTGTAAATCAGAAGAAGCCTGAAACAGTGCGAGTGCCGTGTGTGTTTAAGGCCCATTTTGCAGTAAGACCTTTCTGTCCCACTAGGGCCTGTTAGAACTGACAGGATGGAGAAGAGGATCCGCTGATGTAAGAGCACTGGGAAACTCTTCACCACTCTCAAATTAGGCCTCTCAGCCTCTATTCTGAAATAGGCACTCTCTCGTCAATGCCATTGAACACAGTTCGCTTTTCAGCCCCTTTTTTATTTTGTTGTTATTAAAAACCTGGCCTCAATGCAAGTACTTTTAAAATTAATTACGGTCTTTCAGCTGGAACTCGTCGATTGTCTGTCATTTGTATGAGCCTAATTCCTTAACCACTAAACCACCTGCTGCCTGCAATTGGGTCTGTGTGTATCAGAAGGAAGCCGTCTTATTGCCGGCCCAGTGACTGTACCATCGCTCACCTGGGTGGTCAGTCACATGTTCTGTTTCACGAACTATTCCATGACCTAATGTTTTGTTGTGACTCACAAGATACAATGGAAAAGCTAAACCTGTCCATTACCTTTAAGGCATTTTGTCCTGGGAGATGAGCTCTCCCTTGTCATTTGAAATCGTCCTTGTCCTCCACAGATCACTTAATAGACATTAAATAAAATTAAAAGGTCACTGCATTGGTTAATTAATAAATCATCGCACAAAGCTGAGAAATCTAATTTATTAAAACTGTTACTGTTAAAAATTTATTTCCTTCTTAAATGAAATAGCTGTTGTGTCAAATAAAAATTTACTCAACTAGTACTTAAGACTAATCACCAACCCAAAACATGTTAATAAATAATAATAATAATAATAATAATAATAATAATAATAATAATAATAACGTGCTGATATGGCATACCAAGTTTTGCCTTAGTTTTTGCAGGTACCATTTAATTTGGTGTTAATTCAGTTGGACAGAGGGAGACTTCTTATTCTGTTTTAGCTTTGGAGAATTATTATTATTATTATTATTATTATTATTTAAAATGACAACAATAATAAGAAGAATAATAATAATAAATGTGTGTGAGCATGTGCTCCGTAATGAAGCACAGTGGCTCTTTCACCACCTATCCCAGTTTTAGTTTTTCACAGTGTTTGCTAGGAGTTGTTTGTTTGTCAGCCTAAAGATGAATATTATTCCACCAACTCGCTCGTTTCATTTGTCAGGAAGAGACAATCAGGAGTGCAGGGAGGGGTTCAGCGGCTGTGAAAATAGAAGGGTACCATGGGGCAGAATACTGTAACAATGCAAGCCTCTGTGGACTGATCAGCCCCCGTAGACTAGGTGTGCTAGCTCTCCTGGAATAGCTAGCTACAGATGTAGATGTGAGGCTGGAATGCGGGAGACAGAGATGAGCTGACCGCTGCAGCAGCCAACGCAGGGAATAGACAAGGAAAATGTAGGTCGTGTCACTTTCTCCTGGGAACCTTAGCGTGACGTGTATACTCCAACAGTGTGAGCTCTTTGACAGGCTGATGCTAATTTAACCGGGAAAATTCATGGATTCGGTTTTCTTCTGTTTCGTTACATGCCAGGTTAACTTTGTTGCATAGATAAGTACATGTCAATTGGTGTTTATCCAACAAAATCCAACAATTAGTTTGTGTACTAAACAGAAATCTAAACCTGTTGAAGTTTGTAGCAAACATATAATAAAACTATTCAGTGTTGTGTTATGTATAGACAAATACTGTATTTATATCACCTTTTGGTCGTTATTTTCCTTTCTTTAATTTACTTGCATGGAGTAAACATACAGTACACTTAGGTGCATGAGTGCAGTTGAAAACCAAATCTCAGAATACTGGAGTTAGTAATACCAGCTTTGGCCAGCTATTGTATCATCCATCAAAATAATATGACGTATAAAGAAAGATTTCACTTGAATTCAAGCCAGTTATAAGGCTAGATATTCTTTCCTCTCTGCTGCTGGGCTCATCTTTGAATGTGAACAGGAAGTAGGTGAAGTATATATTCGTAATGTAACCGTCTGCCATGAAATGTGTGATGTTGGTACTAAATATACTTATTTTAATGCAATGGTTCTACACAGGTACCCAAAGCATGTATTGTGGAACCATACTACACACTGCATGACATATTTATGGAAGGGTACACAGTAGACAGGTACACAGAGAATATGGCAATATAGCCCATTTGAGACAGGGGATATGGTTTTGCAGCAGAAGGCACAATAGCATAAAAAAACATTACTCAACTATTGCCCATTACCACAGGAAAGTTTTCCTTGTTGGACAATCCCATTCAGAACAGCTGTCCACCAACCTTGTTACCTGTCAGTCATTCTTATCAAGTAGCCAGCTTTTGTCCTAAATCGCATCTAGTTTTTATTACAGTTCAATACCTGAATATGTAATGGTGTTTTTATTAAGATATCTTACTATATTTTATCTCATGCTGAAGTATTTTCTGTTTTAAACAGTTTATAGAAACATAACAAATGTGGAATATTTAAAGTGTGGCTAACATTAATTTTTCAATCTAGCCTTTAAACATTGACCTTGTAATTAATTGTGCTGTCACCGTCTTCATTTATTTATTTATTTTTTCTGTGTAGAGTGTAAAAATTACAAATGTCCTGCTTGTATTTTATTAATATTTACTATAGACTTAATATAGTCAGCAGTTTCTCAAGGACGAGTGTGGCAGGAATTCATTAGCAAGTGTTTTATTTTCTTCTAAGAGGAATATAATGGACTGTTGTAAAAGTTTGAAAGTGTTGCAATATTTTTGGTCAAATTTCAATTATTAGGCAGTTCAGGAGAAATGAAGGCTGAGACTCTGCAAGGGACATGCAATAGAGATGCCTTTGCATGCGTCATACTTAAGCAGCTTCAGTTCACATGCTAGTTTGTGCTCCGACATGCGATGCAGGCCGAGTGTGGTGGTCGTCAAGGAAATGTGCAGCTGCTTCCATGCCGGAGTCTACCACATTTCCAAGAAAACGGCAAATGTATGAAATTCAATCCAGTTATTTATGTTCCTTTTTTATATTCCCCCCTCTCTTTTTGATAGCTGCTCATATTGTCTAGCCCCTTACAAACAACAAAGGGATAAATACGGTGCATACAGTAGGTCCCCCTGGTTAGGCCTTGAACATGACACATGTCAGCCCATGATAAATTGGCTCTGTGTCTGTTCAATTTCAAATGCAAAGCTCTGGAGACAGAGGTGTAAGAAAGCAGGCATAATTCTGGCGCACGGAGGCCTCAGATGCTCAGAATTAGTGTGCAGGGAACAGATAAGGCATTTGAGAAGTTTTTTGCAGGTTGTGGACTTCCTGAGGTTTGGAGGTAATATTGGCATCGGGTGGATGTGTGACTGAATACAGGGAAAGAGAAGGTGGAGGCTGCAATATGACAGTAAATGGGATTTTGTGATTTGGAGTGACAACTGTATCGTCCACAAGCTCTCGCCCTCCCCCCACTAAACCACACCACCCTGCCCAGCGCTTGGGCTTTAGTCCTGTACGTTTTGCATGCTGTTTTGCAGTGTATAGAAAATTTTTCAAAAAAAAAAAAAAAAAACAATAAAGAGAAACATATGCTTCCAGAACGAAGCTCGGCTAATAGTCCTTGGGGCCTAATCATAAGAAAAGGACTGCGAGGAGTTGGCTAGGAGACACATGCATAGTGTTTGGGGAGAGGCAGCAGCGTGGGCCAAATCCAGCTTGTTTCTCGCAAACGGGGGCGGGGAGGGAGCAGCTTCTACCTTCCATTCGAGGCGAGCTTCGGAAGAAAGGCAGGCATTTTCCTAACAATTGGCCTATAAGGTGACAAAGCCGATATTATGGTAATGTCAGCGTAATCACAGAGAGAGACGTCTTTTGGAAAGTCCTGGCATGGGTGCTCTGTACTGTCACTGGGTCCCTGACGCGTTGCATCCGGCTCGCTTTTCCACCGTTTACGATTAAAAGAAAAAACCCCATTGTTATGGAAGACGGTACAATTCTGCAATTACAGCACATGCATTAAAGGGGTGAGGTACATACTGTAGGCTGAAATAATGATACGTGAATTTATGTCTCTGCATACGAAACTATATGGGCCGTCTTTTAACTTATCCGCTTTCCTCCAATGTTCTGCTACTTTTATCTTTTTTTTTTCTAAATAAGCACGTTTTAAGCATTCTTTTAAATATTCTTATTTTATATTCTATGATGTGTATCCCATTTTTAATGTAGTTTTTGACATGTAATGATATGACCTTTTGTTAAAGATAGTAGGTGCCTTTGCAGATTTGTAAGGTCTGCATTTGATAAAGAATTTATTTTTCATCAGAGCCCCCCATCTGCTGTAATGGGCAGGAGCAGCGCCTCCTGTACCCCACTGGCCAAGGCGACTTTTAAGAAAGCTCTCGGACGATGTGTGTCATTGAATCATGTCGTATCTGTAATGAGAATGGCCAGGAATCCGTTTAACACATCAGATCCAGAGATATCATCGGGTGACCTTTGACACCTCATCTGTAACACTGACGAGGAGTGCCTCAACTTTAATTGACATTAGGGTTTTTTTCCCCATTCCCACATATTTGATGCCTGATCCTTTTCTCCGTAGGTCAAAAGGAGGAAGAACAAGCCCCTAGAGTGCTACAGCTACATGCTACCGCTATTTGCTTCTTGATGCCCATAGAGAATATGTTAGATTGAAGTTATTTTATGCTTGGGTTCACTCTCTGTTTCACTCTTCTGCATCGTTTCACCTGTTTTTTTTTTTTTTTTCACTGCACCATTCCGTCTGAAACCGCCCAATCCCTCGAAGGATAGGAATCTAGTTTTCGAGTTGAAGTGACTAAAAGTAGAATGGTTTCAGCCAAAGAGCATAGTTTAATTCTAGCAATGTGGTGTGAAAGTATCATAATGTCAGTTACATATTTTATTATTTATTTACCTTCACTGGATGTGGCTTTTATCCCCAATATACAAAATTTTGGCTATTCGAGCTGAAAGACAATATAAAAAATAGGTTGCAAGTGCTTTATGCAAACTGGATTTGTCCTTATGTAAAAGGATAATTACTTCTACACATTTGCAGAATTATATATCTTAAAGAGTACAATGTGATAAGGGGTGTTATACAAACTATAATTAGTCAATATATAATCTAAATATAAAAGAAACATTTGCAACTGGTTTTTGCTTTTAAGGAAATGTGTCAGTCCAACTAAGAACTGAGAGCCACTCAGTGTTCGCCTTCATTATCCACAGGAAATGTGACTGGCTGTGTCAGTAGAGGGCTGCATTATGACATGAAGCTAATGATGTAAGAAGGAAGATGGTTCCATGTGGAAGTGACCCATGGCTCACAGGGATTCCAGCCATGTGCTTCTCATTCATGTGTTCCAATTGCACTGAGTTCTCACATATTTCACCCTAATATATATATATATATATATAACCACTGAGACACACACACACACAGGTTTGTAATAACAGTATATCTTTGTGGGGACTCTCCATTCATTTCTATGGGGAAAACTCTAATCCCAACATGATGACCTTAACCCCTACCCAGCCCTAACCTTAACCATAAGTAACCAAACAAAATATGAGACTTCTATTATTTATTAGAGAGAGAGAGAGAGAGAGAGAGAGAGAGAGACCTGTACTCATATCTTTGTGGGGACCGTCCATTCATTTCTATGGGCAAAACCCTAATCATAACAATGACAACCTTAACCTCTACCCAGCCCTAAAGTTAACCATAAGTAACCAAACCAAGTGTTCTGGCTAAAAACCATTCTCATTTTTTGTTTTTAATTGCAGTCACAGATTTTTTTTTTATAAAATTGAATTTCCCCTTGTGGAGACTGAAAAAATGTCCCCCCTACAACGTCAAAATAACAGGTTTTTATGACATTGTGGGGATATTGGGTTCTCACAATGTAATGTGTAGCTGACGCCCCCCCCCCCCCCCCCACACACACACACACACACACACACCTGCTCCTCACATGGGTTTTGGATTATGGTGTGTATTGCGCTAATTTTGAATTCTGTGTGTGTGTTCGTAGTACCCCAGAATGGGGTTCATGACTCTGTTTGCTACACAAATTTGCAGGTGACCTCAGTGGATGAGTCATATAAGATGTGTGACCTTGCATTTTGATGTTATTTTTTATAGGTAAAGCACACTAAAAGAAAGAAATGCAAGACCAAGTGGTTGTAACCTGTTCTGAAAAGGAACCACAAAAAAACAGATTTTTTCATTGATGTGGTTCAGCATTAAGATACTCGGGGTCTCCTGAAAATCTTGATTAAAGGGAAGGGATGTGTTTTGGCTTGCAGACCTTAGTAAATGAAGTATTTTGATTAATGGTCTTCCAAATGGATTATGACTTTATCTTAAATTAGTTTTTTTTTCTTCTTTGCAGAGTACCCCCCCCCCCCCTCCATTCCACGTTTTCTTAAAGAAATCACAGGTGCTGGAAAAAAAACACTTTTTTTATACAGTTGTGGATAATGTATTAAAATATTTTTTTTGCATAAATGGTACTGTAGACTACGTTTTCTACTGGAGTATTTAACAAAGTTTCTGCAATGAGTAATAAAAGCACAATGCAAGTGCTAATGTATATGTTGTTTTTAGATGTTGAGAAATCTAAGAGATTGTAGCCTATAAAACATTAATCATCATTCATTGTATGTTAATAAATTCAGACTTTCTCCATTTACCATGCAGCCGTCCATATACGGTGGAAATGCAACCTTTAGAGGGCCCATAAATCATAGAGACTGAGTCATCTGACAAAGTACCCAAACACTGGAATAACCATTCCCCAGGGCACAAACACATGATCTAATGTGCAAAATCATATCGGGAACAAAATAACAGCTTGCCAACTTCTGGTATATGGTTGGGCATTTGAAAATGACAGGGTAAATCACACAGGCTCTGGGAGTAGGGGTCTGTACAAGCCCAAGGCCTATGTGGTCTCTTGTCCATATGGAAATTCACCGCCTTAGGGCTCCAAGTGGAACACTAGTCCAACAAAGGGCAGGCAGATAGTCTACAGCACAAAGTCAGTCCTTATTTATATCTTTTCTTATTAAAATCCAAGGAAGAGAACATATATGAGGTGTCATCTCATATAATGTATATAGTATGGAATAATAAAAACTCTTAAAAAGATCACAATGGAAAACTTGAATTGAACTATTTGCTATAAATACTTTTAAAATATTTTAAACCAGCGATTCAGCAGCGACTAAGTAAAATACTAGATATTCAGTATTAAATAGTTAATGATGTCTTTGGTAATGTGATGAATAAGCAACTCTAGATATACTTTTCATCAACGCTTCCACTGGGATCTGTACATGAATAATACTGAGGTGTATAGGGCTACGTGGGGGGGGGTTTCAATCTTCAAAGAAATATGACCCAGCTGTCTCCCAGACCCCCAAGCTTTTTTTAACATCACAAGAGATGTGGAAGTTATGATATTTGTACAAGATTATAATGATTCTTTTTGTAAGACCCCACTTGATATTTACTATTATTGGGAGTAAAGTACTTGTTTTTTACAGTTAATAACAAGGTACGACAAATTCAGTAGTTGAAAAATTTGGGGGACAATAAGGCATACAACATTTTTTTACATTGCTAAGGTTAAAAATAACTTTAAAAAGTTTGACAAAGTTGTATGATGGTACAAAAGTAGATCAGCAAGAGCACAATTTTCTTTGTAACATACATTTATTGGTAGGATCTATATAGCACCATGCTAGAGGAGAAGCAGACAAACAGTATTACGTTTAATTGAATGGGATTCTTCGGGAAGCACTGAACGTTGGGAAGCATATTTTTCTTCTCCTGAATCTCTTTTCCTTCATGCTTCAGCCACATTCTCCTGGGGAATTTCATGTTGAGTTTTTCTAGCTCTGAAGCTGTTCAGGTGTTCAGGAGTCGGTGAATCTGCTTCGGTATCCATGCATGAATACATAAATATATATTCTACATATACATGCACTAGTGGCCAAAATTATGGAAATACCTAGCATTTTTTGGCATTACGCTCCAAAAATTACTACATAAGACTTACATTGGTTGATTAAATAAGTAATTGGAGTAACGAGAATTACAGTAAGTAATCTAAATTGGAAAATTGGAAGCGTTTCCACGATTAAAGCACCCAGAATTTACAATGGGCCTCTCAACCAAAAGGCATATTTTTTATGCATGTTGTAATGTTTCTTTACACAGACGCTTTCCCATACTTGACACTCATATATTGTGATCTGTGTCCAGTATTCAAATTAATTGAAAGTATCCTAGTTTTATTGAAGTCCAACTTAATTGGCTTAGGCATAATTGATCGAATTATTTATACTTAACCAAACTAATCACCATTTTTCAAGTTTAATGCTTCTGAAAACTGTTCCCCAGACCTGTGGACATCCCTCTTATTCTCTTATTTCTAGTGACTGTATGTCTTGTTATCTCCAGCTTGAAAAAGTACTTGAGATGGGATTGCAGCCTTTGAAAAATGTCTAGGCGTGTCCTTATGTCATCCTCACACAAAACAGAATATATGTTCCTCTAGCTATAAATATTTTACCTATCAATTTTTGCGACTACATGTCATCTCATAAAACTTCTTTTTTTTCCATTTATGCAGCTATTTTACTAAATGGCTTGCTAAGTGTTCCCCAGTGGGGCCATACTGGAACTCAAAAGGGCAAAATTCTGATTACAAGTATATTATCTTAAATACTAGGCTGCTGGCTGTGTGGAGCATCTGGTATATGCCTTTGGGAAATGGTCTGAATATCATCACTCAAAAATCTACAATATACAAAATTCGCAGGGTCCCATCGTACCCCGAATCCATCAGTTCTTGGATTCTAATTCCCTAGTTTAGGAATGCGATAATTACTCCAGCAAAGCTGAAGCTTGATCAGCATTTAATCATGTGTATTCGCAGTGAGTTTGTTCAGATGTACAGTCTCTTTGAAGCAAGCACATTGGTGGGACACTGAAGACCACTGGGGATTAATCTGCTGCGCATCCAATCTACATCCCCACCTCATTATTCTGACATTTTTTTTTCCCCTAGAATGTTTAATTTTGAACCTTATCGAAGAGCAGGTAATGGTTAAGAGAGGTAAAGGGCCCAGGAATTAAGCAGTTTTACGCAGAAGGGTAATTTGGCCTGATAAATGTACCTTCGCTGGTAACTAATAATACATATTTTAAGTAGCACCTTGCCAGCACTGTAAAGGTAGCATCATTATTAATGTCTAAGCCATAGTGTGCTTCACACAGGGTTACGCCACAAGGTCAGAGCATGTTTCACTGAATTAAAAGCCATTTTGAGCTATGGCACTCCTAATCAACTCAGACCTAAAGGTGCATAGCTCAGTTATAATGAGGCACCAATGAATTTAAATAAACAGCAAGATGTAGTGATTTATAAAGGCAATGCGCTATTCTTTTAGCTCATTAGCAATGACTGATATTCTTTATTCTTCCGGTTCTTTACCCCTAGGACTGAAGCTTTTAAGCAGGCAGTATCCCACTTCTGTTGTCAGAATATATATTTTGAGCGGGACACTTATCGTAGTCTTTATGGAAAGTGGGGGCACGATGCAGGAGTAATGGTAGTACAGATCTTCAAAATTATTATTTTTTTTCTATTAGAAATTTGGACAAGCACCACCAATTCGTATTTTCTCACATTTTAATTCATCTTCATATTTTATCTTTAATACAGTCCCCCCACCCTCACACAGTCTTGACAGTAAGTGCATTTAAATGAATATCTTTCGTTGGTATGTGGGGGGTCTTAACAGCACTTTTATAAATTCCCATTTTATCAGCTTATTTTAAACTGCCCCCCCCTCCCCCCAACAAAAAAAATACCTGATTACAGCTTATTTAAACTCTTTTAAAGAAAAATCTGAAACGGATAGCTCTACCATTAATATGTTGATTAGGAAACCCTGAAATAACGATGTTTGATGCTCATTCGTTGCTGAGGATTGGAAATTAATTCCAAAGATATGTGCTGTCTGCAAGGAAGGACAAAAGATTTTTTTTAACAAGTATTGATCCGGCCTTTTGCAATTACCAGCTCTTCTTAGAGCTATATTTTTAAAGAGCCGTGCTTAAGCTAATGACAGTCTTGGTTGTTGCATTAGTGCAGGGGCTGGGCTAAGTGGTGCCTCCCTGCCGCTTGTGTTGGGACTCGCCAACACATTAGCGACTTCATCAGGCCCTTTGTTGCCTGCCTTTCTTTTGTGCTGCCCTTAAAGAGGAGAGGGAGTCCGGGAGCCACCTCTACATCTCGCTGCTGCCACTATTCACTGGGTTTAACGCTGATCACTGGCTCGGATCAGGCCTAAGCCAGCCTCCATTTATTCCTCCCAGGCTCGATTCTCCACCTCTAATTTCAGACTTTGATTGTCGCACACTGGCTGAGCACACACCATGGCCTGTTACCTGGGGCCTTGTGTTCCCTTTGGGTTCAAATTTAGACATTATCCATGTATGCATTGTGCAGGAAATGGGGGGGGGGGCTCCTTTTTGTGATTTACTGTTCTTTGTAAGGTGTCTACAAATCTCAGATGTCAAAAGAAAGAAAACTGCTACAGAGAGTTCATCTTCCATAATGAAACATGCTGGTTTTCTGAGGATCCGGAGATGTTTATAATGCGACTGACAAGAGGTATCCACTGCCTTGGTGCCTGTACCAGTACCTGTTTCTCTTTTCATCTCCATAGATTAGTGTAGGAAAACCGAATCCTTAATGAAAAACTGGCATATATATCATTATTATGCACTTATAAATGCTGAATTGGTACCCATTTTATTACTCTGTCTGCTTTGTGTTTTGCTAACCTGCCTCTGGAACACGCACCAGCACAGTGTATTGCCCTATATATTAGACAACCTTTGCAATTCATTCAGTTCTTCTGTTTGCCAACATATTACCTGCACGAGTGGAGTTTAACTGTAATGTATCTTGTGGATCACCGCCAGGTGTAGTACTTGCCATAACATTAATAAAGAAATTTATACAATATTCATATTCAAGTATCATGTCTTTTTTTAAAGTATGCCATACATTCCAACTAAAATGGTTCATTTAATAATAGTATCTCAAAATGCAGAATAAATTATTTTTCTTTTTTTCAGTGCTGGGTATACTAATCCAAGAATAACTATTGTGGCATAGAGTTATACTTTTTGCTTTTAAGAGGTCAAATAAAGAGTGGTAAAGATGATTACTGCTGGGAGAATCCCATTTATCTTATCTAGGTAGGTTTTTTTTTTTTGGATTTGTTATATAGAGACTTTGTTGCACCTCCATCGTCTGTAAACAAACGGTGCAGGTTCAGGCTGGCGGGGGCTGATTTGTCTTGCGCTCACTGCAGGTCATTCTGGTCATGACGCCCCGAGTGCTGTGGCTCCGAAATGAGAAGCGCAGCACTGGTCCCCAGATAGCACCCAGAAGCACTCAGCGGCCTGCCGTGATTAATGCCATCGCAGTCCAGCCACAAACCTTTCTGCGGCAGATAATGCCAGCCAGCTAGCACGCTTGACACTTTTAATGTATAATTAAGTAGAAAAAGTCAGCACTCGCTATGCAAATTTTTTAAAATGATAAATGATGCCGTACAGCAGCAGGGATTGATTTGGTGTAAATGAAACTAATTAAGGAAATGTCAAACATAATTAATAAAACAGGTTTAAGCTGCAAAACATTGTCAATTGAATGAATGAGGAGGCATTGGCTCCCATTGTTTGAGCTTTATTTAGGGCTTGTGTTTTGCTTGTTCTGTGCTCCTAAATACACTCTCCCCACCTCACACCCTCCTACACCAATTCCCTGAGAGGGAGAAAATAAATTTGCTTGTCTCTCCACTGACTGTAGAAATTAATTGCTGAAATCTTGTCCCATCCAAGTGTTACATTCACTCACAGGACATTAACATAACTAATTTAAAAGAACCCAAATGACTGCATAATAGAGCTCTGTCAGTGTGCGTGACAGTCGCTGGTCATACCAAATTAGCTCCGTTTTATAATTGAAATTTTTCCCCTGTTCCAATTTTTGTACCATTTTTTTCTCCTATCTGCCTCTCTTTTCATTCTTGATAAGAACAAAGGTTTTATAATTTACAAAAAGAGTGCTTGACCTATAATTAGAAGGAAGGAATCGGGGAGGGGGAATGTGGCGAAGTGGAAGAGTCAGATCCTTAGTCCTGGTAATGATGCTGGAGACCTTGTGCTCTCCGGGGAGTCTGAAGAATAATGGAATCCACTATTTTTATGGGAGACCTGTGTACAGGCTTTGACTCCAGCCGTGAATCCACTTTGTGTCTCCAACCACTTGCTTAACACAGAGGTGGCCAGTGGAAGCACTGGCCATTATTCCAAATGTCAGCCCCGATGGCCGTGCCTTCCACCGCTGCCCTTAACCCAGAACAGGGGGAGATCAGCAACATCTGCCATTCTTTCACACGGCGCCCTCATCCAGTCGGAACGGGAGAAAGGCGGCCGTGTGCGAGCTCTCACACCATTACACCCGCCACACGGATTTCGGTGAAATGACCCGTTCCTCCTTGTAGAGAATATTCTTAATCACACCCTCGCTGGAAACAAGACCTTTAACTTCTGTATTGTTCCTAGAGTCTGTGTACAGTGGTTATCTTGACAAGAGCTGAATTTAAATCCCTCTGGCCATAGTGTGCAGCAGAGCCCAGAGAAGAGCTCATGCCAGGATTAGGAACTTAACAGCATTGTTCTTGCTATTTGATTGTTCCCAAGATTTTTAATACTTAATTAAAAACCAATATGCTAATTAAAGGCACTTCCTAAAGAATGTGATAGAATATCTCTTCTTGATCTATTATAAATTATTATTATATTCTTCAGTCAACAATATTCAAAATATAGATTCTCGTTGAGAGTAATCCTACTGTATACTATGCTGTTTTTTTTCTACAGGACATGTTAATAGAAGATTAGTCAGTGTTCTGGATTTGTTTCACACCATGGCCTGTCAGGTATATCCAAAAAGGAATTTCCTCTTGTTTTTTTTCTATTTCTCAGTGTAGAGAGACACTACTTGAATTGCCCAAAGTGTCACTCACAGTGAGTGAGTTCATCTTCTATAAATTGTGACAGGCTGTGTGAATGCAGAAAATGAGTTCTGTTTAAGTTCACTGCTTGCTTTTGAATAACTGTAATGATTTAATGGGAAAAGAGGGGAAATGAAACCTGTCAAAGCTCTTAAACGCTTTACACTCTCCAACCTAGACACACAAGGGGAGGAAAAATATGGTAATGGATTCTGTAATACATGTTTTTGTAGCACACATTATCAGGTCGCATTCACTGTAGCTTTCTCTATAGCTCATCTTCCAGTGTGGCTCTTGTTGACAAAAAAATGGAAAAATTAATGATTAGACCCATCTAAGATCACGTCCTTAACAACCATCCAGTATATGTAGTGCATGAATGTGGAACAAGACAGCTGCAGCTGGATGTCCTTCAAACGCGAAACATGATTCCTCACTAAGACATACTTATAAACTATTAACAGTCTTAATCTGTTTACGTACCGCATTATGTTAGAGATTTGTGGTTGTAATTAATCCCAAATTTGTACATGTGAGCTTGTTCCATAATTTGTTAAGATAATATATGATCTTATTTTTTTCCAATATAATTGTAAATAGCACCAAAAAGCAGCAACACATTTGCAGCTACATTGGTGAAAGTGCTAACGCTATCGGAAAAGCAATACAGAGAGAAGAAAAGTAGGCTCCAAAGTTTGCAAACAATGTTTGTACATTTTTTCCATCTCTAAAAATTCTTGAATAGAAATCTGCTTCCAAATGCCAAGGGTTATAAGTCAAACATATGCAGTGTGTATTACAATTTATTACTTTACGTTTGGTTGAAATTTTTCTTTCTTGACAACCATAGGTAAATCATGTAACATATTTTGTAATATATGAGGGCTGGCTGCTTGCTGAGGACACAATTTCTTGAGTAAAGCCTTCTGCTATTGGCTGGAGCCCAGTGGCTCTTCAGCTCCCCCAAGACCACAAGCTCTGCATAGCTACCTGGCAACTGAAATTGCATATACTGTATAAGGGAGAGGTATTTATAGAAAGAATATGCAAAAAGGCTGACGGCCCATCGAGTTGTTAAAGCTGGGAAATGACAGTTAAACACAGATTGAGAGCAGCAAGTTTCACTTTCCAGCAAATTTAATCAGCCAATGCGTCATTTTCTCATTTCATTTGAATATGTCCAGTTCTGCCTCAGAATATATAAGTTTCTCCTGAACATATTTTTTATTCTTGAAGGCTCATTATTTTACGGCTGGTTTACAGACCCTGGAACAGGCACTTTATATTATCCCAACTAGTATTAATCAAAATATACAAAGCAAAAGGATCCTACCCTTCAGCCTCACTACTAATAAGGAGCCTTTCCAACTGTTGGACAATATTTATTATTAAACAATTTTAATAACTCTATTAACTAAATCAATCTATGCTTCTTGGCACATACACGCCTTAAAATTTTATTTATTGAAGTGTTCCACTCATACATGCATATAAAATACTTTTAAATGCTAGACTGTCCATCATATAGCACACCGCTATGTATCGTGTGCTATATGCTGCATTTCTGCTACATGTGGTTGTTTTTATGCTTGATAAGCACTTTGCTGGAAGGAAGCAACTTCAGGAATTTATTTAGAAGAACATCTACTGTACATTAGGCAAATAAAACCCCCATTCCATAAACATTATTGTTTTTGTTGTTGTTGATGATGATTGTAAATTTTTCTGTGCTTTCTGAGTAAAATGATTTACAATTTAACAGAAAATAACAAAAGACAATATGAACGCACAGGGGTAATAAAACAGCCCGATGACCCTGAAGATTCAATTTATTTTTTAATCTTTATACAGTGCCTTTCACCCCAAGCTGCTTTACATTTACTACATCATTTATACAGATGTTTTATATATAGATTTAAAAGCTGTATTTTGTTAATGCACACTATGTACAAATGTATTTAAGCTTTATTTATGGACACTGAATCTACTGTAGGGCCTAGCTGCAGTAACAAGACTTCCTAGCAATTCTGCCTGTTTACAATTTTAATCTTATAAGTGTACGAATGTGCTTTTACGGTATAGTATTATAAATGTAACCCTTTGGTGGTGTCTGTTATTGATGTCCCCTAATTTATATGTTTCTGTGCTTCACTTTCAACACACCTAATGTATTTTAAATATTGGCTAGGAGAATTCCTGACTTATTGAAGATTAATTTATTACCCAGTTGATCTAGTGCAAGCTAGACATTTTTGGATAACATTATGCAGAAATTAACAGAGCCAACCACAATTTTTAATCTCCCCGTAATTGCAAGTTACCAAGCTACCTTTAGCGTAAGGTAAACCTAACCTGGATGTAATTTACTGGTTATTCACTCCATCTGAGACAGAAATATTTCCTGTTTATTGGTCATGTAAAATACCTATGTGTCTAAAAGTATCTGTTTTTTTATTATTTAACCCTGGCCACTGAATCTTCCTTTCTTCATTAATCTTTTACCAAAGTATGATGTTTATACAAGCCCGTTTCAAATTAAACACGTTTAATTCACATATATACAAAACTATACATTGACTAAATGACGGTATTTCCATTTGGTGCATTTCCAAATCTTAGATTGTTACGGCTTATTGTGTTAATATTGGGAATCACAATCATTACAAATGTCTTCCTGTTCCCTTTATCTTCTATTACTGGATTATAGTTTTAATACAGAATGTTTCAATCGTCTTTAACAGCATATAGTGGGAACGTGCTTTTTTGTTCACCACGCACTATAATGAACAACTGGGAGAAATGATTCACATGCCCTCAGGTATCTAAGCACGCAAAGAATACTTTGGAAAAGTGCTACTTACTGCCTCTGCACTTTGACCCAGATAAGCAGGATAAACTGCCCCGGGGGGCAGCGTGGACGTCAGTGAGAGGCTGCTGTGATCTACACACCCACTTGGAGAGTTATGCAACTTCGTTCACAAATGAAATTTGCTTTGTGTTTAATGTACCCTGGGGAACAAAAAAAAAAACGGTATGCATTTTTAACAGACAGACTTTCTGAAAATGGTGATGACCCCATCTTGTAGTCTTGCTTCAACAAAAGTACAGTATGGCTGTAATCAATACATGCTCTCAAGAGCCACCTTTTGTTCCTGGTTATTGAATGTGATGGAACAGTACTGTTCTCATGGCTGAGAGAGGATGAGAGCACAGGTATCTGTTTAGAGGGTTATCTTGGATAGAAATGATGGGCCACAAAGTTCATCAAAACCAATCTGAAGATAAAAGAGCAAATGGTGAACTTAGTATTAGAACGAGAACTTTGTCTCCATCCATCTTCAGAAACCGCCTGCTCTGTTCAGAATTGCGGGGAGTTGGGAGTCTATGGGTGTAAGGCATAGAACGACCCAGGATGGGGGCACTAACCTACTGCAAGGCACACTCACACCCCATTCACTCATGCACCGCTCACTGACGCCCCATTCACTCACACACCATTCACTCACACCACATTCACTCACATGCCATTCAGTCACACACCATTCACTCATATATGCACACCTACAGGCAATTTGGTAACTCCAATTAACCTCGGCATGTTTGTGGCCCATGGGGGAGCTGGAGTACCCAGGGGAAACCCTATAATGACACTGGGAGAACACGCAAAATCCACCCATATAGAGCTGTGGTGGAGATTTGAACTCTGCAAATCTCAGAAGTGTGCAGTGACAGTGCTAATCACTGCACCACTATGTCGCCCAGAATATTTTATTTGTTAGCTGCAAATGTTTTTTTCTTGATATGGAACTAGCAGTTAAATATGCCATAAACCTGTTTTAATATATGTGAAAGAGTTTAGGTTTACTTTATTCAAATGAAATAAGAAATAATATGAAATATTACATTACTGGTTGCACCACATTTTTGCTCATATGAATAACTTCAACTTAAATGTGCTCTATTAAAATGACAACATTTCTTTCTGTCAGAAGTACCTTATCCCAAGTACCATACACTCTTTCTGCCCAAGATACTGTTATTCTTAATTTATGGGAATTGTCTAATAATAATGTATTAGATATAAATTTAAATACAGAATACATTTTTAATTTTTTATCTATAATGTCCACAGTTCGTTATTTGTTGGCCGTTAGAAGAATTTCAGATTAAGTCCTTTTGATGGGATCACATATGCCTCGCATCGCCTGCATTTTGACTGTATGACTAAGCTTTAACTCTTTATACTCCCAGCCCGTTATCAGAAATGTCCACTTTAAATTTCCACCTTAAATAAATCATAAACTTTCCTGTTATACACTTTCGACAGGCAGCCTGCAGCCGGCAAGGATTCCATTTGAGTAAAAAATCAATACATTATTTTCCTGCACACACGTACAGTACTGTCACATGTACAGTGGTACCTCGTTTCTCGAACTTAATCGGTTCCGGACTCCGGATCGAATCCTAAAAAGTTCGAGTTCCGATCGAATTTTTCCCATAAGAAATAATGGAAAACCAA
>JAODLC010000044.1:23659379-23676001 GCA_026781145.1 Hippopotamyrus pictus | reverse complement strand
CCGGGGGGTTTGGGGGGGGGGGGTACCAAGACGCACTGGGCACTTATGCCGAATTAGCTGGCAATAATGTCTGTATGTGTGTTTCGTCACCAGCTCTCCAATGGGTACCTCGTGCACGTAACACAGCTCGGAACCAGAATGAAAGTTGAAGAGGCTCCTTTTGTCATTGTGCTGATGCTTATGTTTTTATGATCCTTTCTCTCTCTCTCTCTTTTTCAATTCCAAAGCCTCACTGTCTGCACTGCTCTGCTGCTCTCTGAGCCGTGAGGAATCCCTGTGATACGGCATTTGAACCCTCTGCTAGCTCCTGCTCAAGGCGCCGTCACTCTGGCCCAATCCGTGCTCCCTCATCCGCCTCGGATGCCTCAGCACTGAACTTTTGTTCCACTTCACTGAAGTGTTTGCTACAGTACTGCTGGGCTGTCACCAGAATTATACCAGCATGATGAAGAGAATAATGATTAATGGTATAAAGCATTTCAGTGTTACAATGTATTAATAAAGTACTGACAATTATTAGTTTAATTATAGTCGGAGGCATCAAAACTGGGGATGCCCCTCCCCCAATCTCAAACTCTCTCCTAGGCCATTGATTATAATCTTATGTTATATAGAGTTAATCTTTTACTTATTTTAGTTTACCTAAGCAAATAAGTAAGATGATTTTCAGCACACAGAATCCAGATATCAGCACATCCAGACATCATTTTAGTATCTGAAAACTAATTAATATAAATATGTACTCAGGAATACAGAAATGTGACTGCATAATTACAGCTTATATTTTGTGTCTTGCCTAATTTAATCAGGAAAAATAATCTATAATTATCTGTGAGGTAACATACCCAGAAGTACTTTTTGTACTGTTACAATCCTGCACAATATACCATGGACTATAATATGACTTAATCATTACATCAGTCATACATTATTTAAATTAGTCATACTTTATCAAGATCAGATACGTATTAGGGTTTTACCACTGACTGACATAGAAAACTTAATGGAGCAATCAGGCAAATTCTATAAATGTTTCATTTCATTAAAAAGGAAACTCTTACTGGGAAGCATTCTCTGTCCTTGTATTCTGTCTTCAGTATTTATATCCACTAGAGGGTGCTTGTAATATGCTGCCAAGAAAGAAGTGAGAAAGCACAGGCTTTGGTCACTTTATTAGGTACACCTACTTGTTAATGCGAACAGCTTGCTCCACCAGACAGCAAATCACTTGGCTGCAGCTGAATATATACAACACACAGACAGGGTCAAAGAGTTCTCTTACTACAGTATGTAGCTAAGCAACAGAATGGCTATGATGTGTGATCGGACTGATTTTACACACGGTCTGATTGTTGCTGCCAGATGTGGTTCTTCTGCATCTCAGAAACAACCGCTCTTCTGGGATTTTCACACACCACAGCATGTGGAGTTTACAGAAAATGGTGCAATAAACAAACAAAAAAAAAAAGCATTCAGCGACACTTCTGCTCCTGAAAACACCTTGATAATGAGGGAGGAGAAGGACCAGACTCGTTAAAGCTAACAGGAAGGCCACGAGTGCAAAAATAACAGTTCAGTATAACTGTGGTGAATGCACAACTTGTCAGACCTTCATGAGTTTCCACAAAAGGGGGTCCTGCTGTACCTGGTAGCATGCAATTAAGAATGTCTCATTTAAAAGCTTAAAAAGATGTTAATGGAGCTGTGCTTTACCACTTTCGAAGTGCAGAGACATGCAACACAATAGAGGTGATTTCAATATGGGTTACAAAAAAAATTCCATCCATCCATCCATCCATCATATATATAGTACGTATGATGCATTTCAGCTTATACACACACACACATATATATATATATATATATATATATATATATATAGTGGTCTTATATATTGCCATTACTCGTTGTTTCAATGTAAATTTACATACTACTGCTATTCATAAGCCCTTGGGAAGCGTTTTTCAACACATTCTGCCATTCTGCTGTGTTGAAAACCATTTGATGAAAGGTAGCATTCACATATTGCGGCAGGATTTATTTTGCTCCCATTTATGGTTGTAGCTGCTCTTGAGCTTGAGCTGTCGTATTTCCTGGAGAGCCTGCTGCCTAACATGACTGCCATGACATGACAGTCCCCGGGATGTCATCCAAGCATGGTCATCACACCTGGCTCAGGTCTATACACTAGACACCAAACTTCAGCAACTGATCAGGTTTTAAAGAGCTATTCAGAGCAGTGAAACAGCTTAGATATGAGCATATTTTTACTTTTCACTGTATGCATTACTGATTTGACGTGACAATTCACTTTGTGTTCTTATTTATAGCACATGTCAGGTAATGGTTAGATATAAGTTATTTAAATTCTGCATTGTATAAATAGGAATAATAATAATAATAATAATGATAAAAATAATAATGATGATGATGTACCTGGTAGTACCTGGTAGTTATGGGTTTCCAAAGTGGGCATAAAAGTCACAATTCCACACATACCAGTGTCCTTCTAAAGCGATTACTATCCACTGCTGCAGAACTGTGTGTTCTAACTAGATCCATAATTAGTTTTGTCAATGTCATGTGAGTGTGTTGACATTACATATGATTTTGAAGCCCAGAGGAAATGACTCCCCTGCGGGACACTGCAGGTTAGACCTCTGCAGGTATCCTGTTTATTTAATGCCAGATTTCTGTTTGTTTAATTCTACCTGTGAATGTCACATAACAAAGAATGCTAAAAAGAAATCACCTTCATGTCACATAATTGTGAATTATGTTAATGAACAATAGCTTATTTTTTTTTATAATAAACCAAATCACATTTGCATATTTGTACATAAAATTCAATTCTTCAAACAACCTGCACTCTGTAACTCTTTGTACTTTGTAATTTAGATTACAATCCCATATATTCCTGCTAGAACTTATTAATTAAAAGACTGGTTGAAACCCAGCGGTTCCCCAGGGCTAGTTTGAAAACTTAGGGCTTGTGGTTGATAGTCACTGCAGTTTTGCCTCCCCTTGGAGTTATGCTTTGACTCTGGTGACATGATATCTGTAGCACTGAAGTCACTGGGAAAAACATGATCTGAATGAAAAGTGAATCTGCGTGACAGATGCAGTTCTAATTATACAGTTGTTTCAAGACTGTCAAGTTGTAGCATGGAGGAAGTAATCCAAGGGTGTGTGTGTGTGTGTGTGATGGACGGTGTCTGCCGCACGGGCATCTGGTGTGTGCTGCAGCTGCTCGACCAGCTTGCCGCTGCCAGCTCCCCTGCTAAATAAATATTGCCACAATCCATCTCGTAATGGCAAGTGTAAATTACTTTAACACATCAATAAGGGCTTTACAATAATGTTCATTCCTGCCATTTCAAACTGTATATTGATTTCAAATTGTTGTTAAATGGTATGAGCCGAGTCCATTTTTGCTTTGTTTCTGGCACATCACACAATATGAAGGGATGTGTATTGTTTTAACATCACCGAACTGGACCCACAGTTTGATATCTGATATTTGTGCCTTCGGGTTAGATGGCAGCTAGACTGAAAGTGGGTTCGGAAGGAGGAGGGCAGGGCTGAGGGCGTGTGGCAGATTGGGAGCAGGGTGGCTAAGCCCTATGGGCAGAGCATGTTTTAAACATGCCACAGCACTGCTCTGCTTCTGGTGATGGGCCACCACTGCTGACCCCCGGCGGGTGCTCTGACAGCCCAGGGCCGCAGAGGGCCACACTACAGCTGCTTCCACCCCTGCCCACTCAGCAGGCCGTCCTGCCTGTAGAAATTGCCTGCCATTCACATAAAGCACACAGCTTCTCACTGCGATATGAGTCTGTGCTGCTCTTCAGAATGCCTGCACCTGCGTCACCTTTTAAAACAGCGACGAAGAAGACAGCCCCCTTTTCTGCGCTTTTTTCCATAGCTATTTCATACTTTACAGAAAAATATATCTTATTTATTTGTTTGTTTATTTTAATTTGAGTCTAAATGTACAGGTAGGTGGCATGTATCATAGTGTTAGCATGGTAACATTTATTAATCTTATGATTAGGCCCATTGATAAAGCGAGAGTCTGTCGATGTAACTTGAACACAAAGCATTATATGACAAATAGTACAGAACTCTTTTTTGGTGTTATATACTGTAAAAAATTAAGAGAACATATATTTTAAAAGATGATGAATTCCTTTCCTACTCCATTATCAAGGTGTTTTTTAATCAAAATGTTTCTTTTATCCTCACAGGCAGGTGATTACTGACTGCCATTGTAAAAATACACAGCACAATTAACCTTCCAGTTGTATATATGCCATATAACTATAAAACAAAGGACTGTAATTAAACATAATATATTGCCAAGTCGCTTTTTCCATTCATTCTAAGGGTTTTTTTTCTGTGATTGTTATTGTTTGTGTAGAGGAAGGCAACTTAGAGCAAAAAAACAATGCATTCTGGAAGCAAGCAATAGCTTTAATTTAACACGGATATTTAGAATTAATAGCATCCACACTGTAAATAATATGCAGATATGCATGGAGAATTATGTCAGTCTGGCTGATAATGAGATTTCAAAACATAAATGAAGCCCTTAGGTCTGATATGAATCAGTAGGAACGGAGTAGCGTGTCTCCAGTGTTGATGCGTTGTGCATTTTTACCTCTTAGAGACAAAGGAATCATGACTGCATTGCCTCTTAAATAGGAAGGCTATTTCAGACCAGCATACTGTAAACACAACTTTAGATTATTTTTCCACTTTATATGAATTTGGAAAAGGTAGAATTATTTGTTACTCTCTTTCCTGCTATAAATGGGAATATTTACATTGTAAAAATGTACTTGTTGGACGTAATGAAATTATGCTGATGTAAACTGACAAAATTTTACCATAAAAACTACAAAAGAAATTTTGCATAAAAACTGCATCTACACTTTTGGAAACACACATATTTATTTATGTATTTATTTATTTATTTATTTATTTATTTGTTCCTTGAATTTACTTGTGGCACAGGCAGAATTTTTGGTGTGCTTACAATGAGTATGCTTCATATTATATATACTCCTATTGTGTATTTATTATTATTATTATTATTATTATTATTATTATTGGTTGATTAGGCTGTCCCACACTAAAAGAAAACTTACATAGTAAAGTAAAATGATTTAATTGTTATCAAGATATGGGTATGCTGTTTAATTGAGTTTCCAAGGCATGCCATATACCTCATCCCATCAGAATGAGCCTGGACTCGATGCCCACTTCTGCTCTTCATGCCTGAATAAAAATTCACAGGGGGCATTATTTTGTCTCTCAGTGGTCTGAAAAGTTTGAGCGCTGACTTTATGTTTTTATACATCAGTAGTATTCTGAAACAAAGAGATGTCTGTGGCATTAAGGAGGGCTGTTGTCATTGATAATCAATGGTATTATCCATCCATCCATCCATCCATTGTCCAACCCGCTTATCTGACTGGGTCGCGGGGGGGTCCGGAGCCTATCCCGGAAGCAACGGGCACGAGGCAGGGAACAACCCTGGACAGGGGGCCAGCCCATCGCAGGGCATCAATGGTATTATATAGTTATTATATCAGTTATTATATTGTGCTGTATAGTCAGAACATTATGACAACATGAGATTAGATAGTTCTCAAAGGAATGAGAACAAAATTAGTTACCCAGTTTTGTATTAGATAGATAGATAGATAGATAGATAGATAGATAGATAGATAGATAGATAGATAGATAGATAGATAAAGTGTGTTGCTGCACCCACCACATGAGGAAACATCTCAGTGTCCTGGGAGGTGACAGCCCAGGCCGATATGTTGTCTAGTCCCACTGTTCAGAAATGGCTGTCTGTTTGCCGCAACCAGGTGTTACGTGGACGTCCCCTTGGCCTAGTCCAGTTGCTTGGGTCCTCAGCAATGAGGATCCTGCAAGCTGGATCACCCACAGGGAATCGTGCCACATTGCCATAGTGCTATACTGTAACTGACACTCCCTCACAATGGAGATATTGCACCTTCTTCCTGAGCAACTGCTCATTCAACACAAAGTCAAACTAGCGGTACCCAAGAATTCTTCAAAGAGACACAGTACCAAAGGAATCCAGTCTTCATCTCAGGTCAATAGATAGGATTCATGTGAGCATCCATGTCTCACAGTCATACAGCAAAACAGGGAGTGCCAGGACTCTAAAGACTTGGACCTTCATCTTCTTACAAAGATATTGGGAGCACCACACACCCCTTTCCAGAGACCTCATTCCCAAGAGGTCATTAAAAGCCTGGATCTTAGATTTTATCCAGGGTACTCTCAAGCCCAGACACTCAGACTCCTCACTCAGTCTCTCGAGAGCCCCAATCAGAGCCTCCATTGGCTCCGCAAACATCATAGCATCGTCGGCAAAGTCAAGATCAGTGAATGTTTCTTCACCAACAGATGCCCCTCAGCCATTGAACTCCATGACCCTGCCCAACACCCAGTTCATGCAAGCACTGAACAGAATAGGAGCAAGAACACACCCATGATTAACCACAGAATCCACTCTGCATACCACTCACTCAGTGCCAGGATGCAGTCGATGGTAGACCTCTTAGGTCACGGGTGTCAGACTCCAGACTTGGAGGGCCGGAGCCCTGCATATTTTTGGGTTTCCCCTCATTTAACTCACCTGATTCAACTCCTTGTGCTAATTACCACACAGCTCTTGAGCTGAATCATTTGTGGTGGAACAGGGAAAGAACTAAGCTGCACAGGACTCCAGCCCTCCAGGACTGCAGTTTGACACCCCTGTCTTAGGTGTAAAACCAAATTGTTCTGGTTGCTGACAGGCGAATAAGTGATTACGAATCCTGTTAAGGATGACCTTAGCAAGAACCTACCCTGCACTGAGAGCAGTGTTACCCAGTGTTACCCAGTGGACCCAGTGGACCCAGTGGACCCAGCGATACCCAACGTCCCAGCCGGAGGATCAGCTTTAAACAACTGCTCAAAGTAGCCTGCCCAGCATGTCTCAACTGCAGTGACATCCGTAAGGACCATTCCAGCTCCTCTTGAAACACCTCCTTCTGGGAGCACCAGCAACACCAACACAACGTTCAGCAACCTTCAATGTCTTGTCATGGAAGGTCTCCCAGATTACATTAGAATCAGCAGTTGCACCAAAGTCTGCATGTTCTTCACACAAACTGCCTGGAAACTCATTAGAAACAGCAGTAACACTTTACTTAAAGCAGTCATCATAATGCATTATAAATACATTATGATGCATTCATAAAGTATTATAAACACAGCTATGATTATTTATAAAACGGCATATATTATATCCACGTTTATAATGCATTATGAATGCTCTACGAAGCTCTCATCTATAATGCACTAAAGATACCTTCATAATGCATTATAATGGTCATTGACGTCTCCCAAATCGAGACATCACTCACCGCGGTCGGAGCATAAATTGAGACAGCCCAGAGAGTGTCTTAGCCTGAGTATTATAATACGCTCATTGTAAGGAGTATCATCGGATGCCATCAGGAGGAGCCAATCCACCACAGCAACAGTTACTCCCTGACTATAGCAGCCATCAGGCCGACCAGACCAATAATAATATGTGTACCTACCTAGAGAGATCTGGCCTCTCTCTGTTCTGCGTACTTCAGAGAGTGCTGCCACTGAAATGCGGAATTTATGAAGCTCCTCCAACAGCAGAGGATGATGGTCATCATGTCGGAAAGATAAGATGTTTCAGGCATCTACCTGAATGGGCTGCCGCAGATTAGGACCCGAATGCAGCGGGTGACGCCTCAGCACCACACCAGTTACGATCCCCAACAGGCCCCCATTGGCTCTCCAGTGATTTCGTCTCCCCCAGGGGTGAGGCTCCTGAAGGTTTTCCTCCATGCCCTTCATCTTGCATGCAGCCTTCCCGTGGACGACTGCAGCAGAGATACTTCCATGAAGAGCAGAAAAGTATCCTGTTCACTTTGTCAAGTAAAGCCAAATCAAGTGGCTTTTATTGTCGTTTCAACCAAATACAGTCATAGTGAAATAGTGAAATGAGACAGTTCCTCCAGGACCATGGTGCTACATGCAACACTTCATTGACATAGGACTACATAAAGTGCAAGTGTGCAAAAAGTGCAGACACTGCAAAAACAGTGCGACACGAGAGTGCAATAGAAGAAATAGAAGTGATGATAGTAGGTAAGATGCAGTGGGTGCGATAGGTGTCTGTGTTAGAGGGAAGAGAGGCTCCAATGATCTGTTCTCACTACCTGCTGTAGAGTCTTGCGATTTGATACGGTGCAGTTTCCATACTAGACAGTAATGTAGCTGCTCAGGATGGATCGATAGTCCATCTGTAGAAGGTGGTGAGAATGGGTGGTGGGAGATGAGCTTGTTGGAGTTGTATGAAGTTTTTACAGTGGCCGGAGTGGCAATCCCACCACCAACCCCCAAATCCACACACATGGAACCGTGGTGGAGACTCAAAGCCCCATCCCAGAGGTGTGAGGCGACAGTGCTAAGCACTGCGCCACCATGCTATGCACTAAGAGACATCATAAAGTTTGGACCATGCATATTATTAGACCTATTATGCACACTTGAACCAATTCTAAACATTAATGAATGGATCAGGTAGTGAACTGATGTGGATTTAAGCACGGGAACATATGATTAGTATGTCCAATATGACTGAATGTGTAATTTCAATATGAACTAGGTTCACATAATGCTGGTGGGTTATTTAAGTTAATATTATGTCGTGTTGCTTTTTACATGTACAGATTTTCAACTTTAATATTCATGTGTTTTTTTTTTGTGTGTGATGCCTAACAAGTATTTGTGTTTGCTTAGCCAGTTGAAGAAATATTTTCCTGTGCAAATCTCATAAGATCGTCCTGGAGCTGATTCAGCTGCTATCACGGCACTCTACACTTTTTATTCTGGACCTCGGAGACCCCAAACTGCCAAATGAGGTGAATTATGGCCAGTTATATAGAGTGGACTCTAAGCCACAGGGGAGAGGCCAGAGTCAGTGGAACTAACCACATTCCTGACCATTAAAAGCCATCCTGACACTAGCTGTTCATCTTTCCTCCTCTCAAAGGCTGCACTCAAGCCCGTGTCCCCAGAGGAGGACTGATGGAGGCTCTCTCCCAATCATTAAATGTTAAGTTCCTCACCTCATGCCTTGGTGAACCTCATCCACTGCCTCCTGGCCATAGGAGCCCTATCAGACAAGGTTAATTGCATTAGCTAAAACAACCGTGCTGCCTTGCCCTGCTGACTGCTGAAGGAGGTCATATTAAACAGATGACCCTCAAAAGCCTCAGGACTCTATTGACATTAAGACGTCTCAAGAAATCCGAGGCACCAAACACAGTTGTATAGTCATAAATTGTTCTGCGTACTTCAAAATTGCACGTAATATGAATATGCCGTCTGCAAATCCAGTCGTGACGTTTATGTATTTCTTAATCGTGGAAAAGTTGAATGACAGAGTGGAGATGCTTGCAGTATAGCTGGATCCTGCATTAAAAGTCTAGGTTCTGGATTGTTCCATGATAAAAGAAAAACACATGTCCCTTTAACTGCTGCATATACAGTAGTAAAACAATGCAAAGTAAAAGGATATATTGTATGCTGCACATTGCTGCAGGAGACTATATATATACGGAAAGGTCAAACAAGTCCTATATCTTGGATGGGTCCAAGTTGTCTTGGGGGTCTTTGTCTATGACATGGTATAGTGAGAAAGTGGGGTGTTATAATGACAGTGGATGGTCATATCCTGAGAAGCCCTGGAGATGGAGCACAGAGCTGAGCTTGTGGGAATAAAAATGTGCTGCTCCAAGGAACATCAGCTAGTTAGCAGGTCACTGTAAAGACCAGAGCACCACTAAATCCAGCTCTTTCTTGTGGTTTGGGGCAGTGCAGTGTCCTAGCTATTGTGTCGGGGTCAAAGCAAGCAGGAACTGGATTGTTAAAATTCTAGGCAGCCATTCATCACATATAGACTGCATGCCTAGGAAATCTAGACAATGCATTCACACTGTACTTCAACATATAATATCTTAAAGCCATGTACAATACATTTTCCTTAAATGCTGGAAAAAGATCATACAAATGTAAGCACAATGTTAACTGTTTTGTCTGTTAGCTATCTCATACATCATTTAGCCCACTGCTTATTTACTACGTGTTTATTATTAAACTCGTTCTTATATTGCATTGTTAATCCCCCCCCCAATTGTGTTCCTGATTTTGAGAGGAAAAGACAGATAGATTTTCTTCTGTAAAATGTGGTGGATGTGAAATGTAGTCATTTTAAATGTTATATTTCAAAGAGGCAGAGTGACTTCCCAGATATTTATCAGAATGAATTTTAACAGACTGCATTATTACCCATAAATAGGGCAAACTAATGGTAGACTAATATATAGATGCTATTTAAGATCTGCAGCCTGAATAAATTTTTTGTGCAGTCTTGTTTGTTGTAGTGTAAATTGGTTTATTTTGTGCTTTTGGCTATTAAAAAGTACATACGATGGAGGATATTTTTCTCCCCAGTATAAACATCTGGCAGCATTCCATGCATGCACAAGTAATTGGCATTTAATTGGCAATGATCATTTGTATTTCAGCATCACAAAGTGAGGGTTTCCCCTGGAAGAAACAGCTGTCACTGGAACATTAGTGCCATTTTTAAAAGACTAGGTGTTCCTTGTTGAAATGTAACTAAATGTAAATTATGGAACTCTCACAAATCTCTTTCATTTGAAATGATAATTTAAACTAATTTTCACATCTAGTATTTTACTGCTACTGTTGATTATAGGCAGTGCTTTGCAAAAGCACATTCAATTGCGAGGTTTTCGCAGTGCTGTACAGTACTGTTGTTGAAATAATCTAATTCAATTTACTGATAGAATTTGGGATGCAAATTGTGGGCATATTATGCAAAATGGTAATATTATTCCCTTATTGTTTTTAATATGCCATGAGGTACACTATTTGATCAAATAAGCTTTCAGTTAATCCACATGCCCTGATTCCATTAGAACTCGATGAGATAATTTACGCTGGCTGATTCTGGGCATTTTCCATAGCTGTTGTTGAAGATTCGTCTTGTAAAACTGGGTCACTACATATGACTATTAAAATCTACACCTTTTGTCCATAACAATGGCAAACAGAAGCTTAAGTTGAATGATTCTGTATCAACTATCTAGGCTTTACCTCATGTCATTCATTTGAAAACAAGGATGCAGTATCAATGGGTATAGTACAGTACTTAAACATAATATAAGCATGTTAAGTAGCAATATTATTTTGATAAAACAACACACTGGACTATTAGTATGAACTGATCAAAAAGCATACCTATTTCTGGTTTTATAGTTATGTTTTTGTATGTCTGAACAGCCCCCCCCCAAACACATGGTACTCCCTACCATCAATATCCAAATCTACACCTCTGGACTGAACCTTTTTGCTATTTACTCTCTACACATTAGCAACACTACTACATGCTCCGTTTCTCATTGGCATCTACTATTAGAATGGGATAATCAGTTCAAGATCATTGTGTTGTTGTACAGTACAAATCATTGCACAAGTTTTACATATACCGCATGCATTTAATAATTTTGCACTATAGTAGCCCTAGCTGAGTACACTTTTGATAACTATGGATTTTGAAATTCTGCCGAGGCTATGCTTTGGAGATTTGGACAGCCGCAGTCAGTAGTGAGTTGGAGAGCTTCATAAACTCTGCATTTCAATGGCAGCACTCTCTGAAGTACCATGGAGTGGCCAGATCTCTTTAGGTGGGTAACCTATTACTGGTCTGGTCACTTTGATGGTTGACATTCTTAGGAAGTAGCTGTTGCTGTGGTGGATCGGCTCCTCCCAAAGATGTTCAATGTCACACCTTTCAACAAACCTGAGACTCAGATTAAGGCATTCTCTGCGTGTCTTGTCTGTTGTCTCAGTGTATGCTCCAAATGCGGTGAGTGATATCTTGGTGAGAGAGACATTTTATTCACAATATTGCTCAGTGATTGATGAGTGCCCATGAGGTGACATTCCTCTGGCCATGGGTGACTTCAGTGCGACCATTTGCACTGACAAGGCTGGCTATGAGAATTTTGTCCATCCCTTCTTTTCACAAAAGTTCCGGGTCCGTGAGTTGCTGGATCCTGGTTCTAGCACCCTGAGCTGCATCATTGAACTTGGTACTCCAATAATGGTGACGTAGTGGAGAAGATCCGTCACACCCTCGGGGGCAGACAGTGGAGGCTCCAACAGATCTGCAACGTCTACGGAAGTGCCCAGTTTGTGAAATCTGATGACAGACTTGTTGTTGCTACTCTGAAAATTCAGCTTAGGTTCAGTAGGCTAACTATCACCAACTAGGAGAATGAGGCTTTTTGAGGCTGATCCTTCGATTAGCTGTGAACCACCTAATGTCACTGAGATTTCACAGGTGATGAACCAGCTAGAGGGACGGAAGGCCATAGAGATCTGTATTTTCCAGGGCGATGTCTCCCGGCTGATGGTATGACTGTCCTCCTGGCATTGAAAGCAATCTTTGCTTCCATTTGGTAGATAGGCGTCATCCTAACTGACTGGAAACGGGACTTGTTGTCCCTTTCTGGAAAGGGAAGGGTGATCATCTGGATTGCGGCAACTACTGGAGGATATCACTGCTTTCAGTGCCGGGTAAAGTCCTTGTTGGGTCATCCTTAACAGGATTCATGATCACTTGCTCGCCTACCAGTGACCGGAGCAGTCGGGTTTTACGACTAAAAAGTCTACATCACCTGCATCCTGGCACTTAGGTTTCTCATCGAGTGCAATCACAGGATGTCTTTGCAGCTATTGTTGATTTTTGTAAAGCGTTAAACTCACTTGATCAGGCTGCCCTGTAGGATATCCTGAGACTTCATGGGATCCCCGAAGTTGCTGGATGTTATGGCTGGCCTGTATGCCAGTACTGTGAGTACTGTACAGAGTGAAGACAGAATCTCAGCATTCTTCCCAGTGGTTTCTGTGGTTAATCAAAGGTGTATTCTTGCTTCTACTCTGCTCCATGCTGCATGGACTAGGTGTTTGGCAGGATCGTGGTATCTAGTGTTACAGACCCGGGGCATGGTGTAAATGGGAAATGATGGTGATAATCTACTTATGGCTCTAAGACAAAGCGGTTTATAAAACAAAACAGAATACCACAAAATGAAAAGACCACGTGGGTTCAAAAGCAATTGGGAGAAACAAAAACTATCCACGAAAACATCAAAAGGTAGCAACTAGTGAAAAAGAGTAATACAGGGAGCAGAACTAGAAGAATCAAACAGAGCAACAACACACAGTGACTTGAACACACAAAGTAACATCTCACACAATGACTGACAAAGGCAGGCACTTAAATACCAAAGTAACAAGGACGAACAAAGGGCAGGTGTGAATCAAAAGACACCCGTCAGTCAACAAGGCACAGCACAACAAGAAACAGGTGAAAAAAATACCAATACATGGCACAAGGGAACATAACAGAGGGCTGACTACATTAGGAAAAAACCAGGAAGAAGTACAAGTAGAACATTAGTTAACCCACACACACACAAGACCAAAATCAGAAACATAAAGCAAAGACAAAGAAAACAATACCAACCACTAAGGAAAGCAAAACCAGTATAAATTAATCAAAATGTCAGACTTGCCTCTGGGCAGCCTCAAACTTATGACCAGATGGGATAATAGTCTGAGCTACACACTCAACCCACTGAGCCATGCAGTGGTCCAGGTAACAGGGAAACACAATAGGGACAAGGAACACTGAGCCTGAAGGGCAAGAAACAGGGAGGTGGACAGGATGGCCAGCAACACCTGCTGGTCAAACAGAGAGGAGACACTAATGGCGGGGTAGGACGGGCTCTGACCCTGACAGTCCAGGGGCTGCGGGGCATCTATTGATGAGGAAAGATATACTGATCTTAACTTAGCCAGTGATGCTGTGATCTTCGCAGAGTCAATGGAGGCTCTAATAGGGGATCTTGAGGAACTGAGCAAGGAGTCTTAGTATCTGGGTTTGCAAGAGTCCTGGATAAAAACCAAGACCCAGGCCTTTAATGACCTCTTGGGCATAGCTGTCAGCAGTGTGTCTGTCTGCGGAGGGAATATCAACCCAGTCAAGAAGTTCACTTACCTCAGCAGCAATATTTGTGTCTCTGGCGACTCTTCCTATGAAGTCAGTAGAGTGATTCAGAGAACATGGGGGGGTCATGAGGTCGCTGGAAAGCAGTGTGTGGTGCTTCTGATATCTTTGTAAGAGGACGAAGGTCCAAGTCTTGACTTGCTCTCCCAAATATTCCTTGGGTACTGCTGGCTTGACATAACGTCAAATGAGCAGTTGCTCAAGGAGTCCTGATTGAGACCTGCATTGTGAGACAGCATTAGTTATAGTACTATGGCCATGTGGTATGTTTCTCTGAGGACCCAAGCAGCAGGACCAGGCTAAGGGGATGCCCACATAATGCCTGGCTACGGCAGATAGACGGGCATTTCCAGAGGGTGGGACTGCATCGTGTATTAGCCTGGGAGGTCGGCAAATGGGATCCTGAGGTGTTTCATTGTCTGGTGGGAGCGGCAATGCACTGACCTAATCTGACATCACGTTCTAGCCCCTACCCAGCCGTAATCTTAACCATTAATAATCAACCAAAATACAAAACTTTTGGCATTTTTATTTTTTTGATTACATTTTTTAGAAAAATGTCAAATGAACAGGTTTTTTTATCCCATTGTGGGGACATTTGGTCAACACAATGTAATATATACATGCACACACACACACAAACATCAAAAATTACAGCAAAGATAACCTACAATAAATTAGCTAAGGTAGCTAGCCACTTTTTTAGGTGTATAGCTAGCTGACCTGAGAAAGAGAGAGAAGCTATGTCAACTTGTGGCGCTGCAGTGTAACGTCGGTTTTCGAAGACTTGCCATAATAAAAGCTGTAGAACAGGGGTAGGCGATCTTACCCAGAAAGGGCCACTGGGTATGCACTTTTTTGTTGAAACTCATTAATTAGATTACTAATTAGAGGACTGATTGGTTTGAATAGCTGACCTAAAGGTTGTTTACTTTTCAGAATCCGAAGTTTGCTCAGATGTTAGATTCAGATTGAAATGGCCCTACATTTAAATTTATATTTGATTGGTTTCTAAATATTGTGACAATCTATAAATTGCTGCCCATAAGAATTGTGATTTATGACTGATCAATCAATTTTTCCTCCACCCTTATTGACTGACAAAGATCTGAATTTTATGGAATCTAAGTCTGAAATATGGAGTAAATAAGGTGAGTTACAAATGAAACGTGCCAGTTTTATGTATACAGTGAACAACATTGCAAATAAATAATGACTAGTTGCTACCACTAAACATACCATTCAAGTCATTATTAGCTGTATTTTCTATTATATATGACTATTTTAAAGTCCTTAGTGAACTTTTAAAAAATTGTTACTTCATAAAAAATATGCATGTCCAGGAGTGTCCATATTATGCCTGCAGATGTAAACATTTGTTGTCCCATTATCATTTCAGATGTCTCAAGAAACACAAAGGGTCCGGGAAACATTTTTATGTCTAAAAGCTATATGCTTGCAGCCAAAAGCAAACCAAAAATACCAATATTCCATAAAAAGGCCACATTTGAAGTGTCGCTTTCTGTTGTGCCTTCAATCCCCCAACTTCATTCTATGCCTGACAGGCTAATTCCTCCATGCATCACAGATATCAGGCATTTTCCGCTTGCAAAGTTCTGGCTGCCGGGTTGTGTACTTGACTTTAAATGCCATTCTTTTCTGGGAATTGTGACATTCAGTAGATGCTAAGACATTTACTGCACTAAGGAAATCCAGCCTACTGGAAGTGGACTTTCTCTAGGTAGGTGAGTCACGGACTTAAGCTTTGCCTGCAGAGGACATGCAAAGCAAATTTTGCCTGTGACCAACCTTTGGTGGAACAACTAGTGAACATTTGTAATGAAAATGTCATTGCGATTTCACCAGACTTACTTATAGTGCCGCACTCCCAAGAGGCATGATTTTGTTTGATAAATAAATCTAGTAATTATCCTGCTGTTAGGGCTGTGTAGCAAATGTCACACACAGATAAACTGTGATTTAGCTTTGCTGGATGCTAATAGCCTGCATAGCATTAATGAATATGTGTGTGTGTGTGTGTGTGTGTATACACAGTGTATATATATATTAAGGCTGTCAAAATTAACGGGTTAATGCGGATTAATCCAATATCATGATTAATCTGATTAAAATTTTTTATGCAATTAACCCATAACCCAGAATGACTCAAAATCCCTGAAAAGTCTCTGTCAACCTATTTCGGGCAGTTTTGGTGCGTTCCATTCGCCCTCGGAACTCGTATTCCGAGTCGGATTCCTAGTTTTGAAGCCGGAAGTGAAGACATGTGCGCTCCCGTTTCCCGGAGATCCGAGAAATATCTTGGAGCAGCACAGAGGATCCCGAGTTCAGAATCCAAGATGGCTGCGCCTTTTATCAACAGAAGGGAAAG
>JAODLC010000044.1:23635232-23659279 GCA_026781145.1 Hippopotamyrus pictus | reverse complement strand
GGTATTGCACTTCTGTGGCAGATGGAATGCATCCGACTCGTGTTCAAGATGTTCAATAAACATGTTAAATGCATATACTGTATATATATTCCCTTTTTCCTTGAGTCGATTAATATAGATTCAAAATGAATGATATTTAATCGTGATTAATCTAAATTAATCCACATCAACCCTATGATTAATCTGATTAAAAATGTTTATCTTTTGACAGCACTAATATATATATATATTAAAAGTTTATTATTATTAAGAGTTTCCTTTCTGTTTGAATTCAAGGATACACATAATTAGTGAACAATATGTTTTCATCAGATATCTAGGTCAGTTACAGAATTATTAGAGATCTGAACTCCAACATACACTGCAAATACCATACTTGAATTCTTTTTTAAAAATAAATAATACTACAGATTAGCTTTTTAAAACTTTAGTTAGTTTTTACAATGTCAGCCAGAGCCAACCACAAGCTTACCACTGTCATGTTGTTAACATTAGCAGAATAATTCCCAGAACCCAAAACTGTTTTCTTGCCCATTCCCATAATACATACCAATATATATATACTTTTGGTTTGATCATTCATGTCTGAATATATAGAATAGTTGGTTGCTGTTCACTGTTAAGATAATTGTTTGGTATTTTATTGCTAAATGTGATAATGTATTCATTTTCTTCAATTCAATATTATCCAGAATAATGATCATAACGAAGTATGATAACTGAGCTACCAACTGAAAGTACTTCTTTATTCATCTGTGTTGTTAAAAAAAAATTACATTACCGTTTTACATTTCTGGCCTTCAGAGAAGTGACCATTTTGTGTTTAAATGAAAGCTCATTATACAGACTAAATTATGTGCCATTTATTGATCCCTATGGTGGATTATGGGCTTTAAGTTTGTCTAGACAGAATAGTTAGTGTGATGACAGGAGGAAACATATCAGCCCCTTGGGAAGAATCCCTGAGCTCCATAAGCAATTAATGCCTGCCAGGTAATGGAATTTCGGTTTACACTATATCCACCACTGCACTGACATTTCAAGTACCTCATAGAAAACATTAGCCTAATGAGTAAGGGGGTGTGGGGGGGCACTCTCTCTCTTCACTTTGGATCTTCATTGGCTATAATAACATACTCAACCACCTCCGTCCAGCTAAGAGTCTATACTGTATGTAAGCCTCCCAGAATGGAAAGTATTGATACCTATGAATGATTCCTATTTACCACACAGGAGTACACTTATATACACGGAATGAGAGTGAAAGGGTAATAATGAACTTAAAATTTTTTGTTCTTGGTGGTCATGTCAACACATACTGTATAATAAGAAGGGGGTCCAGAAGTCCAGGGGTGTTTCTTTTTTTGCAACCGCTGAAAAATGGTAATTTTGCTACCCTATAAACCGGCGAGAAGAGGTGAGTAACTGTATAATGCCAATGCCTGCATAAAAGCATAGCGCCAATAAAACACAATCCACAGTTCTGTGGTGGAAACCTGCTGATTTTTTAATTTTTTTTATTTTATTTTTTAAGGACAGTAAACCCAAAATATAATAAAGAACAGCCCTGACCTAGCATAACAGATCCCTGGCACATCTAATGATCTACATGAGCATTACTGATACAGAGTGCTCCCTGATGCACACATCCAAAGGACACAGTCAGCATTTTGGCCCGAGAGTCTAGTAAATGAGCTGTCCAATGGAAATGGAGAAGAGAGCACTACATGTTTCATAAGTGCTGCAATAGCAGGAGAAATGTGAAAAATATGACTGGAATGTGTGAAAAAAACAGGAGGTTCTCCTGCTTGATATCTAACAAGCTTATTTTGATGTGTAAAAATTGAAATCCTTAATATGCAAATCAGTTACTTGTAATGTAGCCAACTCTTTTGTAAACTCATCCAAAATATTACTGATATTGACAATCGATTATTACAGGTATTATTTATACATATTAGAGTGGCTTGATTTTATTCTCGCTACCTGTTAATCTGTCTCTAACTGTTTATCTAAAAAAAAAACATCTTTATTAGGTTATATGAGAGGTGTAATGTTCACAACAACTGGAAAGTTAGGGGACTCTTTTCTGTTCTTTAAAATTTCTACTATGATATCCAAAAGGTATTTCTCCTGTAAACTTGCAAGAAAGTAATTAAGACTCATTTCTGAAATGAATTGGAATGTTAAGCATTTTGGTTATCACCGTATTAGCCCCTGTGCACACTGAACATGACCCATAATGTTCTGCTGCTTGTGACACAGCCAGCTTCTTGTGTGGTTCCCCAGAATCCTCATTACACTCATTTGTCATGGGGCTGCTGGCCTGGGAGAGTGAGTGCGGATAAGTTCTTTTTGCATTCATAATCGTATGCTCGTGAAGAGGAATTTGTAAAGCAAGTCAGGTTCATTGTTTAGTGGTGCAAGTCTGGTGGAGTATGCAGGGGGTCCAAAGGTAATTTAATCTTGACTATTAGAGAGGGTTAATTAGTTGGTGATCTGGAGCTGGACGAGGAAGCCAGCAGGAAGGGACTAAACAGAGAGCTGCTGGCCTACTGGGAACCATTAAGGGAAGCTACTGTACTTGCAATACAGTCTTACAGTCGTGCAGTTGAAAAAGTATACATTTTTTTGCAAGAATATCCTGCTGCTTAGAACTTATGTTAGTATTGCATTGTACTGTTTACTGTACTGTATCTGCTGCTCATTTTATCTCTAAACAATAAAAGTTGTGATTTGTTTTTTCAAAAAAAATCTCATACCTTTTATTTTTTTGTTGGAATGTGTAAATCTTAAAACAATTTATAAAGCCAAAACATTCTGCTTTTAGGCACTGTGCTGCTTTTGTCCTTATTCCACTTGTTTGTAATATACTGCTTCCTTTTACATGTAAAAACAGTATGATACTCCAGTGTTTATAATTAGAGGGAAAAGAATGTGAAAGACCAAAAAAGCCTGTGATACAAACACATTTGATAGGCATGAAGAAAAAAGGCGAACAGCTGAATTTGAAACTGGGAACCTGCAATTAACAGGCTTTTACTAGAATACCACATATCAATGAGCGTTATCACAGGAAAACGATAAGTGTGATTTGTATGAGGGAGTCCAATGATGTGGTTAGTTAGAACTACGAAAAATATAACCTGTTTGAGAAGTGCCTTCGTAGAAAAAACACTTTGTTGCATATATTAACATGCATGAGGTTGTTTATTTTTTTTTGGTGGTCATACGTAGAAAAGCTTTTGCTGGTAGATGTGTTTACCTTTAATAAGGTGTTTACTTTTATTATGGCTAGAAATGCAACTCCATGAATGTAAAGGAAAAAGGGAGAATCTCAAGAGGTACCGATTTGATTTAAATCTTAAAGCTTAGGACTATCACAGATACTAAATTGCAGTGGAATAGCAGAAAGCAGAATAAAACATTATCAGACTGGCTTAGGGTGACACAATATTTCTATCCCTTTTTACAAAAAGCTGTATTGTACTGTAACCACACCACAAATGATCTTTATTTAGCAGCAAAGAAATATAATAAAAGACCACAGTAAACCATGTAAGATATGTACTGTACATTTTATTCTCATAATAAAGGTTTCCAGGCTACCTTTGAAGAAACACTTTTGAGCAACAAATCATTTTAAACAAACGAACCCTGTAGCAGCCTTCTTCATTAAAAATCTGCATAAATAACTTTTTTACTTAAAACAAACTTGTATCATTCTTGATATATTTCATCTAAGCATATATTAATACTTGACATGTTGATAGTGTCTATTTTAGATGATTAGCTTAACTTAAACTAAACAATTTGTTTTGTTTTACACTCCTTTATTTAGCTTTTTTCACTTCAGGTTGGCAGTTAAAAAAAGAGACTTATTGTCTCAATTTAATACCAGTCTGAAGTGTTTCTCCTGCATCATCAGATCAATGAAAAGTAAATAGGCTACACTTCTTGTTTCACAGTGCAGTATTGATCTTTCTTCAGCTTTAGCGTCCCTTTCCCCCCGCATGTTGTGTCTTTCAACCCCTGGGACTGTACTGATTGCCATAGATTGGACAAGCTAACAAGCGCATGATGAGCAACCATGCTTTCTTCAGTCTTTCATGCCTTCATTTTTTAGTTGTGCTTGTACACACACACAAGCTCACATCCCAACAAATGGCTTGTGGAGCTCCACGTCAAAGCAGGCCCTTTTTCTACAACGAGGACGTCTTACTCGGGGTTTGCACAAAGTAATGGAATACCAAACAGCATTTGGTCCTCAGCTTATCTTTAACTTTGAGCCTTTCCAGTTGGAGTCTGCCGTTCTGGGGAATATGGAAGGTGAGATGCGGAGAAAACTATGTACTATGCTCAAGCTGGAAATAGAAGCTGAGGCATCCTGCAGGTAAGTCTGGCATTCACTTCAGTCTGTCGACTCCACCCCCATCCCTCCAAGTTTGCAAATTTTATGACTATAAGGATGGACATTCTTTGTTAGGTATATATACGTGCGATGCATGGATCAGGCTGAAGAAGGTTTGAGCTGCGATTGAAGGTGAAAAAAGTAGATGTTTTTGTCTTCTGAAACTTGGGTTTCTATTCACAATACTTAATGCACTGTTACAGCACATATTCTGTAATCTCAGCAAAAAGTTGCCTGCAGTTGACTGCTGTGGGCTCGATACTTGTGTGTCTGTTCAACTTCTTTGTTCACTAAAAAAATTAAGTTTGTGAAGCTTCCACTTATTTTTAATACTTGACGATAAAAAAAAAAACTTTTAGGCTAAAATAGAACAAATAGTCATATGACAGTTGAGTATTGGCAGATGCAAATCACCCAAAGAATATATAAAACAAAATTTGTTTATTATAAAGCTTCATTAAAAAATAAACAATTTAAAACAACATTTTACCAGACCTGTATTAGAAATTACGTAGATAATTTTCATCTATTTATGAAATTGTATATGTGTGTATATATATATATATATATATATATATTCCCCTTTTAGTTTAGATGAGTGCTTCGTCACACCATCAGAATACATTTTCAATATTCAACTTTATCTTTTACAATTTGCTTTATTTGCTTTTCATACTCCATTTCACTTAAATTTTATTCGTAGATGTTCGAAAATACATTTTTTATTGTTTTTACCATTTTTTATTCACAATGAACATGCCTTTATATAAAGGTAAATCCATCTGTAATTTCACTCCTTTCATTCCTGACAGAATTTTTTTTCTTGCTACTGCAAAATGTTTGGTCACAAATCCCACTGAAATAAATAGGTGAAATGAAAAATTCATCTACAGAATTCTATCTGCCCTGTTGTCATCACTTTACAGTGAAAAAACTGACGAAAAATGGTTGTAAGGAAATGTGTTATTTTACGATGACAGTTTATACATTTTAAAAAACGTAGACACAGCATTCATCATGATGTGTACCTGAGCAATAAATAATCACGACAAAGGGTTCAGCAGCTGCTACAACAGGATACCTGCCAGGGATGATCATGTTTATTGCTTCCTGAATTAGTCATTGAGCATGGATGTCACAATGCCAAGCCACCTGTGGCAAGATTTATTTTTAGATGGTTAGAAAATCAATCTATCTGGATTTGACCCAGTTTGTGTGCACAAATATACAGGTCATGTTGCCGGTGTCTTCCTTAATTGAGTCTCTTGATTTTTTTAACAACTGCTACTGTGCTGTTCTCTGTTAAGCTACTGGAGGTGTCCTGTGTTGTCTTGGACAGGCCCTCGGGTGAACCTGATCAGCATTAGTGGTTAGAAGATGAGTGGATGCATACTGGTAGAGAACTTTAATTAAAATTAATGATGGGCATATGTAAGCCATTATATAATTGAAAACTTAAAGGGTTCATTTGTCTGAATTGCTTGGTTTATAGTGTAGATAAACCATCAATATTTAAAAAATTATTAATATTATTTCAGGTATCTGCCTTCTTAGTTGCTACCTGCTGTAGATGCCTTATGCAGTGTATTGGTCTAGCCCACTTCTACTAACCATGCAGAATATCCATCCAATTGTCAGCTCTCCAAACCTGTTTGATGTTTTCAATATATTATTTAATTTAATTCATTTTATTATTTAACATAGTCATTTTTGCTTATTTTCAATTCATGTTGCTGACGGAAAAATTCAGATTTTCAGAAACCTTACCATATAGCATAACAGCAATATTTAAAATAACGGTAATGCAACCAAGATGCACACACGTAATAAATGTGATCCTTAAGTAAATGAACCTAATCTTGAAGTAGATGCATCCTTGCCCTAGCATCAGGGGACCAATGAACACCTTCCCATGGGTGTCCTGTTAACTCCTTCTACATCAATATCTACTATTAGTGCAATCTGATCCTAATTGGCATTAAATGGGTTGTCTGGGCCTAGAAAGGGCAGACACTGTGGGGAAGGCAGAGAACAGAGGGACGGAGGGAGCAGAGGCACAAGAAAAAGCACGTTCAGATCAAAGCTGAGGGACTCGACAGGACGACTGGGAATTCCTGACATTTGGAAATACTAAAGTACCATTTTCCTTTCAAAAGCAATCCGGGATTGCCATACCGACTTTAATACTCATGTTCAAAGAACAGCAAGCCATAATAACAGAACACACATAACAGAAAGGAAACCTGTGGTATGACCGTAATCCTTTCAAAAATGTATGCACACAATCCTATGTATTATAGAAGAAAACAATAATGACATTTTCAGGGTTGGTGGTCTTGCTAGAAAATGCAATATATATTAAAGTTTAGGCTGTTTACTCATTGACTGAATTAAGTTGTGGGCTCTTGCATCTACATTATTCAGAATCTTCAGATATTTGTCTTTTCCCAACACCATAGCCTATTGTTCAACTACATACTCTACATTGTGTTTTGTATTGTGTTTATGGTAGCTTAATCTGCTGGCCCCCTAGATAACAAAAAAATGGAAGATTAAGCATTTGGTAATGTAAGAAAACCAAAAAGAAAGAGTCTTCACGTTTTTGTACACAGAATGTGATACCAAAACACGTATAATTTTTCCATTCATCCGACTGCTAAGTGCTTCTCATGGTTAGTGCTGTGTAGGGCGGTAAAGCACTATTATTTTGATAATCGCTTAATCTTGTGATCAGGCAATCAGCTAATTGATTAGTTGGGCCCAAGGGTTCACAGAAAAGTGCGAAGGCAAGAGTCACTGCTATAATAAAAATTTACACGTGTACAGAATCTCAATTTAAAGCAGGAATGTGGCACAGAAACAAAGATCCACTGTGTCCGCCCTATTTAGCTTGCTAATGATTGTACTTTATACTTCAGTACACAGTATGTTGACCACGAGCCATGGAGATGCAGCAGCGAAACTACAATGAGCACTTTGAGACAATGTAATGCTGTGAAAATGCGCTGTATTAATAAAACTGAATTGAATTTTATGTACACACTGTACTGTATTATAGCGTATTGGAATTATACACAGTTCAGTAATTTAATTTGTACAGTACTGTAATTTGAAAAGTGCATGTTTGAAACAGTACTATATTATGAAATCGGCAATGAAATTAAGCAAATAGCAATGCTGTCCGCTTTATGACCATATATTTATGTGCTAAATTAAAGTTCTAACATTACTGCACTAATCTATCTCTCTATCTATCTATCTGGGTGATTCTCACGAAATCTTGGTTTTCGAAGATGTCAAACATTAAGTATTTTAAAAGACTTGCATCAACAAATTTCTTTCTTAGCCCTTAATAACCAGGTCTTAAGTGTTTGTAAAGGTAAATTAAAAATCATTTACAGAAAATTTTACATGCTTTTTAACATTTGCCAAAACAAATCCATGACAGTCTGAAAACATCAAGACGTACATTAAGAACGCCAATACACACATTCACACTTATTGATAGTCATGCTCATTAAAAGTCATGCTCTGCAGTTACTTGAAACTCTGAAATAATGTATATTTTTAAATTAATGTTTTAATTTGATTTGGACTTATTTCTGTCATTACCGCAACACAATCACAGTCAATAACCTAAAATTTTTCACATTTTCCTGAAACTTGATATATTTTTGAAGTCAATTAGATGGTAATCTGCCTGCGACACTAAGAAGAAGAAAAATATCTAAATACCTAAATAGGTTATAATGATCATCTGTTTATGGTGATCAATTTCACCAAAACAGATGTGATCACTATATGGTTTCCACTGTATTTTCAAAAGCACAGCTATCCCACCATTTTGAAATCTTGGCAATAGATTTTGTCGCTGGGGTTCTCATGCTCCTATCTTCTGTGCCATGATACGATCAGTGTGTGGAGTTCGGCAGAAGAAAAGAGTTCCTACATTAAACTGCTCACTACAAAGTCTGTGGATTATCTTGAGTAACCAGGTCATGATTTCTGGTAAGAGATTGCTGTTGGATTTTTCAAATGTATATTTCTGCTGCTTTAATCACCAGAGACAGAATGCCATTCACTCCCATTATATTCGAGAGAATCCCTACAGCCAAAATCTCTAAAACTAGTAGGGTTGCCAACTCTCACACATCTGGTATGAAATTCACGTTTTTTGACTATCACACTCATGCAAAAAAATCTTATGGCAAATCTGTATTATTCCATTATAAATCCAAAATTAGCTACATCAAAAGCATTGCGGTAGTTTGCAAACCCTACAGACTATTTACAAGGTAATAAAACTCTTACATACTGTACATGTAAATGAGCGTGAAGACTTGTCTCAAATTTGAAATCTCAAGCCCTCCAGCTGACCAAAGTTTACAACCCTGAAATAGGCAACTCCCAGCAGAACACACAGCACTAAAGCCCCTCTAAAACATATCTTTTTTTCAGTTTTGAGAACTGCCCCGTTAATATACTTCAATAACAAAAATTATATTATTATACGATTATAATGTTTGTTGTAATAAGGTTTGTTATTAACGTCTATTAAAGCTGGTAAAGTATGTTAGGATGTTATGATATACTTACATACTGCTTATGAATGTTCTATGAATGCATAATAATTGCATTTTGAAGGTGCGCTGAATGTTCTGTGAATGCATCATAAAGGCATTATGAAGGTGCAGTTCATGTAAAGTGTTACCAAAAGCTACATCATTTTTCTGGTACATAGGAAGGAAATTTCCAGATTGATTAGCTGGTAAAAGGAAACTATATCATGAATAATTTCCTAGCATTACTGGTGCTGTCAAGCATCAGTCTGTCTGTGCTCTTGTCTGTAGCTCTGCCAATCTGTTTAACAAAAAAAGTAGAAAAACAAAATGTCCATTAGCATCTCTCTTTTCATCTTCAGTGTGTTTTGTAAAGGGAAAACAAATCATGTTTTGTTAGTAAATTTGATGGCGGATGTGTAGAACTGATATGACAGCTGTTGTGATGCTGTGATGGAAGTCAGCACTTTGCATGAGTTGTTCGAACGCTAATTGGACTGCACATTATTCAGCTTCTCTTGCGATATCATTCTAGTTCAGGTAGCAACATCAGCTTAATTGTATGTGTGTGTTTGTCATACTGTAAATGGAAAACAGCCAACAATGAAAGAATGTCTCGATTCACATCCATTATCGGCTACTGCTAGAGTGCTATCATCTTTAATTTTCCTTAAATTCCCCTAAATTGATAATCATGATTATTTATAAACTAGTCAAAGTCTTAGGCTCCAGGCTGCCAGTGCCCTAACTAGGATAAGCACAGAGAAATGGATGGATAATCAAACACTTTTCAGTGTCCAATATGAAATTATAGTATCATAATACATCAAATTTTAACGTATGACCTTAAAATCTGATAATATGCTGATAATAATGAACAGAATTCAGGCTGTAGTACAGTAAATGCAATAGCTTTTGATCATTTTGATTGAGACCAGAGACCACAAATATCCTTTTCAGGTTCATTGTGGTCAGTTTCAGTCAGTCAGCTACTCCCTCCACAGTGATTGTCCTTATTCCTCAGCTTTTATACCTCATTTGACTTTATTAGACTGTCACCCTGTTTTCTGCAGTGAAGCTACAGAATAGAGTGTATCATTCAGTTTTCTACTCAGCTTATTACTACAGGGAATAATTAATTTTTTTAGTTGTTTATCAGTCTATTATTGTGTGCTAGTTAACAGCAAGTAGTGTAGTCTTATAATAAACAAGCACAATATTTTGCTGAAAGATGAGGGTACAAAAATGAAAGAAAAAAAAATTTAATTTATAGATGTAAGACCTATCAAGATTCAGATAAGGCTGATCTAATGTATTTGATCTTTCATTAGATGTTGAAGGTTGTGTTTTAGAAGAGTACTTCAGGTAGTTAGTTTAGCCTGAAATGTGATTTTCATTCAGATTCCACAGATTAAGATTAGCTGCAATTGAATAAACCATTTACTCTGTTATGTTCTCATTTTTACCCATCTCTATATCTTTCTCTATAAAATGCAAAAATATTATGTAAATATCAATTTCATATACGTGTGCATGATTTGAATGCCAAGCATAAAATCAGAAATTAGTTGAAAATGTGGTTATTCTTACAATTATTGATAAATTCCACTATAAATATCAATATTCAATTCTACACTGCGTCCATCTATAAAGGCTAAGGTACATGTGAGTGTAGAAACTCATTCAGGTGCCTTACAGTCCTGGACAGCTGTTTTAACAATACAGAAACCATGACTCTGAGGGAGTCAAAACCAGTCTGAAATGACAATAATTGTAAATTACGCGTTAAATAACAATGTTAAATTCCAGTGTTTCGTTACATCTTGCCTCCAGTAAATTTTATTTAATTTGTGAAATAGGCAAAATACATTTAACATGCATGACAAGACGTTATCTTGCTAAATTATCAAAACTTATATTGTCTTCAAGACTGGTTAGAAAAATAGTTTAGAAGTTTTATTTTTAGGAAATGAATGCTAATACCGATTATGTTTGTAGTGTAAGATTTTCCAGCTATTCAAATTTCTTAACTTGATATTCCCTTAACATTTGTGTACTAAAGAATATGTTTTGGATATTTGATTTTCTGCATTAGGGCAAGTATCCAATTAGCAATTACAAACACTCTCTCTGCCCAATGAATTAGCAAACCAAAATACTGTTTAAGTGTTGTCTTTGAAGTGTGCCGTGATTGGTCAATATTGACCTGTTTGGATTTGCATTTTATCCAATTGCACTACAGCTATTTCACCCTGTATTGTTCTCTATTTTGTGTCACACTTTGTTCCCTGTGCTTTACAGCAATATCACTGCAATGCTTGTAAGATAATGATCCTTGCAGGGAATGTATGGCTGGTTGGGTTGCTGGTGTTCAATTCCAGGTAACTCATTTGATTCAGATTTGGGTAGGCAGTGATCAAAAATCATTTCTCTAATGGCCATGTGGGAAATAAGAGGAGGGTGCAATGAGTTCACATTTGTTGCGTTCACGAAAGGATGTAACGTCACCTCCCAGCAGTACCTGTCACTCTGAATGGCTGTATCCCCTCCAATCAATAAGAAAAAGCCTCTACAACTTGTCGTATATATATATATCCTAGTTTAGAATATAAGTTTAGAATGCTGGTTCAGTAGCATTTTTGTGAATTAATTTGAAAATTTGCTCAAGATTTCTTGGACTGCTAGAAGCAGAAGTTTAGAAATTTGGGAGAATGTCACTCTGTTAAATATAATCAGAATAATCACTATTACCTCCTGTTGAATGGAAAAAAATAACACACACACTGTATACATACATGAATATGCATGCGTATATATGAACCAGTCTAGCTATCACAATTTGACCATTGTCAGTCACTCAGATTCTTATGCTTGCCCATTTTTCCTGATTCCAACAAATCAGCTCCAAGATCTTACTGTTCCCCATCATCGTCTATAATTGGACCCTTAACAAGCGCCATTGTAATGAGATAATCAATTCACTCCACCTCTCAGTGGTTTTAATGTTATGACTGATCAGTGGATATGGACCCCCTTTTGCCTTCAGAACTGCCTTAATTCTTCAAGGCACAGATTCAGCAAGGTGCTTGAAACATTCCTCAGAGACTTTGGTTCATGTTGCCATGATAACATCATGCACTGGCTGCAAATGTCGTCTGCACCACCCTAATGCAAATCTCCCATTCCAATACATCCCCTAGGCGTTCTATTGGATTGAGATATGGTGACTGTAGAAGCCATTTGAGTACAGTGAACGCATCGTCATGTTTGAGAAACCAATGTCAGATGATATGAGCTTTGTGACATGGTGTGCTATCCTGCTGAAGTATTCATTAGGAGCTGGGTACATTGTGGTCATAAAGGGATGGACATGGTCAGCAACAATACTCTGGATGCCCAGTTGGTACTAAGGGATGTACTAAGTGTTCCAAGAAAACATCCCACACATCATTTCATGACCCCCAGCCTGAATTGTTGATATAAGGCAGGAGGGAGCCATGCTTTCATCTGAATGTCACAGCAGAAATCGTGCAATGTTTTTCCAATCTTCCATTGTCCAATTTTGATGAGACTATGCTCACTGTAGCCTAAGTTTCCCGTTCCTAGGTGACAGGAGCGGCACCTGATTTGGTTTTCTGCTGCTGTAGTCCATCTGCGTCAAGGTTCGACATGTTGTACCTTCAGAGATGCTCATCTGTATACCTTGGTTGTAACGAGTGGTTATTTGACTGATGCATTTCTATCAGCATGAACCAATCTTCTTTTGTTTGATGTAAACATCGACCCCTTCACATTCACTTAGTTTAGGGGCAGAAGATCCACATGACTGTTAAAGTTTGTTAATAACTTGAACTTGAGCCCCCAACAAGTGAAGTGATTACTTGTCGTTGATGACACGCCACAGTACACAACAACAAAATGTGTCCTCGGCATTTAACATATGTGTGACATAGCAGTAGGCAGCTAATTCAGCGCCCAGGAAGCAGCAGTTGGGAATAGTACATTGCTCAGGATACCTCAGTGGCACTTTTCTGGTCAGGGATTTGAATCTTTCGATTACAAGTGCACATCCTTAACTATTAACCCATAACAGTGTGCCAGACTGAATGATAAAAAAAAAAAAATACCAATAACTGAAGAGAGTACTGGGGTGCGTTCTTCTTAAAGATAGGTCCTTAGTAAGTCCTACGTACCTTAATATCTTAACGCTCCGAAATCTTTCCTACCGAGCCCCTTAAGTGTCATGGTGGAAAAAAAAATATTATCTCGTAGTATTTCGTGATTTCGAGTTAGTAAATCGCGCTCTCCAGATACTAATTCGAGAGCACGAATTACTATAATTCGATCAGATGGATTAGTAACTCGACAGCATGAATCATTAACTGGAGCACACTAATTAGTAACTCAGGAGCATGAATTACTAATTCGAGAGCATGAATTCCTAACTCGAGAGTACTCGAGCACATCACGTATCAGACAAAATCCTTTTATCATATGGATCAGTTATTTTTTGGCTAAGCGATGTTTGGCTATGAAACTGTACCCTTAACAATGTTAGTCTTATTTTAAATGGGCAGTATGAGCTAACAGGGATAAGAAACGGTTAAGAGTGGCTCAGACCAACCTTACAAAGAATATCTTATGCGAGATATTAAGAACATTTCGGGAGAACATTTCAGAGCGTTGATACAACTTAAGGTAGAACTTATGAACGATGTAGCGTTAAGAAGGTTTGGGGAAACCCAGCTTGCATTGCTTTGGATGTATTTTACTTGCTTTCTCGGTGAGTTGACCTGTTGTTTTGACGATGTTGCCTGTCGTCTGGCCACCTGCCCTATTGCATTCTCTTATTTGTTCAGTAAATCCCCCTTTTTCACCGTTGTGTTTGTGGTCGTTCTCCACTGCCGGTTATGACAAGTAGTCATTGAGAAAGTGACGTCATGTTGTGATGCAAAGCCTGTCTGAGTCTTATATTATATTGAAATTATTTTGAGCATTTGGCACATTTATATTGAGGGATGTTATACTGCGATAATTATCACTATCGTTTTGTTCCCCAGCCTTAATATGTACTGGGAGCACTACATTTTGGACTCAATATTAAAAATGCAAAATTAAGGTGACTGAAAAGCAAGTTACTGCGAGTAAGGCTGGTCGCCGAGACAAAGACTCACAGTGTAGCCAGGCCAATACTTCTAACACTAAAGGTACAGTGTGTTTTTGGTTTGCCTACATGCGAGTTTCGGCGTGTGGCCGAGTGGTTCTCGGTGCCTGTGATCGACAGGTCGCCAGTTCGGCTGTGGCTTCAGCAGAATAGTCGCCTGTCCCTCTGCCCTTGAGCAAGGGCCTTAACCCTCACTCACCTCCATGGGTGCTGCTGCAGGTGGCTGCCTTTCGCTGCCAAGCTCGCTCTCACCTGCTTGTGCATCTGTCTGTCATGGAGAGCAAGAGGGGGCAGGCAAAAAGAGAATTTAGGGCGTAGGTCAGGGGATTGTGGGGGCCAGGTTATCTGTCTCAGCCATTTCTTTCCTTGTTCTCAAGGTAATGCAGTACTTACCTAATCTCGGGGTGCTTAGGGCCCTTATCTTGTTGAACAGCAAATGATTTTCAGTAGGTATGTGTTTGTTGTGTTTGTGTGAATTATGTTAATATTACATTGTGGGGACCATTGTTCAGGTCCCCACAAAGATCTGTGAATGCAATCAAAAAACTAAAAATGCCAAAAGTCTCGTATTTTGTTTGGTTGTTTATGAGTAATGGATATTCATTTTATTTTTATTTAGAATATTTATTTTGATTTCCTTTTAAATGAATTTTAGTTTTTATTAGTAGGTTGCAGCGGTATTTACAGGGACTTTTTATTTAAGAAAGACATACTTCGTTCAATAAACCACTGTTTAATAAAGAAAAAAAGAAGCGATTTATGTTTTTTTCTGTTACCCCCGCTGTATTGAAAACAAACCGAACTGTGGCTTCAAAAACGTTTTTATGTACCATTTTTATGTACTGTTACACCCCTAACATATACACAACCTGTCAAACGTGTTTACACACACTGAGATTTTCTAAATTTGCATGTTACTCACTAAATATCTACTAAAATAGACTCGGTATTCTTTGCTAATTATTAAATTTACAGTATGTTCACCATTTGAATACCTTCATGAGCAGGAAAATGTCATATCTTTGATTCATCAGAGTAACCTCCTCCAACAGTTATAACAGCAGAGCAAATCCGAGGCATTCCTTCTCCATAGACATTAAATTCTGCTCTCTAAGCTCCTTCCAGTGCTCCTGGATCATTGTCCACAGGTGCGATGCACTAGTTGGCTGCTTCGCCTTTACCTTTCTGTCCGGTTCATCCCAAACTAGCTCCATCAGGTTCAGGTCGGGTGATTGTGGTGGCCAGGCCATTAATTTCAGCCTCCCTTCTTCTCCTTTCCTTTTCAAATAGTTGTGACACAGTTTAGAGGTATGTTTGGGGTCATTGTCCTGTTGCATAAAGCATGGCTGACCAATGAGTCTGTTGCCTGATGGACTGGCTTGTCACTACAGGCCGTTGTGGTAGCCTTTCTCATTCAAAATTCCAGGCACTTTATGCAGACTCCCAACTTCTGATTCAGCAAAGCACCTGCAAATCACTACACTGCCTCCTTCGTACTTAACAGTGGAAGTTATACACAGTGACCGCACACAGCCAATTCATAGGATGTCAGACATGCACTGTTACATACTCTTTCCATGTTATAAAGAAAACTTGTTTTATTTGACTTTATTTTCATTTATAGTTGTTCACTCAACAACTTTCCAGTGCTTCAAGAGAAAAATACGCAATTTATGGAGTAAGTGGGAAAGTGGTCAAAACCTGTGCTGTGTAAAAACTTTTGACTGGTACTTTGTGTGTGTATGTGTGTGTGTGTGTGTTTGTATACAAAAAAAAAACAACTATTCAACACAAAGTAGACTTTGCTTTTTATTATTGATTCAGCTGAATATTTTATATAATTAAACAAATGAAAATGGCAGTAACAAAAAAGATGGTACCTTTAATTAAATAATTTGTGGCATCACCTTTCGCAACAATCACTGCGAACAAGTGATCTCTGTACTTCACAATGAGACGTTTGCACTCTTCCTGAGCAAACTGCTCAAGCTGTCTCAGGTTTGATGGGTGGCGTCTCCACACTGCAATTTTTGGATCTTTCCATAGATGGGCTAATGGAAGGCCATTTAAGAATAGTCCAATGTTTTTTTTCTCAGCCATTCTTTGGTGCTTTTAGCTGTATGTTTTGGGTCTTTATCCTGTTGGATGACCCATGACCTGCGACTGAGGCTGAGCTTCCTGACACTGGGCAGTATGTTTCACTCCAGGATGCCTTGGTAGTCTTGAGACTTCATTGTGCCTCTTTTTTCTTCATTTTTCCTTCTGTAAACATACAGCTGGTGTGACTGGTAAAAAAGCTCCAGTTTTGTCTCATCAGTCCTCAGGACATTCTTGCAGAAACTTTGGGGTTTGTCAACATGTATTTTGGCAAATTCCACTCTGGCTTTTTTATGTTTTTCTGTCAGTAGTGGAGCCCTCCTGGGTTTTCTTCCATGGTGCCCAATATTGTTCAAAATGCAACGGATGGTGCGATCAGAAACTGACGTACCTTGACCTTGGAGCTCAGCTTGAATGGTCCTGGATGGTTTCCTTGGCTCTTTTTCTACCATCCACACTGTCCTCCTGATCAACCTGAGGTTGCATTTCCTCTTGTGTCCACGTCCAGGGAGGTTGGCTACAGTCCCGTAAACCTTATACTTTTTAATAATATCGGCAACTGTGGTCACAGGAACATGAAGCTGCTTGCAGATGGTCTTATAGCCTTTTCCTTTAACATGGTTACCCACAATCCTCTTTCTGGGCTCCTCAGACAGCTCTCTCCTTTGCTTTCTCTGCTCTATGTTCAGTGTGATAAACACAATGATACCAAACAACACAGTAGCTTGGTCTTTCCCTTTAAATAGGCTGAATGACTGATGAAAAGCTTGAAGGCTCCTGTGATACTAATTAAGGTTAAACACTTAGTTTGAAACATGACTATAATTTGAGCAGATTTGAGCAAACGCACTTACTGTAGGGATGTGTTCAGCCTCTCCAAAAAGGATTTTAATGGTGAGCAGAAGGAAATGTATACAGTTGTTAGGTTACTATCTGCAGGAAATCGGCTGTCATAAGTTTCTGCATTGAATTGCAGACAAGAATGAAAACTGCAAGGAGACTGCAAGTACACAGCATTGTTTAAGGAGGTAAGATAAGAGTACTCCCTTCATTATACACTGTCATGCTCCACACAGTGCAGTGAAGCATATGGTATATTTTGCCTCTCACACCTTGTACTGATCATCTGAATAGTTTGAAGTTTTGTGGTTGGACCGAATGAGTTCCACCATCACTCAATGTGGCTCTGCGGGTGTGCACTGCCCCTCGCTGAGCTGCTGACAGCAGTCTGGGGACCGCAGCAGGCTGCACTGGAGCTGCGTTCCTATAGCAGCCCAGCTCCTGTCCCACTGCATTTTTGTGTTCTTGTCTCTGACAATAAAGTTGTAAATCTGCGTCACTGTATCTTGACGCGGGCGTCCGTGTTAGATGCAGTCAAGACCCTGAATTTCAGTTCAGGAGAAGTGTTTTTGTTATATTGAGCTATTTTCACATGGAATAGGCAACAAACATGTTAACAAGGCTGAAACGCACAGCCGGAATTACTCAGCTTAGAAAGGTTTCGTGCACCTGAGCTCGATACTAGCCAGTCTCATTAGACATTGTTTTACATTTGAGTTATACTTAGATGCCATGAATATGTTACGTCAGATTAATATACATTTCTAAACCGAAGTTATTCAGTCATAATCATTTACTGTTATATTTGCCTCTCTTTTCTTTAAAAAAAATCATAAAATATTGAGTATAAGCAATCATTCACATAATGAAGATGTATGAAAGTCTAATTTGGAGCTCATTCAGCACATTTTTTTTGTGTTTCTGCGTGCTGAAACAGTGCCCCTGGATGATGATAATATTGGGACAGAGTGAAATGATCAGGAATGCCTTGTCAGCAGGGTAGGAAAAGGTGAAAACAAGAGAGAGTGAAATTCATTTGCATACACAGCATGCCGTCTGAACCTTCCTGCATTTGTGTGTTTATAGCACTGAGCTTAGCAAATGTGTGCTCATTTTATGGAAAAGGCAGAGAGAATTGGGGAGGGATTGGGGAAATGCCTGTGTTTAGAGGTACTGGCTAATGAGGTTTACATGTTCACTTTTTCACAAGTGCATGTCACGTGCATGTTAAAGAAAATGCTCTGTTTCTCTCCAGGAGGTGAGGACTACACAAATAACCTGTTATTCCCTACACTGTACCCTAATATAAAAAGGGAAGCAGGAGAACAAATGAAGGTCTCGTTGTAGCCAGTAACGCAGATGAGGTGAATCCTTCACCCACACACAATCACTCGTCCAAACACCACATTCCCTTCTGCTCTCCTTTATGTGACCTGTGTCCGCCATGGGGTTTATTAGTGCATAACATCTTTCCCACTGACTGAACGTGCCCTATTGTTTGCAGTGGTCAGGGTCAAGTCAAGGACGTTCCGTGTAGATTGAGCTCATTTGTCACAAGGTCCCTGAGCAAAGCTGATTTCAGCATAGTCAAGGGTGCATTCTGCTGGGCCAAAAAGAGTAACCTTTTACTCTGAGACCAGGGAGTAGCTTCCCGACTGTTCAGATGTCCTGAAATCAGTTCTGTTCATATGTCCTGAATATTATGTACGTTCGCAAAAATGATTCTTTCTTGCAAATTAGGGGAAAAACGGGGCACGTCGACACAAAACAAAACATGCACTTTTGACACTAAGCATATATTTCAAAGTGTTTCTGGGCCCCTTAGACAGTCTAAAATTGCCTCTTGAGTGGCCAGGATAATCACTGTGCTTTTCAAGCCTGAAAAAGGTGGAAAAAACAATTCAGTTGGGGGCCTATTGCTTAACTGGTGTAACGGTGTAAAGTGTAGCAATTTAATGTGGAGCACAGGTTTGCCGTGGTCAGCAGGAGCTTGCATGAACAATGGGTCGTGCTGAGGTAGCATGTGGAAAATGACTTTAATACACCATACAGAATGGCTTATTGCTTTGGTCAATGGGCTTCTCTGAAGATGGTGTATCCGGCCACTTGGGAAGGTTAGACCTGTCATTGTACACTGTGACTGATGTGCCAAGGCTGCTTATGAGGTCTCTAATGGGGGGGGCAGGAAGATGACGACAAGCAAAGTCATAAAGCTTACACAGGACACGTACCTTGCCATTATACCTCAGATATTAGTATCTATGCATATGTGCGTCTCTGTGTATATGTGGCAATGTTTTGGGTACTGTATATTACAGAAAGCACCAATGATGCAGGAAGACTACATAATAGAATTGTATCAACAAATTTATTCTTAATTATGGGTTGCAGAGCAAACTGTCTAAAATCTAGGTAGTCATGTTAGTTGGCCATTTAACCACTAACCCAGCAATCCTGTCTTTGCAAGAAACACTGGTCGTAGCATTATTATAATATATTTATTTATTAAGATTTGTAAAATATTGTGCATGCAAAGAAAATGACACACAGCAAAAAAAATACTATAATTTCAAAAGTTTTGAGCACAAAATGAACAGTAATCACTATAGTAAATACCTTTGCACTTCAGAACTCAGTGTATGACAAATACAGGCAAATAATAGATAAATAGATGTGAAACTGTTTCCACCTGTTATACAAATGGTATCTTTGCACAGTTTGCAAATTATAGTAGATCAACTATAGTATAGATCAACCTCAGATATGACAAATCCAAAACATTTTCAGTAGAACCTATTTGGAACTAATTTTTCCTCTTAAGCCGCATTCTGTTTACACAAGAGCATAGTTGACCTGTCTGAAGGACCACAAGTTTACCACCAGACATGAGCGCAATATTTTTATTAATCCGATGGTACAGTATATAAAGTTTCATTTTTTTTCTAACCAAGTTAGCTAACTGGTTAAAAAAAAAGATTAGTTCAGTTTTTAGTTCAAGTCACTAAATTGAGATCTACTGTGATGGATAATCGTCAACTGCGTAAGATATACAGACAGTGCTGAGATGTTATGCAGCCTGAACTTGCTTTGTTTAACATTGGTCTGTTTTTGTTGTAGTACTCTTGCAGCCTTCATACACGCAGGGTTTGGGTGGTAGGCGTGAACGGCTTTCCCCTGTCATTATAATAGTAGTGCAGTTATAACTGGGAATTCACTGGAAGCTCAGCCTAGTGCCACCTTTATGCCCGGTTGACTCCTCAGCAGGTGTGTTTGTAATGTGCTGTTTGCATCACTTGCACGTCGCTTTGGACAAAGGCATCCGTTAAACAAATAATTGCAACCGGTCATGATAAATTATCGTAACGTCGCCCACCACTATTCTTAATTATAAAATTAGCTCCTTTATCATTCATGTTTGTGAAGGGCCTTGTTTCCAGGAAGTAGGTAGCGAAACAAAAGGATGCCACAGCCGGAGAAATTATTAAAGAACATGTAATTTTATTATTTATAATTGACTTGGAGGCTCATCCCCAATATCTGTACCCCTAGGTAGTTTAGAATGGCATGGTGTGTAGGCTCACACGATTCGATCAGGGCTGGGATTACAAAAACCTGCTATGCTGGAATGACATACATGTGTTTAGTTTATCGTAATTCTTTGACAGGTTATTTTTTATCTTAAAATTAAAAATTTTCTCATTAGATTTATACATTGTGAACTTTAAGGAATACATTACAAAATTAACCATAGCAATAGCATGTGACTGCTGTTTACCTCAAGATCATAATCGATAATTATTATGTGAATCTGTTACGGGTTTTTAGTTATATATTCAGCTATGTATACATATCTGCCATCTACCATCTTCATCTTAGTACATGCTGATAAGTAGTGTTTTATTTTTGCCAATGGTTCTTTCACCTAAAAAAAAATGTGAGTACACACACATATACAGACGCTCCTCTACTTACGAATGAGATACGTTCCGAATGGCCGTTCGTGAATTTAAATGTTTGAAAGTCGTTATTCAACATCATTTTAAAGGTATACGCAAGTACAAAGATGTAGGATGCTGGGAGTACGCACGCTACGCTGCTGTGCAGCGGGAGTAACGGCCAGAAATCATACTACCCAGAATTGGAGCATATACAGTATACATGTATATATATATATACACACACACACCCACACACACACACATTCATACACTGGTGGCGGAGGCTACCATGCAAGGCATTAAATTATGTTTGTTCAGTTGTCTGAAAATTGTACGTTTGTTGTTTGTTTTACAAAATAAAAGCTGTCTGTAATGCTGAGCAGGGCTCTGTAACAAAAACCGCTGTCGTCGCCGTATAAAAGGCAGTTTCACACATTCTGACTGTAGTCGCTTCGGACAGCAGATCTCTCTGCAGGGTCATGTTTCTCCTGTGTTATTAAATCTGACCTTATCAACTCGCTAGGCTAGCCCAGTTTCCTGATCTTGCCTTACAACCTACAGGGTTCATGTTAACAGATGTAGGGGTCATGCTGCCTGCAGACTTAGCTTAAACCCTCTAATAACAAGGTGAAATCGAATGCTTGAGAAAGAGGTGCTTTTGCATTTATTACTTTTATTATTACCTCCATTGTTGAATCTTGCCCAAAATAATTATTTGCTAATATGTATTTCGATATTCTTCATGCATCTACACAATCAGTAAAACCTGATTTATGTCACATATTCTGAATATTAGAAGGGCTTCACACTGAGTTAAACTTCATTATTGCAGAGACCTCTTAAGGGATTAGTTTTAAGACATTTCCTAACTGCAGGCATGCAGTATGTTATTATAAAAAACTGTATCTGATCCTTCTCTAGATAAGGAGCTTTGGTAATAATTGCAGTGTTCACCCAGATGATTCCATCTGATCTCTGCAAGCACCAGGGAAATAGACAATGCAAGCACCAGGGAAATTTAAAATTACACCAATCCGAAATATCACATGAGGTAATGGACAGGTGTTGGGCTTAAATTTATTGTAGTGCAGTAAGGTAGCATTAATTAATAAAAGTATGTTTGAATACATTTCTAAAGGTTACAGCAAAAATATCTTTAAAATGGTTTCTCAGGTTCCGAGATTATCTTCCAGTAGGTGTCCTCAATATGGATTATACTGTAGATTCCTTGGATAACTGGTTATTTAAACATTTCAAATATTTTGCTGTATTCTAAACAATGTTTGCAGGTGTATATATATGCTGGCATGGGTTTGTGTGCACAAACGCTGCTTTAAGCATTTACTCCTTTAATTCTATACTTTCGAGTGATTAGGCAGCATTTGAGCCTCTTCTTCCCAAGGTCTTTAAGCCTCTCTTTTAATCTGCTGTTGCCTTAAACCTGAAACAAGGCACATCTTGTTCAAGTGCAGTTGAGTTTAACGGCAACCCTCGCTCACATCCTTCCTGTTTCTCTTGGGTGGTATGAAACAGCTTTTCAGATCGAATCAAGTGTCATTGAGATTCTCTGGACACCCCCCCCCCCCCCCCCTCCATTTGTTCTTGATGGAAACAGAGGGTCTTTAATGAATTTGGGCTTGTTAGTCAACCTATAGCAGTCTACATGCAGGCATGCCTGCAATCTGACTCCATTACATCCCATTGGCGTGCACTTAAGTTACTCTGAAGTCACTTGAAAGTTATCTATCACAAAAAACAAACACCTCCTCAAGTTTCCAAACAAAGATATACCTGTGTTTTTAAGCATGGGAAGCCCAGCTTATGCTATGGAAATGTGAGTGACATACAATATAGAGTATGTTGTTGAAGAACATAATTTCCAAAATAATTTTCCAAAATTTAAAACAGAATTTTAATATCTGAATTCACCCGCAGTTGTCAGTAACTGATCTGAGTAAAATGAGAAAAAGTTCAAATTTTTAATCAGTAAAAATATAATTGTACAGCCCAACAGTTGTAATAACTGTGTAATTTTATGTTAGAAAAATGTCATAGTGTTCAGTAAATTCATTCATTTTCTGTGTGCATGATGTGGTTTCACGGGTCGTTTTTGCTCCAATCCTTCATTCTAATTGCTGGTGTGTGCATGTTAAACTGTAATTGGTTCTCTGATCTTGAGGGTAGGTTTGCTGATGACAGGACTGGTGAGTGGGCAGCAAGAGCCATTACATCACTTCTATCAGGTCTGATTGGGCCTGCTCTCACAGTAAGCACATGGGCCAGTCCATATGCCTTTAATACATGAACAGATGTGAAGCTTAGCCCTGATTCTGCATTCCCTCCCTGTGCACTGCTGTAAGCTGTAAGCCAGCCGTATCATCTAAGGTCATGGTTATTACCTGCTTGTAAAAAAAAAAAAGATCTAACCGGCATGCTTAGATGATTGGGCTGGGATCTGGGATGATTGGTATTTTAGATGCCCCACCTCCAAATTGAGCAGTGAAACAAAAGAGAGAAGGGTGGCATTGGATGTAGCCAAATGTTACCTTTAGAATTTTGAAATGGCTTACGTCAACTGGGGTACTTCTAATATTGTTACAAAGAAATTCCATGTATTCAGAGTGTGGATCTTTCTGAGCTTATATAGTAGTGAATGCATGATTTGCTTGATTATAAAAAGTGCCACAGAGAGAATCCTTTCTGCCGCGAGACAGCATTGCATTTGATCTTCGTTAATCTTAAAAATTTGTTTCAGTTGCTGTACAGTTTATCTGCTTCAGGTTAACATAAATTAATCTGTGGAAAAGCTCTGAAACTGCACCAAGAGTGGCCTACAGTCACACTTTTAAACTCAAGTGTTATGAGATTGGGATAGCAGCCTTGTACTTTTCGCACAAATGAGACAGTGTGCAGTTTCATTTTTCCGTAAAATTTTTGATTGGGGATGTGGCAGATCATTGATGGGGATGTGGCAGATCATTGATGGGGATGTGGCAGATCATTGATGGGGATGTGGCAGATCATTGATGGGGATGTGG
>JAODLC010000044.1:23617595-23635132 GCA_026781145.1 Hippopotamyrus pictus | reverse complement strand
CTAAGCGAGACTCATGTGTTGCTGGGCATGAGAAAACTACCGTCTTATTACATATGGAGTGCTGATTTACTTTAAGGGAGAGGACAGCGATCAGCTCGCCCCAGAAATGAGACCAACAGTTGCGCCTTGTGTAACTGAGAAAACTCCACCTCTTTCATCTGAGCAATTGGCTGTTTGAGGGATAACGGAGAATAAGATGGGACCATTCACAATAAGACCTAAAAATACTCCGAGTGACTGTCTCTATCAGTCTTACAGAATCACATGGCATCACAAGGAAATTGTAGAGATTACCTTGCAACTGCAGAAGCAGTAGTCAGGAGAGACGTTTTCAACCAATATACTACTACAACGTAACACAGGACTAACAGCACTTATTGTGGTGGGGGCTGGTCAGTCCTTAATTGTCTTTTGAACGTAGGATGTGTACAGATCTGCCTTTACCAAATTTATGAAAGGAAATTATTTCAATGAACAATGCTACGCAATTTAAGAAGTCGGATTGGTGTTATGGCCTCTCTTAACAGCATAATTGCCAAAGCAATAAGGCAGCTGAATCAGTAGTGCTAGGATGCATTTTTTTTTTTTCGGGGGATTACCAGACCCTCCTATTGGGATGGACAAGGTTTCACAGTCTGAATTCATCATGGCCAGGACTACAAGATGTAGGAAGCAGGTTAATAGACAGTCATCTGACATCTGTTCCAATGCTGCCTTCCAATAATTTTCTCCCTAGATCTTCTGCCAGCAATTGATGACCACATTCCCCCCCCCCCCCTCCCCCTCCCTACCTCATGGCAGACTTTTTCAATTTGGATTGCCACTCATGCCGGATTCTGGTGACAGATTTCTGAGCACAGTCAGGCTCAGAGTCGCTCCGTAATGACTGGGCTCCTGCTGAACAAGTGGCCACTGTAATCCTCCCAAAGACCGTGGGACGGATCCTGGCTCTCCAGTGCCCCGAGAGCCCTCCAGCCAATGGGCACGGTGGCGCCTCTTGATTTGCTGGGCAGTGGCCAGTCTTCTGGCATGTCAGAAGGAAAACGCTGCTTTTGACGACTATGTTCTTGCAGATGGTAGCAAGAGTTCACAAAGTGAGTGACCGTTAAAGGCCTTTTTCTTGTCTGTCACAGACACACAGACATCTCAATTTGTAGTTAATGTTTCCTGCAGTCAAAATATAATCTGATATTTCAATTAGGAGAATACTATAGGAAATAATGTTTTTGCTAATGTTACTTATTACTTAATGGCCAGTTTATTAGGTACATATGTGTGTAAATGCAAAAAGCCTGCTTCTCCACACAGCGAATAATGTGGCTGCAACTGAAAGTACACAGCAAATGGGCTCAAGAGGTTCAATTATTGACTAAGTGTTAGACTGACTAAGGTACCTTTTTTAAAAGCATTTTTAAAAGTGGTTTCTTTGTTGGTGCCAGACATGGTGGTTCCAGCATTTCAGAAACAACACCTTCACAGTCAGTGGCAATTCTATGGGCAAAAACTACTTACTGGAAGAAGTCAGAGTAGAATGGACTTTAAGAAAGGTACTGAACACAAGACTTCCAGAGCTAGCCTCCAAGCAGTTCTGGAGGCAAAAATGGAGCTAACTAGGTGTACCTAATAAAGTGACCCAACAGTATATATACTGACAACCACTTTCAGTTTAACAAATTAAAATATATAGAAGAATGGAAAAAAGTACAACTTAATATTAGTATTTTAATATTTTAATATGTTTTCCATTATTTAATATGTTTAATATGTTTTTTATTAATTGGTTATACACAAGTGGTTTCAGTATAAGTTGGTTTGACTCCAGTCTAGGACAGTATGAAGAGTTTTTTGTTTTAATAGAAATCAAACAAACTCAAACAAGCCTCAGTGTTTTCCAGACCACATCTGCTTTGCAGTGTTTGTCATCTTTTTCAGCTGTGTTTAAAATGTGAATGGCAGAAATGTCAATTGCGTTTTTTTCCTGATAAGTTATTTTTCTTCTTGTGATGGTGGAGTATACAGTCAGTCTTGGGAGCCTGCTGGGTTTGTCGAGCACACCGGATGTACGCTGCTGGATTCCATCTGTAGGCTCGTTCTGAGAGTCTCCCCTTCCTCTTCCAGTGTCTGATTTTCAGCTTCACTGACTGAGACTGTCCATGTGGTCCTCACCAGGCACCAATGTGGTAGTCATTTCGGTGGGGAGGTAGAATAAAATGGAAAGGAATAAAATTGTTTCCATACTTCAGAAAACTCTACGAAGCAAGGAGAAGCACAGACTTGGAATAAGCATATTCATAACATATTTGGATATAACGGAAAAATAAGGGTTTTGAAATATTGAAGTGAATTATGGTGATATTTTTGAGTTAGATAAATTTCATATTCATTTCTCTTTGGCCTGGCATGTATGTGAAGGAAGTTTTGCATATGAAAGATGTATGCCACGTTATTTCAATTAACACTGAAAAATGCACATGTTCACTCAACCATATAAAAACACTGGCAACTTAGAGGGTATCAAAATTAATATGAATTATTTCAAAACGTCTTTGACTTTTTTAACTACATGTATTTACAGTGGGTCAAGATATTAAATTAATGTTCACAGTTAGAAATGAAAAAATACAATTAGCACTTTTACAACATCTAACGTCTTGCAAATTCATATTTAAAAAATGTATTACAAAGCTCATTTATTGCTCATTACAGGTTTTTTTTTGGGCGCCGTTGACAATTGCATATGAGTTTCTGATGAAGCTTTTCATTAGCGAGCTGTTAGGGGCGTATGAGGGCCGTGAGTTTGCGGTGGATGTGTACAGGACTAGGAGCTGTGAATGATGCTCTTCCCTCATTGAGACACAGAATAGACAGGGGCGGGCTTCAATTCACACAGGACCCCTGGCCAGCTAGCCGAACCCCTAGGCCACTCTGGGGAAAAGGCCCATCTTTCACACAAACTCTCACAATGAGTAATAAAGTGAGGAACATTTACTTCAGCCAGTCTACTTTTCATGTAGACATTTATTTAACAAGGATATTAAACTAAAATAAGGAAACTGGCTATACCTTTGACAGAAAATAAAACTCTGTTACAACTTTTGCATTTTCTGTTGTTATGCTTAATGATGACATATCTATTAGCTGGGAATTGTTTTTTCCTTAAAATTTTTTATAGAGATTATACTGTTAGACTGTTTTCCACTATCTACTAACACACAATGACTTATTACTTTCCCCTTGCTATCATAAATATTTTTAAACATCCATAGATATGGGAATGTGTTTTAGTGGCAAATGGATTTATATAGAGCTTTGTTCCTAGAACTTCCAGTGGTCTCTGATCTTCTCTCTACGTCAGCAGAGGGAAGCACTGAATCGGCTTGTGGCAAAATGTGCTTCATTAGGTTGAGATGGTTGGACTTCTTCGATTGTCAGGGTCTGGTCATTGTTTTGTCTTTCTTCCGCAGACTCTTTGAAGTAGGTTCAAACTTTTGTCGGCAAACCACTTCTTTTGATTGGTTTGTCTGAGTTTGTGTACAGCACTGTCACTTGAGCTGGCTTAGAGTAGAAGCAAAATCTGGGTACAGGGATCAGGTAATTTCACTGAGGAAAAAGCACATCTGTATATTGCTTTGAACATTTCCCTCCACAGCTTGTTGTGGTAATACCCTTGACTGGGATGGAGGGATCAGGCACCCTGGCAAATTTCTGAGTCCTGTTGGTTTCAGCCAGCTCGTAATTCCCAATATCCCAATATATCCCCCAAAGTGGAAGAGTAAGATCCAGCATGCATGTCAGGGAATATGCAGCCTGTAAGGACTCTAAGTTAGCTTTGGTTCAGAACTTTTGTTTGTTCATAATTTGGCTTTAGATTGTGATGAAACGGCTTGATTTTAAAATGTCTGTATGTAGCTACCTAGGTATATATACACTTTTTTTTACAACAGCCAATCACATCCTTTTGACTGTATATGGACAAAGTAGAAAGATAGATCAGAATGAACAGATCATCGAACCGCTGAATTTTAAAATGAACAACATTATGTTGCTTTTTCTTCACTACTTGTCTGGGCTTCTGTTGTACTGGCTCCCAAGATTGGCGGTGGGTGGGAGATGTGAATATGAACCCCCCCCCACCCACATTGACACACAGATTGGATAGGGGCGGAGCACAGTTCACACATGACCACTGCCCAACCATGCTGAACCCCCCAGACCTCGCTGTGGAATATGTCCAGCTTCCACAGGGAACACAGACACCCTCACAATGAGTAATGAAGTGAAGAACATTTAGGTCAGTTGGTTTCATTTCCATATAACCACTGTTACAGTTGTTCGGGTACCACTATGCTAATTTAATAGATGGGCCAGTGTTATACGTCAGTACAAATCTGTGTTATTAATGATACAGAAATCCATTGTGTTCACTTTTATTAACCGACACTGGTTACTTTTCTTGAACTTTTTTTTGTTCATTGATTAGATGTGAATAATATTTTTGTAGCTGTAGAGTCTGAAAAGATAAACCAAAAACTGTTGTAAAAGGGGTAAAGATTTTTCTTATATATTGTATACATTAAAAAATGCAACATCTCACGGGAAAAGCAAAGATGGACACAGCCAGTGTTGGTATATGGAAAAAGTTGTGCGCGTGCTACAGTATGTAGGAGACCTTCATGTCACCTGGAGACTGTGAATGCAACTGTATGTAAACCAGACTCACGTGGAATGTATGAAATCACCAAACAAAGAAAGAGACCACATGTGTGTGGGTTTGGGTGTGCATGTGCTTTTGTATGTATGTAAACCAGATTTGTGACCTTTACATAATTACAGACCAAGAACAGAATAAATGTGAAGATGTGTGCATATGTATTTGAATGTGTAAAAACTAAGCTGACAAGCAGACTGTATGGAATTACCATACTAAAGGGAAACTGTGATGTACAAAGACTGGAAAGCGCAGAGCCGTAAATTTCAGGTCACGTTGTGACCTGGTGCGTGTCTGTATGTGTGCTGGAGCTGGAAGAACTCTGTTAGGTTCCCCTCCTCAGCCCTAACTCTCCGTCACTAGCAGAGAAGCCATTATTCCAGATAGAGGCATTACCCAGGCCAGAGCCAGCTGTGATGTATTGATCTGCTGTGAAGACGCTGAACAGAAGGACTATTTTCGTTAAAGTTCAATGGCCCTTCACTACTGTTAGTGTTGTAGCCATAGGGGCAATCGATATCTGGACAGAGTCCTGTGTCATGTTGCCCACTTTCCACTGTAGATACATCACAGTAAGAGACACTGTTGCTTTCTCGCATTATTTTTTTTTTTGCCTGCTTTTGTCATTTCAAAATGTGGTTTAACACGACACATTCTTTTTGCTCTTTCTAATTGTAAATATTACCAGCATCTGTGCCTGAGTGGAGGAGATAGAGACAAACAGAAAACTGAACAAAAGCAAAACAATCACTCGCAGACGAGAAAGGTGTCGCAAGGTAACTGATTAGAAACAGGAGCCGAGGCGGAAAGCATTTATGAGGGGGAATGCAGCTTTTGTCTATGCACAAAAAACGAGATTCCCTCTCTTTTGGCCGTTGTTCAAATAGAGGAGAAAGGAAGGCACGCTTGTGTGGTTGATTCAGTGTGTGGAATATATATGGCCATACATGCATAATGGAGTATTGTCATGAGGCTAGCGCTGGGATATTAATGCCGCCGTCCTGCAGTGCCGGTGGGCTTGAGATGTCTCCCTGAAGGGAAAAGCAAGGGCAGTCTGTCCTTTCCCCCAGCCACTGGGAAGGGTCACTCTGTATTTATCACTCCTATTTCATAAACATTGAATTTCATGCCTGCATTTTCAAATCCACTCTTTGCAATTATCACGGCACACATTTTTTGTCGCTGTTTGTTTTTTATTCTAGCTGAAAATATATATTTGCAAAGTAATAATTGAGAGCATGTTATTTGTTCCCAAACACAATGGCAGAATCAGTGCTATACATACCTTACCTTTGTCTCTTGACACAGATCTTTATACATTGCTGACAGTAGAACTGCCACTCGCACAAATGCTTTGCACTGTGTCTTTGTGTTCAGCCCAAACAATCCAGGGAAAGCCACAACTGACTTGTTTACACTGGACATTTGATTGGGATTTGAAACAGTCCGTTTAAGTGTATGGTGGAGGCAGTTTCCTAGAAGGGGTGGAAATTGAACATCTAAACATTTGACTAAGGGGTCAACTGTGGCCATATTAGACACAGACCGTAAATGTAGATGAAGCATAGCGAAAGTGTTTTTAACAGGAAGCAGCTGAGCAGACATAAGGGGGGGGGAGGGGGCTCGAGTCAGGACTGTGGGTTACATTGTGCCGTAATGTCCACAAGAGGGAGCTGCTGTACAGTTCATTTTCTATCATGAAAGGCAATAAAGAAGCCTAATAGACTCGTGTACCTGCAAACATTTCCACCAACTCCTACACTCCTGTATCTAAAAGTAAGTCCTTTAGACGTGAGTCAAGTAAATTTGCTGTGCTGAAAGTGAAATGACGTTTTGCAGTGAGTTCAGTGATTTTGTGTTCTTCAGGCAGTAGCTACAGCATTATATATCACTGATTTAAAGCAAAACTGGCTTTTTTCATATTTCCTTTTATTTTTTCCAGTTCATCAATGGATGCATACACATTTTAATGGATGTCCTCAAAAAAGAGAAATGACTGAATATTAAAATGGCTTCAGTTGCATTTTTGCTGAGTGGATGTTGTCACAGTTATTCTCTTGCATATTTCAAAGTTGTCAAAGGTTTAGTGTAGAGAAAATCCAACGTGCCTTGTCGTTGTATGCGATACAGAGAAACCTGACTGTGGAGTAACACGATACAGCAGGACAACTGTCTAACTGTCCTTCATAACATTAACTTGTGTTTCTAATTTACTGTGTGATTCGCTTTCTTGTACTCTTTTGTCCAGATCGGTGTCTGATTTATAACAAAACCACAGGGTTGAAAAAGTAGTTGTTTAGTTCTAAATTTAGTATTGAGAATGCTGATGGATAAACATTTTTTTTATTCCAGTGTCTGATTAAGCATGATTAATACTGAGCAATTAATGTCCACCAGTAATCACAATACACATATCAATGAATTACCAAAATGGCACGTACTGAGACTGACGAATTCTTGATGAAACTAACCATGAATGACTTTGTTCTTTATTTTATCATCCTAAGCTTGAGCCTTATTGGGCATTTTTATTATTCCTGCTACTATAACAATCTGTCTACCCAGGTGTCAACTCGTGGTAGTGACTATCAGTGTTTCCCGCTTAAAAATTCCTACATTGCAATTTTACACATAGTTATTGTATGGCTTAAAAATGTGAAATGAATTGCATAAGACATTCATTCTACGTATATGTGTGATATGTCTTTATTTAATAAAGAATCCTACATGACATCACTCTGCTAGTTGCATGGGTGTACCTTCATGTAATTCATTAATAGTTTTTAAATGTATTTATATTTTATGTATATTTCACCAGAAATCTATCACATCCCATTATTTATTAAAATATAATTTCATACTTGTGTTGAAAATCACCTTGCTGGGAGAATAGAAACCGTGACATATGTCCACGACACTTCTTTCTACAGCTGTAGACTTCTGAGAACTTGAAAAAAATTGAAAAAACAACGGTCTGATTCATAGTACTGGGCTCTGCATAATACATTTGTTACTCTGAGCTGTTTAACTAATGTTAATTATTCTCTTTGCATTTCATTCCCTCCAGTGATAAGCCGTGCTTCTTTTTTAACACATATTCATGTGCTACTGGAATGTCTGTTGTAATGTCTTTCATAAACTCTACCAGATGTCATAGTTTTTGAAAGTTTCTGAAAGACGAAAAAAAAAAAAAGGTTTGCTAGAGGCAATTTTGTTGTCAGTGATTTAGACAAAATAAAAAGATGTTAAAATGTTAGACTTGTTCTATGGGGCTTTTTCCTGATATAACGTACATTTACCCTAAAGGTAAACTTTTGAAGCTAGCCTTACAAAAAACAATCCAGATCTGACTTGAATATAGCAATTATTGTTTGTACTACAGCCATGATAGGCTGCTGCTGTTAATGTTGTGTTATAATCAGCTTTGTTGTAACTCTAATGATATTAGTAATAGCTCCAGCTGAGATTGTTATTGTAGTAGTGGGGGTGGTAAGTAGGTGATTACAGACGTATAATTATAACAACAGGTAAACAAATAAGTAAATGTATAACCTAGGTTTTTATTAATAATAGACTGTATTATAATTCTTTAAAAAATGTACATAATAATTAGCTGTATCCTCTGTTATTTCAAAAGAAATATTTGTTTCCAAACACTGCATGAAATCTGTTAGCCTTTGAACTTACAATGTAACAATCAAAAATCACCCCATACTGTACATCTGTATGTTGTACAATCTTGTAATGCACAATAAATGGCAGAAATAAATTGCAGAGACAAGTTTACAATCAAATGCTTTTTAACCAATATAAATACCTGCTATCACTGTAAAAAAAAATGCTGAAAACCAAATATGTTGAAACTATAATACTGTACTTCAATCTCAAACCTCTAAACTACTGTTATGCTCTTAAACTGCTGCTGTATTTTAATTTAAAATAAGAAAATTATATATACATACACTTGCATATATGTATTTAATAATATAAAACTGTGTGAGGCTTTATGTAAATGGTCAAGACCTTGGTTACTAGTTGCATAGTACTCGGAAATCTGATCACATAAAACCTGAAGCTCCTTACAGAACTGGCCAAAGGTATTTTTGGAGCGAACCAGCACATGTTAAATTAGGTTCTTATGTAAGTAGAGCATGATTTCAGACATGGGCAAACTGTATGCTTTTCACTTTCAGGCCACATCAGGCGTCTGCATAATGTAGTATCTGTAAATGTTCCAGATACACCGTTTTAAAGACCTCTTGCTCTGTTATTTCATTGCTCCATTTAGCTGTTCAGGAGTGAAGCTTGGAAGTAATTTGTCTATTTTATGGCCATACACTTATTAATTTAGTGCCAGGATAGTTTACTGTCTGTGTGTATAAAAATTTACATATCCAATCAATATTGTGGCGTTCTATAGTATGTACATAGGAAACGTATAGAAACACATAATCATTTTTTTCACGCGTTTTCTTGATGAATATAATTACAGTTCATTGAAACTGGAGAGGGCAGTAAATTTCAAGTAACTTAATTTTGCCAACATTATGGAAGCAAAAAATTGTGCATTTTCGTATTTTCTTGTATTACTGTATATCTGGATAAAAGTATGATGAAAAGACACAATGTACTAATATAGTAATTTATAGTAATGTTATACTGTACTGTGTTACCGAAAAGTTTAATACCCCATTTAATGCCTTTCAAAGCTGATAAAAAGCTACATTATTATCTGTAACATTTCTGTTGTATTTCATTTGTATATCAAATGATGCAATTTTGGAATGTTGTAATGCAGTGTACAAAAATACACTTTTTATTGTAATTATTTGTTTAGATTTGTAATTATCTTTATGTATGAATACTTTGTATAAAAGAAACAGAATGAAGTAGGCTGTTATGTTTAATGTTTAGGCAATGCTTCATTCAAGTTACTTTTATTAGTTTAATTTATGGATAAGTAATTTATACTACCAGCACTGCAATAAACATCATTAATCAAAATACATTATTGTAATGAAGCTGTTTTTAAATATTTAATAAAGGGTCTCAAACTTTACCCTCCTTTGCATCTTTCTATTGTTATAATAATTAAAAGCTATGGGGACTTTTCTGTGCCAATATCCATTAACAACAGCAGGCCTGCTTTGAGTGTGTGTGTGTGGGTGTGTGTGTGGGGGGGGGAGGAATAGGAACTGTACCATGGGCTTAGTAATGATTTAAATTAAGTGCCAGTCATAAATGAGATGCATTATTTTACAAAGTTTCTTTTCCATGCAGTAGGTTTATATTTCACTCAGCATGAAAAAGGAATAGCCCAGTATGAGAATGTCCACTGTGACTTCATGCCAATCTTTTGTGAGGCTTTGGGGGTGTCATTCTGATAGCGGTGGCTGTGATTTATCTGCTGTGGTAGCCATGCAGGTGGTTAACCTTGTCAAGGCAGATTTGTTGCATTTATTAATATCAGAATGCATTATATTATTCTGAAATGGTTTGCTTTAATTGTAGCATGCAATACAATCTTAAATGAATTGCACATTCACCAACATGGCAACATTTGCAAGTTTAATTTGTTTCTAACCTTTTTTTCTAGTTATTTTTAATTACAGATCTTTTCTTATTTTCACATATATATACACTGACCAAATATGATGCAGAATGTAATAAGCAATCCAACCATCCATCCACCTTCCATCTGCTTATGTTGAGAATGGTCATGAGGAAATATAGAACAACTCCTGTAAGGAACACTGTTTAGTCGCACAGAAATTACCTACAGAAGCAAACATAGAAAATCACAAATCTTGCTTAATTTAACAATATTTTAATTTCATTAAACTAATACTTGGCTGTGATTTGAAAACCGATTCAAAGTATCCGCACTCCTTTGCTGTCTGTAATTTCTTTCTTATATTGTCAGTTGAGGGGATCACGTTAGCCGCTGCTACATGAACTTCATGCAGGCATTAACGATGAAAAATTGTGCATTTGTGTCTTGAGTGCCATTTGTTAATCAAGGCCAAAGTGTCAGATTATAAATATAGAATAAGAAAAATGACACGTGTAAGTGATCTCATTTAAGAACATTACATTTGAATTTATTGGGGTACTTAAAGGGGACCGAAAGGCCGTGACTCAAAGTGAAGAAGCAGGATGCAAATGAAGGTGAGTTATGAAGCACGCTTGCATCTTGCTGAGGTGCATTACCATACTTGAGTGTTCTAGGGCCATCTGCTTATGGTTCCCCAGGAGAGCTGGGCATCTACTAGTGAGAGCTTCTCAGTTCTAAAAAACCTATTGACCCAACATTCATGTTCGAACTTCCCTCAGCTTTTCCTCCATGTTTCTGATTGAATTATAAATTCCATGCATGTGCTTGAATGCATGCAAGCAACTGCAATATTAACTGTTTGTGACCCTTATAACCGTGCAGTTTTGTGAAATATAACATGTTCCATAGTAATGTATGGAACTTCTTAGTGGACTCTTCAGATCTGGTAGGGTGAGGGTCATCAAGCTTTTGATGTCTGTACAATGGTTTACGTCGTGCAAAAAATTTCACGGACCGGTAAAATAGCCAAGGGGGTGTGGGGGGACTTGCACATCAATTGGCAATTTCATAATTTTCCAGACACAAACAGAACACACAATTGTGAGGGGTCATAAAAATGTGAAATATATAGTTTATTTTTCAAAACTAACCCCCCCCTCTGCAAAATCCCCAGCATTCCTCAGCCTGGGAACCCCTATGGCAGAACGTATGAGGCCAATGGGTGCTTACTTCCCAAGCAATCTTAATATGATAAAAACATAATTACACAATGATAAAAACCTGGACTAGGTTGTTGTGTCTGTTTTGTAAACTGTTAGAAACAAATAGTAGACAATATGCAGATATTCCGAAGTTTCCAGATTTTTTTGTCTCTGATTATGATTATGAAAAAAATCATGGCGGTGGTTTTTTCTTGTCAGTTTTGAATCAGTTATGTTCATAAATAGCTATGTTATAATCAATGGCTTACTCTATTGCAAGTTATGTATGTACAGTGAATTTATTTGCTTATTTAAATTTATTTTAAATTTCCCCTGCAATACAGAGAAGGATAAGTTGTTAGAAGATGGGTGTTAAATCGTGAGAATATCACGATTATCACCTAATGAGAATATTGCACAAGATGTTTCCACACCCTGAAGAATGTACCCCATAAGCATCACAGACATCAAAGACAAGTTTGCATTTTGAAATGTACGTAGGATAATGATTAGTGGTGTAATGGTTGTGAAACTGAGACCGAATTTGCGATACATACAATGTCATGTCGCATTTCCAGAAGACGGAACCGTGATTTCTCTCCCCCGTATAAGCGGTTGATCAATATTATCACTTGTATATGATCACTCTTATATGTATCAGAAAGCTTGGGATAGAATCATTCCTGTACAAATACTGTTTAAATAATTTGCTTAAAGTAATCAAGTAGCCCACATACAGTGTTCATTTTGGATCTTTTTATACATGACAACATATGGAAAAAAATGAAAACCCTGGTAATTTCTTTTTTTACTTGCCTACTTTGCCTTGCGGTAACCTGTCTGCTTCTGGCTCGCTACCTAAGGCTAATGCTGCATGCACAGAAAACAAAAAGAACGCTATTTTCTCTCAATGATGAATATCAAAGTTTATGATAAACAGCCAAAAACAAGTCAAAGAGATGCAGAAGCAAAACTTCTATAAGCTATATTTTATGTACAGTGCTGTACTGTACTAGTGTGTTTCAATTATACACAGTTCAGTAATTAAATTAGTGCACTATTGTCATTTGAAAAGCATTTGAAACAGCTGTACTGTATTTTGAGAGTCAATAAAATTCAGTAAACGGCGATGCTGTCCCTTTTTAATATCCGGTATTCATCTAATAAATATACGAATGTGAATTAGATGGGAATCTGCCAGAGACATAAACAAAAAGAAAAAGGAATCGGTTATAATGATCATCCACTTATAGTGATCAATTTCACCCAGAAAGACGTGATCACTATAAGTGTATTCCATTGTATTGTGTTATATTGTTAATTGTGATGTGAAAATTAGTTTTGTAACATAAGTAATGTAATGTGAGCTGAACAGGATGCACCTGCATCAGTAAGTTGCTTATAGTGATCAGTTTTACCTAGACAGATTTGATCACTACAAATGGTTTATTTTAGGGAACTTGCTTTTTACATTAAAATTAAAATGTGAGCTTTTTCTTAAGGCATTTTCATTTCAAGTGCTAAGTGTTCTATCAGTTGTTCGAAATATTTAATGAGTAACCATAAATGGTTAATATGTCTATTTCCTTAATTTGTTTTAAAATCATAAAGAAAGGATATAGTATTTCATCAGAAAAATATCCCAGGTGTAATATTAGAGCAGATGTACAGTACAAACCTTTTCAATGAAATATGAGGGTAAGAAAAGAAACAAAAAAAAATATATATATATATACACATATACAGTATTTATATATATATCATAATCATCCCCCCTCCCCCAACCAAACTTTGGCTCAAATATCGAGGTCTGAGTCGAACCATGGATTTGTAGAATCGTTACACCCACAATAGTTAGTGGATCTCCATTGCTCACTGTAGTCACACACCAACTTTACTGCATCTAATAGGGCCATTGGACAGAAGAAGCCCTTAAAAAATCTAACATAAATTCCATAAGAACGTAAAATTTTTAGATGATTTTCCATCAAAACAATCACCTTATTTATATGATGCAAAATGCGATTAGAGTGGACTTTAAAAAATATTTTTTCATTGTTTTAGGCCATACTATCATTTGCAGAACAAGATCTATGATCTCTTTGTTCCACATCTGTGGAAAATGCAGAATGCAAGATGAATGATTTTAGCAGTGAAAGCTAAAATCTGTGACCCTTTCACAGAAGCCCACTGAAAAAATGAATTTTCCTGACACCAGGAGGACTGATTTCACACAGTTAATGGCAGAAGCTGCTCCTTCCATCAAAGACATTTGTTTTTTAAGAATGGAAGAATTTGTAGTTCTTTTTGCCATATGTAATACAAGTGAAGGAAATCCATAATGTGGATAGAATGACCTAGTAAGGATAAACTGATGTTATTTTTAAATAAATATTTTAAACCCCTTCAAAATTCTGAAAGCTAAATATATAATAATTGTTATTTGTATTGTGTTAATAATCCCCTATTCCTCAAGTTACTCTTTCATCAATCTTTTGTCCAGAGGGAACCCATTCTAATCCTAGTAATACCACTTTTTTGCTCCCCAAGTATCAAGCAAGCCCAGTCCTTCTAGCACTTTACAATGTGCCGTGGCCCAAGTATTTTTCAGTATGACAGCAGAAGGTTTTGTACAGTTAGCCCACGATCAGAGAAGAACTGCAGGCATAACTACAAAAAACGTGGGATGTCGAAATTTCTGCCAATATAGATAACTAATATATTTTGTCTGATATTACCAATAACTAGCTAAGCTCTGAGTAGTAAAACTGATGCCAGTGACATTACTACTTAAGATTTTGTGGGTGTGTATAACAATGGGAAGTGCAGGAAGTGCGAAATCCATTTAATAGCAACAAGTTGGGAGACTATAACAAGATTTGAAATGGGAAATGAGCTAATGAAATTCCTTGCACTCCACTACAGAAAATGGATGATTATTGAATGCAGTATCTCCATGTATTAGTAAGCTAGTTGTGTCTTTTGCTCTGATGCTGGTAACTTTGAATGCTGACTTAAATCTAGATATCGGCCGGTAATATGAACCAAGTTTGACACATTGCACTCTGAGCGTCTTTTTAACGAATATCGGCCGATACCTTTATGTTGAGTGATATATCGTGCATCTCTAACTTCATCAAATTTTTTGTTATATATTGTGTTCAAATACTTGATTAAATCATGTTAAGCATCGCAAGTTTGTTTAAAGGTAAATCATGTGAAACATTTCCTAAACAAAGAAATTGATATTGTATGTTGAAGATAGGAAATCCAATGTATTATATGAAATTCTAGGCCGTAGTGGATTTCGTTGGTTTGGTAGATGTTCTGAAAGGAGGGTTGATGGAAAACCAAAATCTCTATAGCTATGTTGCATAATAATGGAGCTCTGCATTTCCCACTTCTTTAAAAAAGATCCATGGTATAAAAACAATCAATCCATTCACGATCTTGCTATTTTTTCCAAACATAATAGGAATTCTGATTATGCCACTACAGAAACAAGATTTTGGAGAAGACCCGCTTACATTTCACATGTAAAAATATGCATGTTTGTTGAAAAGGGACTGCAGTAGGGTTTTATTTTTGAGCTTCTCATGATTCTCTGAGCTACTCTTTGTCAGCTGTTTCCAAAAGCTGGAAGCAGCAAGATGGTGGATCAACAACTGCTATGGAAATGGGCACATCATGGTGCCAAAAGCATGCATAGTTTTGTCTTTAATTTACAACATAAAGGAGTTTGTGTAACGTTGCAAAACAACACTGAATTGAGTATGGACTGATTATCCTGGAAGCTTGTATCTTATGACTAGTACAGCAAACTGTGATTACATTTTGTGTTCAGTATTATTCAATTAATCAACTGTAACCTGAAAAAATGATTAGATAACTTGCTCAACTGCTTGCTTTATCAACAATTTGAATGCAACCAGTTTTAATATGGGTAGTTTTTAAAAATTGGTCTGACATTGCGTGGGAAGATAAATAACTTGTCAAGTTTTACTCGTAGAGGCAAAGCAAACACTTCCTGATTGAACCTAACAGGTTTATTCACAGGGAGGTCCTGTGGTTTGTTGTGATGGCGGTTACTAGCTACTGAGGTACTGTCGACCCAGTCATGCATTACCCGCATTTAGCTGTCTTTTCAGGACCCTGACTCATTGCTTGGTATTATGACATTGTTTATCTTCCCACCTCATACGTGTGTGAGCCCCTCATTGAAATCTGGTGCAGGTCTGTGGGTCTTCCCATAGGCAGGAAGTCTGTATTTACTTTGTGGCAGCATTTACAATGCTGGAAGTTGATATGAGGGTATCCATGGTAAACCCGTAAATATATATTTCTTTGGTCTTGATCGCTTTATCTGAGAGGTATAGAGGCTCTTGCCCCCAGGGCCAGATTTAAATGTGTGTGGGTCTTCAAGGGTTTTAAAAAAGAAAAGCTGTTTGGATCACATCCTCTCTACCATACATGTGCGACCGAATTGTGTCATTTTCGGTTTTTCCGTCATCGCCGGAACCAACCAGAAGTCCATAAGAGAAGCAAAGAACACGGAACAAAAGCTGTTGAAAATGGACCATATTGGATTATGTCAGACTTGGCATGTTCCTCATTTGAAAGAAGTCTTTGCTCTTATCACACTCTGCCTTACAGCTAGAAAACGCGAAGCGCAGCTCTGCTTCTAGAATGATGCTAACAAGATTATTACTGTATATAGTGCATTTTAACACAACACATAGTACAGTAGTGGAAGAAAATGAATGCACTCCAAGCCAGTAATGACCAGAGCATAACATACAGCATATAAAATGATTGATTCTTACAATATCCCTATCCTATTCAGGTGAAGCCGGGAATTGTTTAGGCAACTACATATTGCATATTATACATATTACTCTTCATGTCTATAGTAGTTTGATTTTCTTAGGAGGAAATATGTGTTAAGCATTTCCTGTGAGAAAGACTAAGGAGTTAATGTGCATAATAACATCTATAATGTAATATCAGTTATTATTTATTGATTGATTATGCTACTTCATCTTCTTACAATGATAGAATAAACAAACTTTTATAGAACAATCTTTGTAAACAAAAACGTCTACTCATTCCTAATACAAATCATTTCACTAACTTACTAGATAAAATACTTTTTAGTTGACGTATGTAATTTATGTGCAGTACCGGAAACCAGTTAAACTGCAAAAAGCTATATCCATGACATTATGTTATGATGATGTCCATTTGTTATCCATCACGGCCCTGTGAACATATGGAGTGAGTAAGAAAATGCTTATACTTCTTAAACTGATAGAATTTTCAGAAACCCATGAAATTCCTTTTTGAAAGACACATATTCCAGCTACATGTTCCCAAGCTTACGTTTGTAACCTTTGTCATGGGAAGTCATGTTGAAGGATTTCAGTTTCCACATTTGGGGAAGACTGTGTCGCTGCTTTCTAAATTAGTTGTTCAGTTCGAGCTGAATATGGGTTAATGTCTCTTAAATGACGACTCGCTCTTCTAATTTCATCATAAACAATATAATCTCAAGCGAGAAATAAACCCATGGAAGCCAGTATCCAATGACGAGGCTTTTTGATTTTGTTCTGTTTTCCCATCGTTGGGTCAGCCGCTTCTCTTGTAAGCGTGTTCTGACACTTCCTGAAGTCTTGTGTTAGCACCTCCTCACTGGGCAAAGGGTGTGAATAGATACCCTCTGGCAGGCGGCAGCGTGGGGTGGGCGGGGGAAGTCGGCCAGAGCACAAAGATCAGGTCACAGGGTAGCCCTGGAGCCGCGGGGCTTGTCGTCTAAGCGTCGGCCTACTGTCCCTTCAATGTCCTGCTGCATCATTTGCAGTGGCTCCTTGTGAGTCATAAAAGCAAAAAAAAAAAGAGTGCGGGTGTGTGTGTGTGTGTGTGTGTGTGTTTCTGTGCATAAGCTGGCTGAATGTAGAAAGTAAAGCTGCATAGTAAAAACATTTGGATTTAATAATGTCAATGCTGAGAGACCATTTTTATGATGCCTACTACAATGGTCATACTAAAGATGTTTCATGTTATATACTGTGTGTAT
>JAODLC010000044.1:23585085-23608801 GCA_026781145.1 Hippopotamyrus pictus | reverse complement strand
GGGGGGGGGGGGGGGGGGGGGGGGGGGGGGGGGGCTTATCTAATATAAAGAACAACAGCAACTAAAAAAATGTGATGACTAATTTAACTCTGAACCTAACAGGAGATTCATCCTTGATAATCACCTGTTTCCCCCACATTACTATAGAGAAGGTCTTTCTATGGGTTGCTGTTTAACACAATGTTCTGTCTGAAGGTGCATGAACTGGTTTTGTCGGGACTTTGTCAGAAATGGCAGGTGGTTGCTGACACTAAGCAGAAGGTTTAGGTGTGTTATCAGATCATTGGGATAATAGCACTTCTGGAAAGGCATTGAGATGGATTCTGAAGATAACGGAGCCCCTGCGACCTGTTTGCCTGAGCAGACATTCTTATGTGATTTATTTCTGAAATAGTTTAATTACACATCAGTTGTTAACATTTGATATTAATGTAAAAAAATCATAAATTAAAATACTACTTTTTACATACACCACTCTATTTTTGGACTCTATATTTCCTCGTCAATTTCTCTTTTGGGGGTTACCTTAATTTTGTTGGAGCAGCAGGAATTGCAGTGCTAGGTTGAGAGACTGATTCTACCTATAATCAATCACAGTAATTAACATCCATCCAACTTCTGGCTGCTTATCCTGACAAGGCAGGATTGAGCACAAGGTAAGAGACACACCCTGGATGGGAAGGAGGTATACTGTAGGACACATGCATACAAATGCTCGCACACAACTGAGAGATGCTAGAGAAAACCGGGGATTTGGGGGGAACCCCCCCCCACACACACACACACACACACAAACAGCACGGTCCCCAAACCTGGATGAATGAGACAGCAGCCTCTGTACCACCCTATACTAATTAACAGATCTACATAAAGACTTAACTATTCTATACCTTTAGATAGCATTTCAGTACAAATGTAAAGCAACTGCACAAACATTGTAACAATTCTATATGTAATATACTGAAAATCATCCTCAAAGGATTCCATCCATCCATCCATCCATCCATCCATTTTCCAAACTGCTTATCCTTCTGGGTCACGGGGGGTCCGGAACCTATCCCAGAAGCTACGGGCATGAGGCGGGGCTCAAAGGATTTACAAATGTTTATTGTTACATTTCAAAGATTCACAAGTGTATATTGTTACATTTCCGCTTTATGTTCTATTTGTTAAATCACTCATTTTGTAAGACTTCAGCAGAGTAAATAAGCTGACAATCTGAAAACATCCTGATGTTTCCAGCCGTAAGTACCATGCTAGAATTTAAACCAATAGTATGACATATACAGTAGTATAACATTATTGTATTGAGTTCCAAGTGCAGAGTCACAATTGGATACACAATCCAGAGAAATATGTACGCCAAACCTAAATCACAATCAACAAAGGGTCACAAAACAGGCAAGATCCTGGAAATCAATATCAGTGAATCAGAAGGACAAAGCGAACAACACAATTTAGGAGGGAACAAACTCAATGGCTCTCAAAGTTCTGAAAGGTCCTGTTATCACACTTAGTCTAATCAAGGGATATGCTGTAGGTTTGTTTAGTGTTCAGGCGAGGTGCAGCAATATCTGCTCAGGCACAACTGCAGAGAGCATTTACTGGAGTCAGACATGATGATTATTCATGGAGTAAAAACATTGGCACAGTTTTCTTAATTTAGTTCCTCATGCAAAATGTGATTTTCAACTGGTAGCATTGGGGGGAAAATAGAAATGATATATTTATATGCATTATGATATATTTGGATTAATTCATTTTTGAATTTTGATATTTCGGTCCTCAGTGCCCTGACATTAACAAGATAATGGGACAAACATCCTGTATCTTCTGTTAAAGAGGGTTTAGGATGAACTACTTTACAAAAAAGCAGCTGTCAGAAGTCCATAAAAAATTATCAATGAACTTTAGGTGCCTTGCGTTCACTATTAACTGAAATCTAGGGCATTTAAAACCTACTGTCTGTAATTAGAGCATGTAGAATTTTAATAGCATAAATAATTATTTAAATGACTTAAATTAAATATTACTTTTATAATTAGGCTTATGATTAAGAAGTTAATAAAAGAAACAAATTAGCTTTCTTTATCTAAGAAAATATTAATTTGTGTCATTATCCCATATTGCACACTACAATTTTACAGTATTAATCTGTCAAGTAGCATCAAACTTCTAGAAGCAGAAAATGTTAAATTGCAGAATCACAATAGTTGCCACGGAAACATAGTTTCTATTTTGACAAAGACCGATTCCAATGCAAGCATTATTAGTTCTGACGTAAATATTGAACTTGATTAGACAAAGAGAAAATGTCATGTGTAACAGAAAAGAAGGAAAGGCGGACTGTCCAGTTTAAAGAATTTCCAAAGTCACATTGTTTTAGCACCTGACAGTCCCTCTAATTTATGAAGTAACCTACCACCCAGAAGAACTCTTCAGTCTGTCATGTCATGTCATGGTATAAGATATCGGTGTTGCCTGCAAGACTGTCCTATCACTGACAGCCTCAGAATGAATATTTACCAGCAGATAGGCTAACTGCCTCTCAGTCTTCGAGGTCACTGTCTTTAAACTTTTGACCAAGCCAAAGGATATGGAAGAGACAAAAACAGGAAATGGGATGAGGAGTAGGAGGAAGAAAGAGGTTAAAAACAACTCTTTCACAACTGAGAATCATAGTTTACAAAGAATCTTAGTTTAAGATCATCCTCTGTTTGTGCAGAAAAAGTGGTGGACGGGAACAATGCAGACAGAGGATAAATGTTCCATATTTGATTGTTGAAATGTTTTAGGCTGCTGCCAGTTTTCTCTGTCACAGGGAATATTCAAGGCAGACACATTTCAAGCTGTTCAAATACCCATTAGGATGCTTTGTTTCCCATCTGCACCAAAATAGGAAGTGCAGACAGAAATGTACTATGAAACTTCTGTGATATTTAATGATCCTTGTATGAGGGAAGACCACAGACCATTCTCTTCTGCCAAATACCGATCCCCTAACTTAATTTCCTGCTCAATTGCTGTTTTATAGTGCATAGTACAGTGATACCAGCTAGTAATATAGAAAACAGATTGCTTGCGCGGCAGAGTGGATAAGACTGTTGCTTTGCTACCAAGGACCCGAGGTCTCCAGGGGTGGCTGTCTGTGAGCATCAGAAAACCAACAAAGCCCATCTTTTACGCTGACTGGCAGCAGCTGGCAGGTTGATCTGTAGGCATTCGGGTGGGTGGTGGTCGTCGGGGGGTACATTGTGTATGGTACGGCCTCATTTAAGCATACAGCAGAAAGGGCCTTTGCGGCGTATGCTCGATCTCACCTGCGGTGACATTATGCAGAAGGCCTGGCACCCCGGTGCCCCCACAGAAGTGGACACCCGAGAGAGATGCACTCTGACATGCTTTCCCCGGGTGCCACACTTCCCATCTACTTGACTTTGAATCCCATCCCTGTGGGGACTGACATTTCAGCCTTAGCATTCACCAGCTTGGTGCTCTCAAGCCATCATGAGCTTCTCGTGCTGGGCTGTGTGGGCACTGACATGGCCTGATTCCTCTAGAGGAGCCCTTGGCTTGCAGTCTGCCTGTCAGAACATTCCCCTCCCACACCATCATCAGGGGAATGCTCTCAAATGCTCGGCGCTCTATCGTGACTAAAGTTTTAAATATTTCAAGCACATGGACATTAAAATGCAAGGTTATTTTACACATGCTGTAGAGATTATACATGTAAAATAACAGTCACCCAGTTAGTACTTACCAATTCATTATATAATACTTAAACTTTAAGAATAAAATAAACCTTGCCCTAACATTTGTATTTGTCATTAAGAAAAAAAAATAATTCAGCATTCATATCTGTGTAAACTATTTGAGGTAGAAAGGGTTTTTAGTACTTATATAAAACAATTTTACCTCTGTTTTCCCCAGTGTTACATATTTCAGCATATGCACAAAAAATGAATAATAATTTATAATGCTGATATAGATTTATGTTTGACATATATGGTTATCAGGTAAGACCGCCGTTTTGGTTCCTAATCCTCTCCTCATGGGCACGGCATCCATGCTATGTATTTAATTAATTAATCACTTAAAGAATTAACTTAATCGGTTGGCTTGATAGCCAAACAAGGTATCTTAGTGGTCGATAGCACAAATACATGGATATAATAGATGGCTACTCTATATACTGGGATTACGTTCAAAGAGGTTTTGAAATGGCGATTATAACACATTTTTGCAGACATAAAATCAGTTTTACAAAGATAATTTTGCATGAAGATAATATTAACATCATTTTCTTTGGCAGCCTAAGACTTTTTCACAGTTCTGTCTGCACAGATGTATACATGGGGAAAAGGAAATAATTGTTCCCCATGGGCCAGATGTAAGTAGGCAAACTTTCCTTTTTCAAACTACAGAAAGCCAGCAGTTGCCAAGTATGGAGGGATGTCTTCAGTTTTATAAGACCACTGCCTTGAGATGTCACCAAGAGTGCCATTTTCCAAGGGCTGCTCACAGATGCTTCTTTGGCGTTAGTGTCAAGTTGTAAAACCTCAGCATTTCTATTTGCGTCCATCGGAGGATTTATAACATCCGAAATCACATAAAGTTTTGAATAATACAACCCACTTAAGGCGTTCCAAGCTTAATTAATTCTCCATTGCTTTACGCAATTCTAAATCATAATGCTGTGTAGAGCATTGTAGAGAAATTAGGTGGTACTGTACTTGGTCATACTCTGAGAAAAGTCTCCCCTGGGTTCAGAAGATTGTAATGCTCAGAGAGGGAGCAATTACCTTAACATTTTTTTATGGATGACATTATGCAGAGCTGTGGCACAGCATTTAAAGTGCTTCAGATGTTCTGCGCTTTGTAGCAGTTAGTGATATTTATCTTAATGTTTTCTTAAAATAAAGTTTGGTGACAAACCAAAGATTCTGTCACACTCCGGTCTGGTTGTGAAATGCTCACCATTTTATTTATTAGCATTATTAGATTTATGTTTATTGTCAATTATTTGTAGATTCGAAAACAAAACATGAAATAATAAACGCATGTAACATCGATAGCCTACATATCTGAGAATTTGTATTAACCTGACGTGTAATTCCCTCAAACATTTTTTTTTCTGGAAGTGATTTTTATTAATGTTCTACTGTGGGTTTTATTAGTTAATAGGTCTGTAAGATTGTTGCTAAAAGCTCCATTTGTGATCTATAATAATATACTTTTTCCTTTCAGACCTCTCTCTTCTGCTTTCTGTTTTTCCTGTTGAGTTGGATTTGTGCATGGGGAAGGTGATTCGAAACTGGAATGAACTTCAAGCAGAGGTTAATGCGATTCAGTTTTTTTTTTTTTCCTTGTGGACCGAACCACCCACCTTGCTTAAGGTCACTAGCCGAGGCTAACGCTGTTCAGAGGGGCTGCTGCAAACGGGGCGTCCCCCTGATTAGACTCCCCGCTGATCCACTACACATACCAGCTCACTTGCCAAGTCAAATAACACATTTAGTGAATTGGAAATAAGATTTAAGTGGGCGTGCACAATGTGGCCAACCTTCTCATCTTTTACCCAATCCTTCTCTTTGTGTGCTAGACTGTGAAAACTGCTCTTGTTAGAGGAGTTAATCTTCATTTTTTTTCTGTAGATTATTTGGAAACAGGTCAATTGAGTGTTGGAACTGCAAACTCCACCCACCAAAGAAAAGGGGCAGTTTTGTGCTACACTGGTTCAACACCCCCAGGTTTTTTTCTCTTTCTGCTTGGATGAGAACGTCTTGCAGAGAATTCAATGGCCAAGTGCAGGTCCTCAAAGGAACTGGCTTTAATTCCATAGCTCTGTTTTCCGCTTCTTGTTTATTTCAGAAAGGGAATGCACTTTATCCAAAGACACTGACTCCTAACACACAACCCTTTCCCCTTTCCTGTAGTTTTGTACTCTGTTACTCAACCAAAAGATAGGGTCTGCAATGGTTTTTCTCTTATTAAAGATTAAAGCAGTTAGGCTGCTTCTTGTTACAGTCTAAAAAAATAGTCTCGCTTAAAGTTGTCATAGATGTTTGACTTCTACCACAATTAGACATACATTTGCATTGAATATAATATAAATAACCATAAAAAAAGTAAAAGTTGGCTTTAGCAAATAACAATAATTAGTAAAAGTATACCTGCAAGCAGCAATCATGTGACCAGGCACACTACCATGGAATAAATGCCATAGAAAGAAATTCAGGAAGAGGAAGTACAAGAAGGCAGGAACATATGAACATAGATCATATGCCATAAGCTAACACACCGAATGAAACATTCAAGAAAAACTGCAACAGCAACAGATCAGGTACAAGTATGGGAAGTACTGTAAATCATTGAGTAAAAAGGTATGCTTTAAAAATTCTGCGTAAAAAGAGAGATGGAGGATAGGTAGCTTTATAGTAGCAAGTTCCAAAAGGGAGGAGGAGCTCTGCAATATACTGGGGAGAAAGACCACATGTGGCCTTAAAAGATATCAGAAGGAGTTTATACTGTATATGGAAGGAGAGAGGTAGCCAGTGAAATTTATAGAGTGTGGGAGTGATATCTGAAGATATTCTATCATTAGTGAGAACTCTAGCTACAGAATTATGTATGTATTGTAATATAGAGTTTGTAATAGCAGGAAGACCAGCAAATAGAGAATGACAATAATTGAGACGGGAGGAGATCAGAGCATGCATAAGAGCATCTGTGCTGTTTACCATGGGGCGGAGCCTGGTAATACTGCGAAGATGAAAGAAGGCAGACTTGGTGATTGACCTAATGTGATCATCAAATCTGAGATTCGAATTGTATAAAAACACAAAGGTTGTGGAGACATTTAGAAAGATTAACTAGAACACCATCAATATTAAAAGAAATATCACAGTAAGTGGCAGACAGGGCGTGAATAATTAGCACTTCAGTTAAGTCAGCATTAAGTTTCATAACAGAGGCACCATGTGATTTGTATGTATTTATTTTGGCCTATAAACTGTTGACTATCCAGTGGAGTACAGTACCCGTAATACCAACAGATGAAAATCATCCATACGCATCTTGTGAGAAATGCTGTCAAAATCTTATATCAAAAACAAGAAGAATATTGACAGCACCAGTATCAGCTGCCAAAAAGGTCATTAAGAAGCCTACTAAGTATTGATGGATAAAATTAGACCTCACGAACCTTTTGTTGTATTTTTGACCCAATTAGATGGCGGGCTTGGTTTGCTTTAGGTGCATGCTTTGTGCCCATTTATCAGAGAGCACCATCTAGTGGGTTCACAAAATACAGCACATGGTTCATGAAGCGTCATTTTGTCCATCGTTACTAAGGAGTGTCTCAGTACTGTGAAGTGAATGGAAACCACATTGGAAATGTTTTGTAAAAGTTGTTCGACACTAAATCGGAATGCAGCTGGGTAGCAACAGTTCTTTTATAGTATTTTGGAGGAGAGTGGCAGGCTAAACATAGGTTAGAGATTGCCCGTTAGTTGTTAGGTCAGTTGGACTCAGACCAAGTTTCTTGAGAACTGGTTTAACTACAGCAGTTTTTAGATCTTTTGGGATGATGCCTGATACTAGAAATCAGCTTACCAAATCAGATAAGAAGGCAAAAATATCAGGCAGACAATTCTGTAGCAGACATGGAAGCAGGGTAGAATTGGATATTTTAATTAACTCTATGACATAGGAGGCAGTAGTAATCAAAAAATGAAGTATTCAGGAGAAAAGCCTTACAGGAATACGGGTAGGGCTAAGGAAAGTCTTGAGGAGTCATTTTTACTTTGGGAGAAGTTAAGAAAAGTGTCACATTGCTGCAGAGTGACAGGTGGTGTCAATAGAGAAGCATTAATAGTAGAAAAAATGGGTTCTAACCCTAAAGTTCGAACTATTGATGACAGATGAATAACAGGAAATGCTAATATCAATTATAGTAAACCTATATTTCAACATATACTCACTGCAAGCTAAGGAAGGTACAGTTAGGCCTGTCTTTTCACAAAGCCAGTCTAGGTGTTGGCCAGTTGGCGTCAGGGCAGAAAGCTCTGGAGATAACCAAGGAGAAGAATGGAAGAAGGGGACAGCCCTATGCTTAATCTTTTAATGCTTAATGGGAGCCTGGACCTGAAGAGTACTGGATATAGTCTGGGTATTGGTAGAGAGAATCTTAGTAGTATAACATGGATTAGTAACATTTGAGAGTGAAGCCTGGCAGAAAAGGCATGAGTATCAACAGTATTTAGAGGAGGATAGGGTATGGTAGAGAACCACGAGTGGGAAAGATCACACAGCACTAACAGTGAGCAACAGCCTTTACGAAGATTAACCATGGTTTTCCTATGATTAAATAACCATGGTTTACAATGATTTGCCGTTTTTCATGGTTTTTTGGGTAACTATGGAAACCATGACTATGGTTTTACCATGGTTTCGCTACAGTTAAACCCTAGTATAATCTTGGTCATAAACCATGGTTTTTGTTTTACCATGGTCTTTGTTTTACCACAGTCTTTTCAAACCATGGTAGTACTACGGGTAGTACCAAAGTGCCTTGAGGTACCATAGTAAAACTATGGTTACTGCATAAAAACCATAGTGAATTTTCATAAGGGAGGGTAACAGAGCTAGTACATATACATAGATATGTATATACAAAATAAGCTACAAATGGGAGACAGGTGTGAGTAATTGAGGCACTAAGCTGAGAATCATTAGGAGCATACGGGATGACCAGTGACATCTGCTGGCAAAACCGGGAAATGACAGGACCGGCAGAGACAGATCCTGACCAATACCATACATAACCACCACTTACATTAGACCAACCCATCAAAACACAGTATTTCCCCTACCATTATATTAGGAGGGGCACCCCCCCCCAAAGGTCAAGTTAATTTTATTTAATGTTATTTTCTACATAGCGCCAGGTCACAAGAAGTCATTTAAGGTTACCTTTCATACAGAACAGGTCTATACATTGTCCTTTTATTAAACAAACTAAATAGCCTTGTGTTATTTATCTTATTTACACAACAGCTTGTCATTTTTGTCTCTACGCGGTCACGCGTTTACAATTCTCCTCTGCTCTCTATATCGCGGATGGCGGAGTTCCGCTCCGGTGCGTGCACAGACACGTGTGCGCTCACACAGGTGAGCACACTCCCACCAGCGGACAGAGAGCAGGCGTCGGGAAATATGTCGATGTCAACCACCTGAAAAGCAGACAAAAATATCTGCGTTTTTTAAAAGCTCCCAGGGTGGTGAAGACGGCAACACTCGCTCTGAGAAGAGCCCAGAAAGATGTGCTGCAGTGACAAAAGCTGCAGACTTTGTGGATAATTGTCATAAAAAGAAATGTTCTGATGTTTAGTTCAGTCGTTATATTGACTGCTGTCATTAAAAGAAATGAACATCATGAATCCTGTCGGTGTCCGTCTGCCCCCCCAAAGCCATAAACCTAGGGGAAACCCTGAAACGTATTAGGAAAAACATGTTTTTGCTTATTGCAGCACCTCCCAATGGTGAAATGGCACAAAATTAGGTTCATATCTTCAGGACGTGGCCATAAGTTGAAAGACCAAGATTGATTTCAATGCACCAAAGCATTGCTGAGATATGGCCACACATCCCGATAGGTGGCTTCACCACCAATCACATTTACAGGTAATAGCAAATCATTATTAGCATACAGGATGGCCACTGTCTTCTGCTGGCAAAACAGGGACATAAGGGGATTGGCAAAGAAAGATTCTGACAATCCCCAGACATAAGAAACACATTTAAAAGGCCAGTATATCAAAACGTATTAGGAGAAATATGTTCTCGTTGATTGCACTGTCCCCCAGTGGTCTAATGGGACAAAAGTTAGTGCTTATCTTCAGGCATTGGCTTTGACTCGAAATCCCATGTTTGGTTTCAAAACATCTAAGCACTGCTGAGATATGGTCACAAATCCTGATACTGTACATGGATTTTCCACCAGATTGGTTTGGGGGTGACAGACAAACAGCTCTGAAAATCAGAAAATCCTCTGATACCTTTTGTGTGGCATTGTCTGAATATCAATCCAGCTAAATTTGGTGAGGAGTGGACATAATTTGTGGTCTGAGCAAAATTTTAAAACTTTCAACTAAATCCAATATGGCAGCCACTTAAATTAGGTATACATGACAATTTACCATTTATTGGTTATGAGAGCACCAGCAGTATTAGGGCACACAAAAATATTTTTTCTCAGGCAAATCCATCCGTTGTTAACATTTTGTTGCGCCACCTAGTAGTCAAAATATATCATTTTTTGTGAGCTTCCTCAGACTGGGGTTGGGAGTCCATCTACCAAGTGTGATTTTCATGTATCAAAGTTTTGTTTGAACAACTTTTAGTCCCAACCCTAAGTAGTTGAAGCAAACCAAATTTGGTGGTGATAGGATCAATGCCAGACCTGAAACTCATCGAGGGATTAGTTCTGAATGTCCCAAAAGTTCAATGGCTAAGAGTTAAAAGAACCAGAGAGCAGATGTGCCGATCTCAGGAAACCTCACAAACAGTCTTTGGCAGACACAATATAAAATAAAGCCTAAAGGCTATGTATTCTGCATGGTAATAAACAAATGACACAATATATGGTTGTGGCTTGATTTTATACACCTGTGACAATGAGTCTGAATGGAACCCTGAATTCAGTGATTAAAAGGTGTGTTCCAATACTTCTGTCCATATATTGTACATAGCAGACTAAGGTAGGAATACAGCTAGAAATTCCTTAGGAGTTTGTATTGTTTTTAGGTGTGAGCGATCTGATGATTTTATGTTGTGATCGACCTTGAACATGTCCACCATCTACTTTTCATGCAAATTGAAGATATCGTGATCTTTTATGTCCTCCTACTAACGTTTCCAAACTTCCCATAAAACTTCGCTGGCTAGTAATAACGTGGACCCATGCTGCGTTCAAAAAACAACAGAATGACTTCCTGCTAGATGGCTGCATTGATTTGCCAAATTATGTCACATGTCTCTTTCATGTGTGACGTATCTGAAAAACAATTCAATGGCTGCACTCAAATTCAGGGGCTGAATCCTTCAAAAAGCACATTCTTTGAAGGTTGAGCAGAAAGAGTTGTTGAATGGGATGATCTGGCGTACGGATAATTTCCTATTTGCATCACCGGCTCCTCTCACCCTTACCCTTGAGTCACGAAAGGCACGGCTCCTACTGCCTAGCTAGGACACAGATACTTTACCTCTGTGCAATGCATCTCAGGATATGTTGGGCTGCGAAGGATCCAACGGGTGCATCCTTCACAAAGCAGGAAAAGAAGGACGCATTTCTATACTGCATTCGAAAGAGCCTTGTCACACTGCTGTGACGCATTCAGTCTTTGAACGCAGCCTTAGAAGGATGCAGTCCCTGAATTCGGACACAGTCAACGTGAGCTGTCAGTAGTGTGGCAGTGGTTCGGCTATGCAGAGTCAGATATTTTACAAAGCAAAGTTATCTGTAAACATTGTATGATATTTAAAATAAAGATTGACTCAGGATTTAATGGCCATTTTGAAAACAGTGTCTGTAATGCAATATTGTGTTTTAATAGATAAGTCCATCGGCTTGGTCGAATCTGGACATTTTTGGAAAGATCGTCCATCCTTAATTGTTTTGCATTAGTAAATGCATTTCCCTGGTAGTCGAAGGTTTTACAAGGACCAAGGACAAAGACACAGTATACTAGCCCACTCTTTAGTCAGGCTGTTGGGGTTGTGCTTTTCTAAATAGCTTATACTGTAAATGCTTATATTGGTATACATCGATAGACCCCATGCAGATTCGCATCTATTCATCTAAGCAAACTTACTATACATCTATATATCTGTAATGTGCTGCCATTATACCATTGCCTACCATTATTGGTTACTTAATTATTTGTATAACTCGTGAAACTTTAAAAGAAAATGTCAACAAAATATTGTTGATAATAATGATGGATAAAAGATGTGTGTGCACCAAATAATCTGCAAATGGTATTTTGTAGAGATGGCACTGATTCGATACCCAGTATCAGCAATACTGGATTGGATATCAGAGTAAGAAACTGATTTAATTTTCCAACAGAGATAGGCCTAGCCTGAAAAATTGCAAAAATGCTTGTAGCCTCACTGCGACATACCGTAAACAGAAGTGAGGGTCACATGATGGCTCGCTGTTCAGCCCCGCATGTGCCTCAGAGTTGTCATATCAGCTGTGTGCAATTTACCGGACTTCATGCTAAAGAAAGAAAAAAACCAACCTGCAGAGTGCAATGTATGTATAGCTATTGCTGATCTTTCTGAACACAGAAAAATGTATGCAAATTAGATGTCTTCAGACTTGTGAACAGTAACATTTTTACTGGAGACGTGTACTTTTTAGCTAGGAATGGTTAGTTGGGTGTATATATATATATATAGTGATATTTTTATGATTGTTTTCTTTATTATATTTAATTTGGCAACAATTCACACTGTAACAATTACTTCTGTTAATTTTTGTGAAAGTTACTTCATAAAAACAAAGAAACAGACTTGCGTAAATCATGTTAGCTGTGGATTTCTTCCTGTAGTGAAGTGGCATAACATTTGTTTGAGCAACATAACCATTGTGTTTTGCTACTCTGAGCATACTCAGCAATACCGCTATACAGTAACACTAAATCCATTTTAATTGAAATGTTTAGCTACACATATCTCATTTAATGTTCAGTAGTTAATAAAGGGGAAAAAATATCAGATTGGTATTAGTATCAGCAGATATTCAAAAAATTTATATTGGTATTTGGATAAGATCAGAAGAAATTATATTGTGCCGTCTCTAATATTTTGTGGATGTGTGTGATATTTTAATGCCCATAAAACAAACCAAGTTATATAATATCATTTGACATTCATGAACTGACAACCGTTTAATGAAGCTTTTATCGGTAATTTAATTCTTGTAAATAAGAATTTGTCTTGGAACAATGGATCTTTCAGCTGACTGCCTTCCAGTTCTTAGTTACAAAAGTACTTTGATGACAATTGCTAAATTAATTACTGATGTTGAGAAGGTGGATTGTTAAATTTACTTACTATGATAAACTTCACAGCCACCCTGTGGAGAGGTGCACGGCTATACCACAATAGTGTGGTGTTATATTTAAGAATAATTGCCTGGCAAGCAATTCTGCTTACTGAGTCAAGTGAAATCTTAATGGCTTCCTAGACACCAAATCTTGCAACATCAAAGTGATATTAAATGAACAGAAAATAAAGTTGGTATGCTAGTGCACAGGTGGTTTGTCATACATCTAATGTATTTATGTGTGCAATAGTTATTTGCTTTCTTATGGAGAGTTCAATTGTGACCTCCAAAAATAGAAACATTGTTCATCACTAATATAAATTAACAAATAAGAAAAAACATTAAAAACAATGAGGGCTATTTTTGTAGGCTATTTTCCTAAATAAAATGCAAAGCAGACACCATAGGCTAGCGGGATGCTAAGTAGAAAGAAAATGATAACATGAGAGACAGTCTAAATACAGTATAAGTACAAACCCCAGACCATGGAACCACGTTACACTGTATGGTGTTAGATGTCAATCCATTCACACTTCTGTCCTTGCTTGACAAATGACATACAGGTATGTGAAATGGCCCAATGAGAGCTTTTGAAAGATATGAGACAAGCAGCCAACGGAATTTTCTTTGTGATTGCAGTGCCGGCAGTCAAAGTGAATCCCACATCTGTGGGAATGTCTCCTGATCCAAATGCCCAGTAAGAACCTCCTTAAGGTTACATTGAGGTGTTGTACTGTTATGTCAGGCTAATTGTCCTAGAGATTAACATAATTTAATTTTAAATAGTTTAGCTATTTGCTTCCTTGTTAGGGATTACATCTGCAGTTACAGACAGTGGAGCCTGTTGGATTAAGAAAGGCATTCATACATGGTTTTTGCTATGGCTAATATGATTAAGCTTCATAAAGTCTGTTTGCTTTTCTTTAAGTTAAACCTGTCAAAGTTCAAATTCCTTATTGAATGAGAAACCAATAATTACGGTGGGGGTGGCAGGCCTACGGGACAAATGGGCTTATAGCTATTATAGTTGGATTATAATTGTTAGTATCTCATATTTCTGTTTGTACTACTGAAATATACAAAGGAGCTTGTCACAGGTTTGTTGAGCACTCAAGGGAATGATTTTGAATTTTCCCCAGACTTTTCAGTGCCTAAGGAGAGCACAGTTGAGCTCCATCACCTTCACCTCTGAAGATTTGGTGTCTTTATGGCCAACAAGGTAATTAACCCAGGATATTAGGTCCAGATTATATTTGATTTGCACATTTTATTACTGTTCAACTATGTCAGAATGCAGCCAGAAGTGCGTTAGATTAGCATAATTTGTAATTGATGTCATTGGTTAATTATAGTCCAATTAAGATAGTGTCATAGCTAATATTTTTCGTAAATTTACTGGCATATAAGCCAGCACAGAGTCATTTTATAGATTGATAGTAATTTATAAAATATTACTGTACTATTTGTAATTGCAATATTTTAATTGAAATGTGCAAATTCCAGCAAAAATTCTGCTTTAGATTGTTAGAATAATGGTCATTTTTATGCAAATGTGACCCTTGGGGCCGGCTGTGTCACCTACTGCACATGCAAAAAGCTGTGAAATAAATCACTGTTGAGACCTAAAACTGTAAAAGGGCAAGTAGTGAAAAGGAAGTGAACTCATAAGGGGCACTGTAAACTGCAAGAAAGCAACGCCAATTAAAATGTGATGCATACCGTGATTAGTAAACCTTCAGAATTCCAGTCTGTGTGAACTGTGCAGTTAAACCATGTAACTTATTAGGCAACTTATTAGGCTTTCACTTTACAATGAACAAATTGGTATCTCTCATTACATCACTAACTAAAGAATAGCCACATTAACTAGGTCACCACATATATGTTTACATATCAGATCTTGTCATTATTTTTCCAAATTGTACAATTTCCATTTTCTTAATAGGGTATATATTAAGCTCATATGTTGCAGAACCTAGTTAAATATTCATTTGAAAAGGCACCTTTTCCCCATGGATTGACCTTCCTCACGTCATCTTAAGCTGCATAAGTCATAGTGTTCATACCTGTTTTCTGTTTTAGTCTCTTATGCTGAATGTGAAAATGAAATCCATTCATGAAATTCATTTCTCAGAAGTTATTCTGCATGTAACTATAGGGATGTTTCTGTGCTGGAATCCCTCAGTCAGTGTGGATTTAAATGCCATTTTGGAGCCAAACAGAAACATGTCCCATTACACTTGAATGATTGGGAAGTAGCTTGGGGCCTGCATTTAAAAAAAATCACTGAATATCTGCAATCAGATTATTATAATTAAGTCACAGAAGAATAATTACAGGTTGCAGTCGCTTACACTACCGTGGAAGTCCCATATACCAAACGTTTGCTTATTAAAAGTTTATGTTACTGATAAAATTAATGAACCGGGTTATAATTCTCAAACTGCCGTAGATGTACCATACTGTACATGAAGCATAACAGAGAGCCATCAGTACCAAGGGTGTAAGGATTAAGCTTGCTTTTTGCCAATTATTTAAAAAATGTAAAACAAAGCAAACAAACAAACAAACAAGCATGCTATATCTGCTGGGTATCATGTATAAGCAAAGCTGTTGGACCTTGGTCAGTATATGATATAGAGGCAACCATGCAGTGATTTAAGATTCTCCTAAATTGCTATAAAAGCATGAGAATTACAACCCTGGGGTCTGTATGACACGCGGAACCGTCACAATAATCCTGTTTACTTACATCCGCATCTTCTTGTCAGAGAACATAAATGCAGGAAAGGGGTGGGAGTTTGGGGAAGGCGTTACACTGAATAAATAACTCATTATGGCAAATCATATTGGATGATGCCAACGCTGAGGCCGAACTGACAGGTGGAGGTAATTCGCTGAGGTTACAATGTATCCGTGGATTGGCTCTCTGGTATCGGAGATGTGCTGCTTGCAGCCTGGCAACCTGTCCACACGGAGTTAGAGCAGATAATCCCCATTCACCATGGAAAAGCCTGGCTCCAAGGCCAGTATTTTCCTGCCTCTTAGAGCTCTTTGCTAATCACCACACCAAAAATGAATGAACAAAAGCTGAGAATTCGCAATAATAATTGACCATAAAAGGCAATATATATGTGCCATTGAATACATGAGGCTTATGAAAATTGATGATAATGGCATTCGTTGCCATTACTGATGGTGGATTCATCGCTTCCAGTTATTGTTGAAAAGCAGGTCATGTCTTAATCTCCTTGCTTTGGCTATAAATGGAGGTAATCCCACATAGACATACATGCATGCTAGATGCACAGGCTGTGTTTGTAGTTTGAGAACTATAACGTTGCATAATCACTTAAAATATTACACGATGGTTGTTATTCTAAAATTCTTCATAAATAGGATCTTTGGCCAGTGGGCCAAAGGAAGTGTTATATAAGTTGGTTTCTCTAAGTGATATTCTGCATGTGAATGTCCTGTGATAGACTGGTGCTATGTAATGCTGCATGGATCGTGCCTCATGACCTGCACATCCAGGGACGGGCAGTATGATCGCTCTGCCTTAGAAACGGATGAGCAGTTCAATGACACAAATGAAATATAAATATTATCTGAATTGCTCATTATCCTCAGTATTGATTTTTAGTGTAGTTTCAATTATAGTGAAAACATTATGCTGTGGCTTTGATTTAAGTGTAGTAAGATATAGGTGCAACATTATTCATGGAACAAAATCTGTCCTTCTGTCACGTGTGTGCAAACTGTTTTCAGCAGAATACTTCATTATTTCTATTATTAAATTTAGGTGAAGTTGACAAGGGTCAACAGGACTATATTAGTTAATTTGAAATTGTAGTGGTTCTGTCAACTGTATATTTAGATGACCAAAATACAGGTAATTAAAATTGTATTCCAGATGGTTTTTGTAAATAAATCTGTTTTTTTTCATCTAAATTTAAATCACAAGAAGGATATAGGCAATTCCTTTAATAAAGAAAATAAGAAAATTATAGAAAAAATTAAGTAAACGTAACAATTATATTGTTGTTATTATTAATTTCTCTGATTTGATATAGCAAAATTATCGAGTAAGAGGAGAAAGTAGAGGAATGGAACCCAGGAACAAATCATAAGCTGTAGAGCGAAATGAAATAATAGGATGACTATAAGATACAGAAGAGAATGGGTGACACAATGTCTTTAAATGGTTAAGACAAAGCTGGCAGGTTATTACACTATTCAATTCCAGAGTCAAATATAAAAATTTCTATTATAGGGACAATTAATTACCCCACAAAATGGCAAATATGCATCCTTGTCAGGTAGAGTGTGCTCTTATGGCCTTTCCTCAAACATGAGACGTGGAGATTTGATCTCTTCTAATGGTTCTGCTGAAAAGGGTAATTACGCCATGGTCAAAGCTAATTTGCTTTCTACCAGATGAACTGTTGTATTTTATTGTACGCTGACATTTGAAAGTAATTATGGCCCTGTTGACCTTAGACAATTCCAGTTGTATGGTTGTCTTCGAAGGCTCTGCTTTACCTTTTGGCTGGCAGTCACTGCAGTAACGAGGTAATGACACGGACAGAGAGCACCGTATGGGACCCCGCTGAGTGTCCCAAAAGCTATGCAAATGTCTCGCCATTCCTGGCCACAGGGAAGAGGCATTTTTTATCCATTTATTATGATGCTATGGAAGTGATTTCTGCAGTTGCTGACCACAGAAAAGCGTATTGATATAATGTGCTTAATCTGCCTTTGGAAAGTATTCAGGCCCTTTTGATGCTTTTCAATCAATGATAACATATAAAAATGATAAAGTATTCCCTGTGTTACAGCACCTCCTGTCTAGACACATCTTGTGTCTTAAGCTTCAGCTTCACTGTGCGGATAAGCAGTTATGGACAATCAATGGATGGATGAAATATTCTTTCATTTGATATAACTAAATTAGCACTTGGTTGCTTTATGTACTGCCTGCTTGGCAGTGGTTCTGGGTGAAAAGGTTGATGCTTTTTTTGTCTTCATTTCTCTTACCCATCTACCCATTTCCACTTTTCTTTCCTGGCATACCAAAAAAAAAAAAATACAAAATAAAAAAAGAAAACACTTTACTTGACAGGGCACAAATACTTAGTAATAACTCAGTTACTACTGAAGTACAAATTATGAACAAATCATGAACAAATGTAGTTGCTACTTGAGGTAAGATGCATCATGATTCATTAATGACAAACAAACATGAGATTATTCATGACGTTCCATCTGTAGTTCCTTCAGTAGTTCACAAAGGGTTACAGAATTAACAGATATAGTAACAAATACAGTAACTGCTTGAGATAAAACATGTATCATGATTCATTAATGATGAATTAACATGAGATTAGTCTGTAACTAAGTTTGTGGTTAATTAATACATAGGTAATAGTATAATATTTGTGCCCAGTCAAGTAAAGTGTTATCAATAAAGTAAAATAAATACTACTGGGTAATGTTTTAAGCAGTATCTAGTTCCAGCAAGTTCAGCTGGTGACTGGAATTTCTCACACTTTTAGGTTTTAAAGCATAATGCAGAGCTATAGGTTTCACTATCAGTCGTACGCAGAATTGGTTTCATTGCTGTGATGTGAATGGCTGTCGACCCTTAGGGTAACAGATGCTGGAAATGAGATTGACAAATAGTCAATCTCAGCATTCTTCTAAAATGAGTACTACAATATTTTGGGGGAAGGGGGCAAATCTTTTGACAGAGAGAGTGTGACGAGCTGACGTGGCAGTCTAATGAGACACTGCCGGGCCAGCCGGCTGCTGTTAACGTCGAGTGCCGCATAGCTTGACGCTGCCATCACCACGCTTGACTGTATGGCGGTACTGGAGGATGTCAACAGCATGGTGTTTAAGGAAGCATTCTTCTCCCAGAAGCAGCCCTTATTGCAACCCCAGGATTTGTGTGTCAGTAAAATATCAAGCTACATATGTGAGCATAAATACGTAGTAATTACCTGTGTATCCTCGATGAAAGACATGGCACTGGGAACAAAATTTTTCGTTATGTCTGATCCAACCTCACTACATTTTCCCCAACACATCTACAGGATTTATTGTAAACTTATTGTGGCTGTTTAACAGTATTCACTACATTCTTGTTGCACAACTATCCAAGCTATTTAACTAATACATTAATGATATAATTACATTTTGAAATATTTTGGTTAACTTTCAGTAAGCATTTAAGGCTTTGAAATTCATCTATCCGTACATCCATCTTCTGACTGCTTAAGCACTTCAGGCTTGTGGGGAGCCAGACTCTACGCCAGGAAGCACCAGGAGAGGGGAGAGCCGAACGGCCTGCCATGGATGGCATGTTTTTAGACTGTTGGGGGAAGCTGTAATATCCCAGGTAAACCTCCAAAGTATGCAAATTCCTCACGTACTGGGCAGGAGCTCAATTTGGGTCCTCAGCTCTGGAAGAGTGAGATGACAGGGCTACCGATTAAGACCCAGATGTAAGTATTTTACCTGAAACATTTTCATATTTATATTAATTTGTGGGGAAAAGCTTTGTATAAATATGTAGTTTCTGTTTGAGGAAAATGCCTGTACAGTTCTACGTGCAGAGTTTTACAAATAAGTATGTGCCTTTATTTTCTGGACTAGTGTTGCATTATACAGCCTCAGCTTGACTTCTCTGGATTTATACTGATTTTACAGGTTTCATGTTTTTGGCTGCTTTCTTCACTGCTTCTTCGCAGTACTGTGATGGCAACATGGAGACATCACTGAGATGCTTCTCAAAATAGGCTGGTATCTCCATATCTGTCATGAATCACCTATGCCGTAGATTTTTTTTGTCCTAAGTGGATTAAATTGTATTTACACTGCACGTTCCCAAACTCCATTTTTTGTGTCTTTTTGTGACTTCAAATACTAACCAGTTTATTAACTAATCTGTAAGCTTCTGTCTGTTTGCATTCTGAAACAGACCGACTGTTAATAGGCCCTTAATTGGTGTTTTTATTGATTAAAATTAAAATCCCAGCCACTCACTTAATAGGATGACTCACCATAAAACCTGCCATAAGTAATTCAATCTAAATTTGATGCCCTACTTCAGATTATTATTATTACTCTTAACACACATGATTTGCTGCTGCATATCTCCTTTAAATACAGAAGATTCAAATGAACGCAAAGGGACATAATGACCAAATGGGTAGTATTGTGTATTCATGCCTTCAGTGTTATTGGTTCGATTTTCTCCCCAGTCTTTGTGTGAATGGAATTTTAGTTGATTTGCTGCAGGTTCTCCAGTTTCCTCCCATAGTCCAAAAACACACAGTTTGGTGAATTTCTCTATGTAAATAGTCCATTGCTTGTAGGTGCACCCTGTAATAGATGAGCACCCTGTTCTGGATGTTCCCTGCTTTGTGGCATCTTGGAATAGTTTCTTTTCTCTTTGTAACCCAGTTCTTCAAAGACGGAAACACATCATCGTGCAAAACTTATTCTTCTATTAATATTATTTTTTTTAGCTTTTGAAAAAGATTAAAAATCTTTGTACTCCCCGAATTATGTCGAATTATGCCCTGCTGACATAACCCTTTTAAAACATTTTAAAATTCTTATTTGAGTTTATGTTACCTTACATATAACCTGACATCAACCTGCAAAAGGGTTAGGTACCTGTATACGATATATATTAGCATATGTGGGCCTGTGTACAAGTGTGCAGTAATGAGAAATGCTTTACAAAAACAGCCACGTAGGAGGTCACACCAACTTGGGCATGTACTCTACGTAAAAGGACATAAGTGGAGCATGATGACATAAAAACCCAGGCCCATTCGCTCAGTAATATGTACGAAAATTACTGTAGCTTCTTCTAGTTTTATTAATAACCTCCTAATGGTAGTTTGTACAAGATTAATCCATCTTCTTTCTTCCATAACTGATATGGAATTTTTAATCAGGAGGAGGAATAATGTTGGTCCATTGGTAATGAGCGCTGACAAATGGAGCCATAATCAAGCCTCAAAGTAGGGTATTAGTGAGCGTGACAAAGCTGAATACCAAAATCAGTAGAACGTCACAATGCCAGGTAATTGCAAAATTTCTTAATTTGCAGAGCATTATTATCAAAGAGTCAAAGTGGTCTCTTTCTTCTATAATCATTCTGATTCTAATAAAGACTGACAATTGTGTCACTTCAAACATGTCGCCACCAACAGTTCCATGACAACAAAAGAGCCCTCTGCGAAACACGTATTTATAATGGGAGAGACTGCGGAATTGCAGTGGCACCCAGCAGGTGTGTCAGCATGTCCTTCCACCTCTGAACACCCCCTCCTCATTCTTGCTGACAGACCGGACAATGGCACAAACCCCCTTTTCACTGGCGTCCTCACAAAGAGCACAGTTCACACGCAGGCCAGGCACTTTGTTCAAAGTTCTTTCATTCACATATGTGTCAATATTTTGGAGTTTTTTTTTTTCTTCTTAATCTTTTAACAGGAATAACCTGCAGGAATAACTTGCAGGAATATTGGTATGATATACCAACTTCTGTAAATACTTTATTGATATTATTTGTTGTTTGATGGTTTTTTTCTATATGATTTAAATAATATAGTGAATTATTGGAATTAAAACCTTAAGATGAGCTTAATAGGACACAAATTGCCTGGCAAAATATCTGGTGGAATTATTATAATTATTTTTTACTATTACTTATTATTATTATTATTATTGATGTTGCTGTTGCTGTTGTTGTTGCAACATGCATTCAGAATGTAATAGAATGGCATCACAAGCTTATGTGCTGACAAATTTTACCAGATCATTTTCTGGTGAGCCCAGTAATATTTAATCATCTTACCATATTTAAAAATAACCTGTTTATCCTTGGATTTTCCTTGTGAAAATCATCTTATAATAAAATCCTTCCAGTGTGTTTAAAATGTGCCTTAAATTTAATTAATGATATGGGTTCATGTTCTGAAGCTGCAAGGCTGCTGTCCATTTAACTAGGAGGACAAAATTTCACTGTGGGTTTGGGTATCTGGAAGAAAATGCATCTTTTTATATCGACAGTCTGTATTTATCTTTTCTTTTTCTTGATCATTTGCCTATTGCTTCATTTATGTTGCATTGTCCTCCAATTGCCAGATAACTATTTGTGTATTCTCAGTACCTAAATCCATAAATGAAGTAATTGTGGACCCAGAAGTATATAAAACTCTTTTCTTCTCACCGTGATGACTATATCAAGTTCTATTAAGCATAGGTACTATGCATCCCAGTTACAATAGCTTTCAAGCTTATTGAGTAACATATCTCTGAATATGCGTATCAGCGCTGACATACTATTATAGATGGCTGGTCAGACTGAGGTCATTAACAAAACTTGTGAGACTACAGGCATTTGCAAAGTCAGTTTTTTTCTGTTCAGTTTTATCTGGACTGTGTGTCACGCTGTCACACATATAGTGGTTTCTTAAGTCCTTGGCGATGGAAGACTAAAAGAGGTTTAGTTACCTTATTTGTGATAAACAGGCATAGCAGACCAAAAGCGTCTCTGTAGCCTTATTGCAGCATGTATAGATTTGTGATACAATATGACAGTATGGGGGATTTGATAACCATTTTTGGTATTAACAAAGTCCTCTGCATTGTGAGTAGAGTTATATCAGTTTTAACTTAGTATTTCATTAAATCTATGCTGCTGGCAAAATCATTATTCAGCGAGGGTGAAATGTTTAAGCATGATTCAAGTTTTCGGCTGTGATGACAGCATGCATTTTCTTATAGCATTCCAAAAGCTGTGATAATTTTAATAAGCCAATATATTTGCCATAGCTCTGTATGCTATATGCTATTGGAAGTAAATATGAGTACAAGAATAAGTACAGCCTACTAAAGCATTTAGAGCAATCACTTTAATATTAAGGTTTAAGTTACATAAATGTAAGAGTTCTAGTTCCATGAAGCACCATTATTTCTAGACATCAATACTTTACAAGCAGGGAGGATCTTTTATGACACCCCATTCTAAATACATGGGCATCAATATGGGGTTGGTCCCCCCTTTGCAGCTATAACAACTGCAATGCTTTTCAGAAGGCTTTCCGTAAGAGTTTGGAGTGTGTCTGTGGGAATTTTTGCCAATTCATCCAGAAGAGCATTCATGAGATCAGGCACTGATGTTGAATGTGATGATCTGGCTCGCAATTCTAGTTCACCCTGAAGGTGTTTGATGGGGTTGAGGTCAGGGCTCTGTGTGGACCAGTCGAGTTCTTCCACACCAAACTCACCCAACCATGAATTTATAGACCTTGCTTTTTGCACTTGATGGAACAGAGAAGGGTTAGGCCTTCCCCAAACTGCTCCCACGAAGTTGGAAGCATAGAATTGTTCAAAACGTCTTGGTATGTTAAAGCATTAAGAGTTCCCTTCACTGGAACTAAGATACCTAGCCCAACCATTCAGGGCGTAACTTTGGCTGGAACATGGGGTGGGGGGGGGGGGTTGAGGTCTCCCCCCATTACGGGGGAAACATGATTATTAGGGGGGTTGTATTAGCTGGTTTTGATTTATTGGGGGGGC
>JAODLC010000044.1:23552107-23577834 GCA_026781145.1 Hippopotamyrus pictus | reverse complement strand
GGGCACTGGTATAAAACTAATATTTTATGTTAAATGTAGGGGGCTCCAAACGAATAATTATGAAATGTGGGGGGGGGCACGTTAATGACGGCGATGCCCGTGAGTAAACCACACAGACCATTGTAACACTACTAAAACCAATATATTAATTTAGCTTTGGGACAATGCATGTCTTCACTAGCAATATAATTACATATTTATATTTGCACTAACTGTAAAATGTTATGATGCAGCTGATCGAGGTTAAGATAAAGTGTACTTTTAATACTGCTTTTGCTTTATTTCATGAGCTTTGTATCAATTTTTATTTGTTCAATTTTATTGAAAGGCAAAAAACAACAAAACAAGCATGATTTGGAATAAATCATTATCCAAATCTGTAACCAAAATTGTCTCGACCAATATTTTTGAAGTATTTTCATTTGCTATATCTTGTATGTATTATGCAAAAATTGCATTTCTGTTAAGATATAAGTAGACAAAGCTGAAGTCAAAAAAACTTTAGAAAATGAATGTAACTGCAGTTTATAGCTTATAGTTTATAGCTGTGTCCTTGGTAGATGAATAAAAAGCAGTGAACACTAGAGGGGGGGCTTCTCCGCGCCGCGGCCCGCGCTCCCCGGGGTCCCCTACCAGGGAATCTTCTAGAAACCCAGCCTCTGAACTAGAGACCACCAGGGTTCAAAGGTGACAAGGTCGAGAACAATTTGATTGTCCTTCTGCAGGAAGGCCGAGATGTGCGTGTATCCGAGGAATGCTGGGAAAGCGAGTACGGAGGGCGGCAGTGAGTGTTAAGGAGAGGAAGTGAGGCTTTAGCAGCATCCGCACTAAGGCAGGAACAGTCATCTTTTTAAGACCCCTCTTGAGGCGTTGTAAAGTCAACAGAGGAACTATTTTATATTGCTCTCTCCATTTCCAAGTGCCTTTCTTCATCATTTAATTGTCTAAGGAATCATTGAATGAATTGTCATAAAATTTTGACTAATTCATTGACTCGCCCAGTAAGGAAACAAGATGTCTCCTTCCATTTTCCTCCAATAGGATGTGACATTTGAAATGAGTTTATATGGTTGTTACACCTTTAGCTTTTTCCCCATGGTTCTTGAATTATCTCCTAATTAAGAAATGGGAAGTAATATCAATTGCCACCCAGACCACATAGCGCAAATTGCACTTTTCCCTCTACAAACATAGTTGTCAAAGTTAATTCCCCGTTACACCAACCATTTTTAATGCATTTTGTATTTGTATATTCAGTAATTACAAATCTATACAATGATAACAGTTCCCAAAGGTTTACTGCCAATTTGTCTTAATTTTTCTTTTTTTATATGATGGATACAGGTGTGATGCTGAGTAGGGAATAGATGTGGCAGGTTTTTTGAAAATTTTCTGCACTGAAGTAGCTCCCCAGCTCATTTTCGTTAATTTGCGTATTCTCTAGGCTGCCACATTGTGGGACACATTTAAATATCAACATCGTATGAATGTTTCAGGCAAACAATCTCTTTTACAAAAATGTCACTTTAAAGAGAGAAAGAATAAGCAGCCTAGCATTCTAACGTTTATTTTCATTGATTTGTTCATTCCTCTATACAAAAAAATATTTTTTTCTGCTTAATACTTTTTGCAGATATTTAAATGGTACAATTAGTTTAATAAGAGCTATTAAGGTAGAGGCACATTATGATTGTTTCAGTCTATTCTTTTCAAGTTTTTGGACATTTGGATAACATTACATACATCACTCGGCAGGACTAAAACACTCTTACACCACTGCAAACAACAAACATTACAGCCATCTCATTTTTTTGTAAATTCAGTTCATTTAAATTAATTGTATAGTTGATCGTTTATTGCCTTTGTACCATTTATCTAAAAATGATTTACATCTTATATATATGCTGTCAGTTACTGTAAAATATTCCTTTCAGGTTTTCCATTAGCCTTTCTGGGGTGCAATTCCTGCTGTCGTTAGTGTCATCTGCTGTGAACGTGAAATGTTTTTGTTGGAAGGGGAAGTATTTTCCATGCCGCCCTCAGAATATATATATATCTATTCTGAGGACGGCATAGAAAATCCTTCCCCTTCCAACATGTGTATATATATATACACACACACACAGTATAGGAATTGGGGTTATCTGTAGACTGGCACACAGCATTGCCAAGTCCCTGAAATTCTCCTCCTCCACTGCATTCTTCACCAGGCCTCTATGGAAAGCAGAATTCGGTGAAAGCAGCGATGGGCTACCACACATGCCCGTGATTCTGGCAAATGCCTGCATCATAATAGCCTGCTCAGCCTACCTTTGACAGGCCCAGCCTTCATGTTCCCTTTCAGCTTAGCTCTGGAGCCGAGTAGCCTGGAGAGTGGTGCTACCCCTCGATCAGAGCAAGCGTCATAAAGCGTTCATTAGTGCCGTCTCCCCGCTGACCTCCAGGGGGCCCTGCACAAGGCCACCAGTGAACTTCAAATATTATAGTGCATTAGTCACTTCCAGCCTAGCCTTTAATGTCATTTTTTCATAGTTTCCTCTTCCCCTTCATCATCCGTCTTTCTTTTCAAAGTTTTATGGGAATGTATGCTAGCAGAACAGAGGTCATATTCAAAGTTTGAGATTCTGCTTCTCAAACATATCATAAATGTTAAATGTCCCAAAGAGATATAACAGCTTAGTGTATGTAAATCCAACTCTTAGTATTTCAAAGGTTTATTTATTCCACTTTTTTATGGAAATCATCTTCTTTTTCCCCTTTTACGCCTTTCCCCTTCAGAGTTGTATGCTGAAATAATTTGTATACTATTAGATCCGAGCTAAGAACTTGATGGAAAATGAGTGTGACTTCAACACATTTCTCCAAGTTTTCCAACCTGATCCAAAACAATTCATACTGAGTGGTATCAGCAACCAATTTCTCAAAAGCTTTATATGATAGTCCAGTATATTTGGTGCCTGTAATTACTGTGGATGAAGCAAATGGTGAGTAAGCAACTCATAATGTATTTGTAATATACTCACAGCATAGACAAATTGGTTTCGGTCAGTATTTGTAAACAGGAAATATGTAGAGTACGCATGCATCTTACAGTGATAAACTTTGGTCAGACAATCAACAGAATGAGCAGTAATTTAAAATTAAAAAACAACTTTTTCAGTATTTTGTGCATTGAACATTGTCTGCCCTTTTAAATGAGTCAGCAGCATTAGTTGTAACCCAGTGCTATGTTGTTCATTTTAGCATTATTAGCCAATCCAGTTATGTCAGTTTTGATCAGTTTTGTAATAAACTAACACACATTCAGTTCAAGTATTCATGCTGTTTGGAATTGTGTACTTTCATCCTGCACAGCAGATAATTGGGTTTACTTTGTCGTGGTCCTAAAATAAGTGTTATCTTAATTATACACAAATATAAAAAAGAATATGATAAACAATGTACTGTGCAACACAGACATAAAGAATGCAAGTAACACAGGGACATTTGTAGGATGACAATTATTGCATAGTACCTTTTTCACAGATAATAACATTCCTCTCTACCTCCTTATTTCCTTATCTCCTCTAAAAAAAAATCAAGAGATGAAGCTTTGTTCATCTCTCTGTAACGGAATAGATGGGATGAGTTGTTGCCCTACATGTCTGTCAGCAATTCCAAGTATGCTTTTTACTCTGTTTAAACTTTAAGCTGAGGCATTTACAGGCATCATTTTCTCCAGTTATAATTTTTGCTTAGTAAGAAATTTAAGAATATGATCCAAGTCTGGTTCTATTAGAATCAGCCTTGCAAATGCACATTTAATGATTTCTTTGCAGCCTAATGAGTCAGTATCACATAGGAAATGGATACTTCATAGAAATAATAAGGAATAAATCCTTGCAATTATAAACATTTAAATATATGATCAAACTAAAATTGTGTATCTATGTTTCAAATCAGTCTAGATTTATTTTTTTCCTGTGTGCATAGGAGCAAGAATGTCCCCTCCTGTGGTGAGAAGTGTGTTATAATTGGGTCAAATGAGGCTAAATATATTCAGCTTGTGGATTTGTTCAGTTGGTGTTTGAATTCCATAGCCTTGCAGTGCAGTTTTATGCATAGCAGCTAGGGGTTATATGGAAACGTTAACAGTCAGCTTGGTAAGATTCAATTTGCGATAATATTGAGATATAGCAATATACCAACAATCTGAAAACATCAATTCATTGTCTTATAGTTGAGGAAATGCTTACATCATTTTCATGGAAGTAGAGACTCAGTAATATATACCCAGAAATGTCTAAATTCTTGCTAAACAGTCTGGTGTAGTTCTTTATTTTTCTATGAATATGAAGAAAGAATTGAATTGAATTGAATTGAATTGAATTCAATTGAATTGAATTGAATTGAATTGAAATGAAATGAAATGAAATGAAATGAATTGAATTGAATTGAATTGAATTATAGTTTGAGTTTGGCTAAATAGATATTACTCCAGGACGACAGTCCCAAACCAGTCCCAATCCAAGTCATTAAACACAATTAAGATTAATCAATTGTCCTCTAGAAAATAGCTTTCAATGTGTCATTGTCTCTAGCTAAACTTCTTGCCCAGCTAAGTATAACAACAATGGTAAGTTTTCATTTTGTACTTCTATGGCTTGTTATATATCTGGGTGTCATAATTCAAAGCAATTGTTTCAACAATGAATATCAAGATATTAATATTTACTATTAATATAATATAAACAACCAGCAGTAATCTATTGTAAATTGTAAAACTTAACCAGTTCTCATATATCTGTCATGTTTCTATGCTTTTGCCTGATTTCCCGATCTACAGTCTATTACCTATGTTAATATGTAAAACAATGAAGGTATCAATAGTATGCATTTCTGTTTAACACACTGTGAATCTTTTCAAATATAAACTATAATATCTGTTTTATTTCATTTTACTGGCTCTATATCCAGCCTAAGTCATTTTGTCCATTTTGTCTGTCAAATCTGCATGGAATCTCCGCCTGCTTTTTGCATGAATGGTATGTCTTGTCTAATCCATGATACCACAGCATTTTCCTCTTATAGTTCGGTATCCATTTGTGGGTATTTCACAGATTATGGATGAAAAATGAAATGTTTATGAACTGTCTTACTGCATGTTCTGTCAGTGCTTACCTGTTTTATTATGTAAAGCTCATCGGATGACAGCGACTGTACTGTATGTTTCTGGGTCTTGCAGTTTTCTTTTTGGCATAATTCGTTTATAGCTCTTACAGCACTTAAACCAGTCAACATTTACAGCTGAATACATACGGAACTGCGGAGATGTGTCTGCCAGCCAAAGTAAAGCAACACAATTTAAGAGTAGATGCAGATGATCAGTAACACAAGAGAAAATAAATAAGAATTTCTTCTGTTCCTCAAATCTTGTTGGGTGGCTCGCAGAACAGCAGTTATAGTTCCCAAACCTCTCCTCTGGGGCACGTCGGCCATTACATCCGTTTGTTAAATTTCACCAACCAGCTCACTTAATTAAACAGTTTATTTAGTTAAATAATTTGATGAAGTATTGATTAGCCAAATATGGTAAGCTGATGTTCTAATCAACAAATATGTGTATTGGATGGAAACTGCAGCTATAGGGGTGACTTGAGTAGATGGTCTGAAGTGGCTAAACTACAGTAACAGAAAGACATAAAACCATAGTTTTACAGCAACATGAACATCAGTTAAACATACTGTAATTTTCTTTGCCTGCCTATGCCTTTAATCAACTGCGAAGTGTCTTGGAAATAAAACACATCTACTCCAAAATAAGACAACCGTAATGGTTTCACACAGGTACAGCTATTTTTTTTTATGTTTTACAGTGTTAAATGTATTATACAATGTTTGTTTAGCTGATGTGTGTTTCCCTGTTCAAAACAAAGAGAAATTTTTGTTTAAAGTAAACAATCCCTGGATTAATCCATACTTCCTATGGAATTATTGAAGTGTTTTATCAGTAAAGAGGAGTCAAATGCAGTTGCCCCTGAATACTTTTACCCCTGTGAATTCTTTTGAATGCCAATCCATTTTAACAGACTCCAATTCTTTACTTTTTTCTTGTGGTATTCTACAAAAGATTTATTTGTTGTAATTTCCAGATCAAAAGGTTTACTTGTGGTGGTACCCCATTCATCTTAGATATATGTTGCTTGAAAACAAGTACGCATGCTGGGATTATAGCATTTAATGATTCAGAAAAAGGTATGCATTAAGAGAGAGCACATGCTGTGTTGGTTGTAAATATATAACGCCATCGCAGGCAGAACACTGAAGTGTCCCACCACCTATCCAGCAGTGGTGCTGGGAAATTTATATTCAAAGGTTAAGGTGTCTGTGAAATACACGTAATGAGTAAGTCTCCTAGTTTGTTACTATAGGTTCATTGCCTATAATGTTAAGAATTGAGCAGGGATAATTTACGATTCCCATTGTCCCCTCTGCAGGGATTAATTTTGAATTATTTATGCTCCTATATGCGTATAGACCTGGAACATTTTACTTGAAGTTAGCTGCTCACTCATGGTCACAAAATTATGCAAGCTGTGCTGGGAAAATTATGTTATTCTCTTGTTATTTAAGTCACAGCATTTATTTCCTGTCCCCCCAAGGGAGCAAAGACCTAAGGAGGAAAATAATACATTTTGTAAAAAGTAACAAGCCTGTTCCATTTCCACATTGATAATTAATAGCATTGTTATGTTTTTGGTTTTGTGCAAAAGCAGATTTGTCTGCTTGAACTTCTCTGTGGCCTAAATAGATGTTATGCAGCCCCATGTCTGACATATTACTGGCAAACTCAAACTTCTGCCCCTTTTGTATTAGGCAATGAAAGCAAAGTGTTTAATTTGTGGACTTCAAGTCAAATGTCAAATCTTCCATTATGTTTTTGTTTTGCACAAATGAAAATGGATGTGCATTTTGAACTCTAGAAATAAAAGGTGGTGTAGGTTAATAGTAGCTTATATTTTGAACAATTTGTACAGTAACTCATTTCTAATATCATTAGGGAAATTAGCTGTGGTGGCTTATGTATTTAATAAATCATTCAAACGCATGCTGAATCTTAAGTATGCACTTAGAAGATAAATCACTTACTCATTTTACCCCATTAACTCATAGCAAATCTAAATGTAACAAGTAATATACTTATCCTTAAGTATTATTTTATTTTAGTATTATCACTTCTTAGTTTTCAATTTGTCGGGTGCATTGCATGTTTTTCAGGAAAGTACTTTAATTTTGTAGTCGATATTAATGATGCACAGTTTTTTTTTTTTCATTAAAGTCTGAGGGTTCAGCCAATGCATAATTGTTTATGCGCTGTTATTCAACTAAGACACCATTAATCTATTGAGTTTGGCAACTATTACATTGTTTACAGCCGGGAAGGGGGGGTCACAATATCTCATGTAAATGAATTAATGGTCACTCCTCCATTTAATCAGTGTTCTTTGTATTCTAATATAATATTTATGCTGTACATGTCACACTGTAAATCAGTGAAAGTTGTTTTCCCTTGCAGTCTTGCGGAGATGACACGCAAAGTCTCTGTAATTATATATATTAAAACATCCCAGTACTACACAGCAATAACATACAAATGAGAAGGTGGGAAATATTGATGTACGGCACCAACTGTGACACAAAGATGTGAATTCGGTGAAAGGGAGCCCAGTAATGAACAGTGCTTTAAGTTGTAGTTTAACCTCAGTGCCTGTCAGCGCTGACCTTTCACCAACCCTGAAAGAGTTTGATTTCTCCATTTTCTCCCTCTCTCTCTCTCTCTCTCTCTCTCTCTCACACACACACACACACACACACACACTCTGTCATGCTCTACAGACAGTAGAGGAAGGAACGAGAGTGAGGGAGTGAGTGAAAGAGTGTGGGGACATAGGGAGTGCCAGGCAAAGACGTTTACATCAAAAGGGGTTACGGCTGAATGCAGAGCTGCTTTGCAGTCACCCAGCGTGTTCTTAATTTGTGGGGCACAGCAGCTGTTCAGAACACCCCCAGAGCCCCCCTATTCCTGTCTGCATTGGAGGCGTTATTGACCTGCCTCTGAGACAACATGCCCTCTGTATAACCCCTCGTTCACCTGCAGTTGACCTTGAGTGGAGACACTATTTCTCTCCCTTTTGTTTTCATTTGAAAAACAACACATTTAAATTAGGGCATGGCTCCAACAAATGGTCTTTGATTATAACTTTAATCTAATGTCCTCTGCCTTCACCTGGTTGAAAGAAAGCAATGAATGCGGAGAAAGTTCAGGGAGACGTCCTGGTAACCTGCAGCTGCTCCCATTCATGTATTTACAGTTTTACGAGTGGCTTCACTTATAGCTGGGTTTTTTGCATTATCAATATTGATCACTATCTGCACTTAAACCATGTTACGACAATTGATGTCTTGCTTCTTATGCTTTGTAATGCTGATGATGAGAGAGAGAGGGGAGTTGGCCTGATAATTTTGACCTTTTTGAAAGCTTTCTGTAATTATCCATGAATAATCAATGAATGGTCCAACACCAGGCTTAGCTCCTACCAACTACAGTTTCTTCTTGCATCCACAGCTTCACAAGGTTTTTTCTTTGTAGTCATATTTAATGCTTTTTGTAGCAGAATCCAACTTTCCTAAAAGTCTACATATGGTAGTTGACCTCTTGGCTTGCTTGTACAGTACTTAAAATAAATCAGCTGTTTTGTGGGTGTGATGTTATGTAGCACATGTTCCATCATCTAATGAACCCCAAAGGCAAATGAGGAGGAACATACGTCAAAAGACATTAACCTGTCTCAGGCTTCTAAAAGTGCTTTAATATATAAATATATATTACTGAGGTTGGATATGATCATTAATGGAAGTACTCAGAACGTACAGCTTCGGCAACAGAAAAAGCATATCAATGTACCTGTGTTGTGAAAAAAAATGGAAAACTACATTTCTTGCTCCTTCTCTTTAAATTATTTATACATCTAAATTGTATGTGTGAATAACTGGATGAGGACTTTTTCATTGAGCTGGTATTTTAATCAGTAATTTGGGGGTTCAGTGTATTTGTGTTTGTGTATGTGTACTGTATATTTGTGTGTGTGTGTGTGTGTGTGGGGGGGGTGTATGTATATGTTTATAAATCAAAGTTTTCAAAAGTGTGGATTTTGTCCCCCCAACTTTCCCAGTCCTCAACAGTAGTTTCCCGCAATACATGTGTTGTTTTCTCTGCATTACCAAGCAAATTCAGTCCATTTCCTACTTCCTACTTTTAAAACAATCCAGGTCAGGATTTTTATTACCTTTATGAACGCACCGGTCTCACTTTTCAGGAATCCAGTTTACTTACTTTTCCTTTAAACGTCTCGTTATAGTGGTCTCGCTTATAACGGAATATTGTCTATGATGGACAAGGTCTGCTGGTCCCGGTGTTCTGATGGGTTAGTTGACTACTCTATCGAGTTAGGCTACCGTAGTGCTAATAGATATCTCTAACCCTTACCCTAACCCTAACCCCAAAAATCCCTTAAAAGCCCAACCCTAACCCCTAAAACCTAACCCTAATCCTAAAACGGTGGAACGGCACATGCGCAGAAAGGCTCAATAGCATATGTCTTGATAGGTAACTCAATTCATCAGAACACCGGCTTTACGAACATGCAGAAAAAGCATCGGATATAGCGGACTCGCATATAACGGAATTATTTGAAACTTGGTCCCCAGGGCCACTTTTAGCTGTAGTTTTGTTTGGCTATAATAGACATGCAGGTGTGCCAGTGTTCTATTGACCAATGCTACCTATCAAGACGTGCTATTGAGTCTTTCTGCGAATGTGCAGTTCCACCGTCTTGGGATTAGGGTTAGGGTAAGGGTTAGGGCTATCAATTAGCACTACGGTAGCCCAACTTGATAAAGTAGCTCAACTCGTCAGAACACCGGTGATATCCAGCGCAGATACGTAGTCAGGATTATTATTAGTCACGCATCTGATCAGGTAAAGTTGGATTACTACATGTACAATATAATATTATATACCACAAGTGTGTTTGCTGGGGTGTGGCATGAGTAAATGGTGTCCTGTATTTGTGTTCTGGGTATACAGCAACTCTGCATATAACGGACTTTGGATATAACGGACTGTTTTGCCAGGTCCCTTGAAGTCCGTTATAATGAGATTTTACTGTATATCTGTCCCTTATATAGAGATACTTTAGTTACTCAGGGACTTGAGCTGGACAGTAAAGAAAGCGGCATTAGTTAGTAAAGATCTGCCAATGGCTGTTCTGAGAGGTTAAGCGATTTTACTTTCAAAAGTGCAAGAGTGCTAAACGGCTGTACTGAGAGCACACAAAACATGAAAAGGCACAGAATAAGGAACCAAGAGCATAAAAACTAAAATGTTAAAAGCAAGTTGACCCCCTGTAATGAGAGTACACAAGCTGTGAATGAGTGCAGACGAACTGCACTCGTCTGGTTTGATGATAGGCCTGGACAATATGCCCTAAAAATATCACGATACTTTCACAGTATTGATAATTTATCACAACATTCTAAAATTCATATGTAGAAAACAGTAAAATATGACAAGTCATTTTGAGTTTTTTTGATTTTGATGGCTAAATTGTTTTATTTATGGAACGTATGACAGATATAATGATAAATAATACCAACAACCAACTCATTCTTTGATAGATTGTGCTTAAAATAGTGCATTACAACTGTTAATTATTCAGCTGGATGACGATATTTAAATTGATGACAATATGAATGTTCATAATCACGATATATCCCCCTCTTCATAATCACAATATATCCCCCTCTTCATAATCACGATATATCCCCCTGCTCATAATCACGATATATCCCCCTCTTCATAATCACGATTTATCACCCCGTCCTTTGTGATGACATATGCAAATTACTTGCCATCTTTTGACCTCCATTGTCTTCCTTTTTGATGTTGACTGTCCTCCTTTTGAAGGCTGTGAAACTGTGAAGGTGACCACTCTAGTTTGATTTGCTCTCATTTTAGTGTTCAATGCTTCTTCTATACTGCTAACTTGCTTTATTTTTTCCCTTGAATATGTCATAGATTAAGGCTTAACTCAATGATTACTACATTCCTTACATGCAGTTTAAGCTTGTATTTATATTATAATATGAATATTTTGTATTATTTGTATTGATTTTTATGATATTAAAAATCAAAAGTAAATAACAGGAAACTGAATGAACGATAAGTATTATCGATAATAATAATAATAATAATAATAATAATAATAATGCAATTTTCTTTAGTTGTCCCCTTCCCCTTGTGTGTTACTGTGTGTGTGTGTGTGTGTGTGTGTGTGTGTGTGTGTGTGTGCGTGTGGTCTAGGTATACCTTACCTTGTGGGGACCAAATGTCCCCACAACGTGATGAATACCCGTTTTTTTTACCTTATGGGGACCAGTTTCCTCTATTCTATAAAAATCTGTGACGGCAATGAAAAAAACTAAAAATGCAAACAGTATCATATTTAGTTTGGTTACTTATGGTTAAGGTTAGGGCTGGGTAGGGGTTAAGGTCGTCATGTTGGGATTAAAGTTTTCGCCATAGAAATGAATGGAGAGTCCCCACAAAGATATAATTACAAACCTGTGTACGTGTGTGTGTGTCTTTTGTTTAGACTTTTTTCACATAGTATGCACTTCTGTTGTGTATTCATGTTTACATTAAGTAAATTTTACGGTTGCAAAGGCATTTCGTTCAACTGTTCTGTATTTGTAACTCAGCCTTTTGTGAACAGAAAGGTTTTTTCCATAAGGAGAATAATTGAACTGGTCTATACAAATATGTGTTATCACAAATAAACAAGCAAAGGTCTGCTGGTTTGATGGTAAAATAACAGATTTAATTTCAATAAATGTAAGGCAAATTAGATGTTTCAGTGTATTTCGAATGCCAAAAATAATTATGCCTGAACGCCTAATTTGATGAAACTGTATGCAAAGCATATAAATCCCTTTCCTTTCCCTTAGGTTCCTGAAGAATAACACATAACCAAGAGACAAAAGCAATGTCAAGCTCATAAAATTAACATAGCAAATGACCTGGAGAAAGGCACCATAAATATTCTGATCTTATCACCTTTAAATATGGAAGATGTGGAAATGCATCCAATGAAAATATCCTCATTATTCTTCTATAGTCTTGGATAAACTTTACAGGAAACCATCTTTCCACTGATTAAGTGCAAGTCATTACAAGGTCATTTCTTTTTTCGTACATATTTTTGTAGCAGAAGGATGTGTTCTGCATGTGAGGAACTAAAGCTAACCTTAAAGTCATTTATTCTTCACCCAGTTGCTTCTTTTTGATCAACAGGGGCTTCTTATGCTGTGTGTACATGAGAACCCGATGAGTATGAAGGCATCAGCTCTTTAAAATGCGAACAGCTATAAAGTTGTTCATTAGTTTATTCAAGGGACTGTCCTAACATGCTCCTTGATTTGTTTTGGATTTACGTCCACCTTTTTAAGGAGACTGCCATTGGAGTTGAATGTGTGTGTTACTGAAACAGTGGTGCTGTCCACATGTGATCCCAAGTTCAATGAAGCAATGCAAAAAAAGGACATTTAGCTATTCCATGCCTGCTCTCAGAGATAGACTGACGAGATCAAGCGACCATCGCAGAGAGAGCAAAAGCCTTTATCAGCACCATATTCTGAAGTATGTTTTAACATTGTCTTTCAGCTGAACAAGGTTCGAAATGAATTCTAACAGCTGATGGAGAAATCGCTTTCAATAAAACCACAGCATACTGCATTGTAAAACAATTAACCATGGGACAACTGAAATTCCCCCTTTACATTCCTAACAAATAAATCAGATCTTTTTTCTTGTGCTGTATTCATGTATATTCAATATTTCCAATTGTGCTTTTTTCATTGGTTTATAGCAGAAGTTGATAGTGTCCATTTACAGCCTGTATAATAAGGCTGGTAGTGCAGACTTGAGGGGGGGGTCACTTTATACTATCGTACTATATTACATAAATGTCACTTCTCTGAACAGTGCAAGGACTCTCACATAGCTAAGGGATCGAGCTAAAAAGGCTTCTACATAAATCATAATTATAGGAGTACAAATGGAGCAGCTTTGAGACACGTTCAGAAGAACGATGCTCTCCTAACTACCCTTCTTAAATGTCATATCAGGCCTGTACTTTTCAGTACGTTGTAGGTGCAATGAAAAAAAGTCTGTCATTCACCATGCACGATTTTGTTCTCAGATTGTACCTGGCTGATTATGCTTACCTACTTACCTAAAAATTTGCGTTTTATTATTATTTTACCTCTTCTATTAATAACCTACTGAGATTTCAAATCGCCCCCACAATAACAGCTCCTTCTACCTCCCTATGACGACGACGGGTATTTGTCGTAGCTATTAGTGAGCGATTGTCGAGCAGCCTTTTCTATACTTTGTAACACTTTGTGTCGGCATGGATTAGTGAATTAAAGCAGTGGCTGTCAGAAGTAGGCGTGTCCACATGGCAGCATAAAATGAGAATAACAGCAACCTTTCGCCAGTCCCCCCCCACCACCACCAAGTTTACTTTTAATATGTCCGTAACCTTTATTGAGCCATTGTCTTCAATAGGATTCTTGGAATTCTGATGCATCATGCATACAAGGCTGTATGCCTTGGAATTGTAGATGCATAAAGGTACTCCCATCTATAGCAGTGGACTGCAATAAAATGAGTTGTACATTTGCTGCATGTAATCCAGTGTGTTAGTTAACGAACTGATGATGTTAGGATCTCAGTGTCTTGTGTAATTGTGCATTTGTATTTTTCTTAATTCAAGGTTTTCTCGAAATAGGAATACATATTTCTTTGATATTCAATATATGTGCAGTGTGTATATGCATGTATGTATTGCATATTTAATTAATTGCAATATTTTGGTCTGTTTTTTAAACCTGGTTATTCTCCGGAGTCCAATTCGCAAGCAGTCCCTGGTAGAGTACATGTTGACAATGATTCAAATCAAAAGCCACAGCAGACAACACTGGTGGTGTGTTAGTAGACAGCTGAGCTAATAGACACTGTATCCTTGACATATGACAGAAGGAAAGAACATTTGATAAAACTGGTCGGGAGATTGAACAGTAGATCGAAGTTTGCCCATCCAATGTGATATTTTTATTACTATGATCTTTAATCTTTTCACTAGTCTTTTATAAGACAGAATTTCATAATTTAATGGTTGTATTGTGGAAAAAAAGAAATATTGCCAGGTGTAGGCTTAACCTCTGTATGTTTATTTATTTGCTATACTTTCACATTCTCTTTCAAAAGTAAGTCTGCCATAATTGTAGTTCTATTATGCTTTTCCCAAGCTGCATTTTGACAATCAAATTACAAGACTTTCCAGACTGGGTTACATTTATAAGGACAGAGGAAGGGAAAACAATGAAGTATAGTGCTCATCTCTTAGTGTGTTTGTAGCTGGTAAAAATTCATTAACAGACATGTTTGTTTTTGTATGACGATGCTTATGAGACCATGTAATGATCCACTGTATCTGTTATTATAAATAATATTTTCTGCAGTTGCCTCACACCTCTAGGACGGGCTCTGAATGCAAAGTGCTTCTGTGATGCTGTCTGTACTCCCCACAGACATGCAATTTATGTGAACAGAGCGATGTGTAACTCTGTGACTGAGTGTCTGTGAGTGTGTCAGTGAGTGCTTTGTGATAAACTGGCGTCCAATGCAGGGTGCACCATCCCTTTTATCCAGCATGTCCTGGGATATACTTCACAACCCTGTGACCCTAGTCAAAAAACCATTTATCTAACATGAATGGAATAACCTCTGTCTTGTGTTTGTCAGAATTTGTCAGAAATTATTCAGACACAATATTTAGAATGTACTACACTTGATATTTCTGTGTCTCAAGTACATTTTTAACCATGGACATATTTCATGGACTTTGTTTTCCATCTGAATTGATTTGGTCCTTTATACTCTTTATCTGAGACAATACAATTTCACGACTACATTTTGTAACGTAGACCATCAACATTTATTTGAAATAATGTGATGCTAAGCTGCTGTGTTGGGTGTGAAATTGATATGTATTCCTCAGTTGTTTAATCACTCACTTGTTGATGTGTGCATTAGTTGAGGATGGAGGCAGTCCATTGCAGGTAACAGTAAATTAGCCAGTAGGATAAATGCATTTCCGATAGGCTTTATAATAGACTGTGTTTTACCATCCAAGTGGTCCTTGATGATAACATTGTGACAGACGCATAATTTAATGTGTTGCTCTTTTGACTTCTTTATGCCTGTTTTTCCACATCCATGTCCTGGATAATGATTGACTGCACTTGATATTATAGAGGCTTGTTTTATTCCAACTAAATTGCCCAGTATTTCATAAAAATCAGGACTGATGTGTTTCTGTTGAGAGAATGAGGGCTCCACTATGTTAAAAAATACAAGACATTTATACAGTTATACAGAGGAATATGAATATTAATACATATACTTTCAAATGTCTGTCTTTTGTGTAAAATATAAGCTTGGATTTTAAAGCAATTGTACCAGAAGACAAAAGAATGCATGACTTGTGCATTGTCATAAGTGATTATGTATATTCTATTTGATCGTTTCATCTTTTTTTGTAGGGAAGATTTAAATTTAAATATAGGTTAGTGATATATTAATTGTTTTGCTAAAGCTTCAGCTAATAGGCTGTATGATGTTGATTTAAGCACCTGGAAAAGGGTGTCAGGAATGTGGAAATTCCTCTAGTTTAATACAAATGCATGAACCTCAAATAAAATGAAAGATTTTCTTGGATTTGCATTCCCAATGCAGTTGAACTGAGTGGTAAACTGAGGGAAGCAGGGTTGAAACTCCTCTTGAATCCCGAAAAGAGATGGGGAAGCATTTATCGCAGTTTTGATATTGAATTTGATGTGACTGGATTGTTTTATTCTGCTATATTTATTCCTCTGTTTCATTTTAGTGTTGCAGCTGGGCTCACACCTGTGTGTATATCAGCTGGGGATGTAATTAATCTGACTTTCACAAAATATCACAAAATAAACCCTTGGCCGTATTTCAGCCTAGAAAGGTTGCATTTTTTTTTCAAACTTCACATTTATTTAAAAATTTAACAAGAACATCCATTGATCCATCCACCCATTTTCAGTAACAGTGCAATTACAATTCATATTTATTGTGATTGTGTGTAAAGATGATCCAGGAGAAAAGTTAGTGTCACAGCAATTATAGCAACTTTATGTTCATTAGCAGTTTCCAAAATTATTATGAAATGTCTAGACATATTCTGCATATCCATCCATTCATCCATCCATCCATCTATCCATCCATTTTCTATAACTGCTTGTAAAATGTTGTTAATAAATGAATCTTAATAAAGCGCCCACTGACATACAACTATGAGCATTATTACATATGCAATTTATGCATATACACATACACGTACAGTATATGAAACGTTTTCTCGTTTTGCGATAATCATCCATAAGTTAAAAACCCAAATGATTTTAATCTTGTGATATTTTGACTGTGATAGAATGTAAATAGAAATTTCTGTCCTTGTACAGATTTTTCAGATCTATCTATCTATCTATCTATCTATTGGTCTGTCTCCGTCTGTCTGTCTGTCTGATTTTTCAATTTTACTTTCACCGTTTGTAATAACAAATTGCAATGCTTTTTATTTTTTGTTTATTTCTGTGGTTATAGGGCCTGAACATGCCATACCATAACACTCCAGATATTAATTATTATGATCTCCTTGCCATTTTTTGGAAACTTCTAGACACTGAAGCTTCCAGCAGAGTGTCAGCCCGAAGAATTGCATTGTCAAATTCAAGAGTAAAATTAACTTTGGTGGAACACTGGTGAAAGCATAACAGCATTTGTTTCTCTTATATATGCTCTGCAGTTCTGTTCCAGTTCTCTGTCATTATAACAGATGCTATTTCTCTGTAAAACTCCATCTCAGGACCCCACCATTTTTACTATCACTTTTCTGGGGGTGATTTTACAAATGGTCCGTGAGATCTTGCCAGACAACTTTGAAAAAGCATCCATAAGTGTGTGTGTGTGTGTGTGTGTGTGTATTTGTGCCTACATGTGACACCATATCTAGTTCTTTAGCTAAATAGAGGCATACAGACAGGGGAGTTAATATAAAGTAGATATTTACATAGAGAGCTTTCCCATATAACTCAACCACTGACTTTTATGCAGTGTAATGAATGCATGGATGCATACCAAGCCTCACTTTGATTTCATAAGTGATAGATTGTGCGCACAGACCCATGTTTTTATTTGAGTACTCAAAAATAAATCAGGCAGAGAATGTATCACTTCCTGCTGGTAATGCTTCAGCCTACCAAAGCTCAACTTGACTGTTCAGATAAGTGCTCAGGTTTCAATTTGTCATTTTAACACATCTAAGCAAGTCACAATGCATAAGTGAATGTATCAGTTTCTAGCTGTGAATGTCAGCCATTGTGTTTTAGGGAGCAGAATGCAATATTCAGGTTGTCCCAATGTTTGACTCATAGTAGACTAAACGACCCTTCATGGCCAACAGCGCATCTGTAGATGATTTCTTTCAAGTCAGCCACATAACACCTCTTTTCCCTGCTCTCAAACTTTAGACTATGTAGATGAAATGAAACCATATAGTAATTAGAGGAATATTTGTAAGTGCCACTGCATGATCATGCAATTTTCACTATTTATTAATTATGCGGGTTGAAGCTTTCCATTTTATTAGCTAAAAAAAACCAATATAATCACCATTTTTTTGAATTTTTTGTTTTATGCTTCTTATGGTATGTCATTGCTACAGCACTTATGCTCATATGCACTAATCTGTTTCTGGGCAAAGCGGTTTAGCAATTGGGATTGAATTAATATGAAAATTTGCTGATTCAATAAAAAAATTCAGTATCTGTATTAGCTCAGTCTGAAGTTTGCATTGGAGGAGGGTCTGGGATAAGGGTCAAGTTCAAAAGTGATAAATGTCTTTCTAGGGAAAGAAGTATGGAATGTCCTTGAGTTTAATCAAAACTATTTGTTTTTAGTCAGCTTTGCTGTTGTCTCTTTGCTCTTGTCCACAGATATCTTGACATTAATGGCATCATAAATCATGTGAAGTGGCATTTTGCTTTTGGAAACTGGCTCAGTCTCAGGCTGTAAAATGCCCACTGCACTCTGGAATGCAGTATTATGGGAGACTAACTACGTTCTCAACATGTGAACAGAAGGAGCTCAACAAGATTTAGCTAAAAACATAGATTTTTCTTTATAAGGGAATCATTAATATATTATCTTGTTCATAATATGCTTGAGCACACATGCCTAATCTTTTCTCAAACTGCCAAAAGTTTAATTTATCCAGGTGTCTGTGCTATACAGTATCTGCGAACTTTTTAAAGAAACCCTCTTACCTACAAGCCCAGTGTCAAATTATACTGTCAATGGCCAGTATCTTATGGTATGCACATTTGATTGAAGATTAAGTGGTACCACAGCAATTTGTCCCGAAGTACTGCATGTAATGTGTAAAATTGGTTTGGTGGCAATTGCTTGTTTACTGTCAGAGAGCACGATACAAGGCTGTAAGGCTGTACTTCTGTCAAACGGGAATTGAGGAGGATAAATTAGACCCAACTAATGTGAAACCCTGTGTGACGGCCTTCAGTTCTTCTCCATTACGCACAACAAAATGCAAGCAGAATGAGTAAGAAAGACCTAGCGGGTATCAGGCCACCAAACAGAGAGCAGGTCTTTGAGGTTTCTTACTGTAGTTTTAGTTTGTGCATGACAGGGCTGGACTTGGATCCACTGCGCATGCAGTTGTTTTTTCAGAGTTCACTATGTGATTATGACCTGCGCCCTCATCCATATGCATATGAACTGTTAAATGTAGCTTTCGTCATCACAGATATCAATAGGCATGTGTGCAAATCAAATCCTGAAACTGATTTTGACTGTTGTATAATATATGTCATTCAAAAAATATGTTCTTCACAGGATGAATTGCATATTTTACGCTATCAAGTATATTATTATATTGTACATTATTGCTGACTTATGTAAGCTATGTTATTTATTTTTCGTTTTAAAAACCGAGCAAGAAACTGAGAATTTATTTAATTTCAGGCAAATAACACAGCTTGTGAAATGCACAGTGACAGGCGCGCACACTGTTTCGCAAAGCACAACCAGATGACATATTTTTATCCTAGTATGGCCTGTGTACGCTACAAATCTTATCTATCTGCATACTGTCAAGAAATGTCAAAAAGAGAATGGAAGTTTCCTCTAAAGGAAGCTGCACGGAGATGAAATGCTATACGATCCCACAAATACGGTGTCGCTTGAAAGAGAAATGACAGTAAATGGCAGGCAGGGAAAGGAAACACCTTCTCCCTGACTGATTGCAGTCGTCGTGTGGAGTTGTGCCTGTGGCAGACTTGTATCTACCAACACTGGAGGCAAAACATAAAAAGCGACAAACGCCACCTCAGACAAGCAGATACAGCTGATTTTACGCCTGTCAGCTGTGTCCGATCAAATCTGTCCGTCAGTTTACCGGACAGTATCACATACGATTCGGCTCATATGGAATCCTGTAGAGAGCAGATGTATTTTTTGGTTTTGTGTATATAGTGGGAAAAGAATTTCTTTAATATATATTTGCATATGTGATACTGCTACGTTTTGATGTGATTTATGCATTTTGGATTATTATTTTTTTGCTTATATTGTCATTATTTAATGATTAAATGTTAGTCTTGTTAGTATCTATTTAGTTTGAACCAAGACTTTTACAGTTGGTTCAGTAAAGTTCCTCAGAGGGCTCGAGTGTTATGAGATGCATGCATTCCTGCTGAAAAACAAATGCCACAGCCAACATAGCCAGCTGATAAGAAACAGAAATAAAACATCCATCTGTTAGGTAGGTTTTGACCAAGAGTGCAATATGTAGCATATTTTGTCCGCCTGCTTGTCTGTCTGTATGCTCAGCCATTAGTTTATTTAGCTTTTTTCATCTGCATGAGCATTCCATAACTGCATTGAAAGTATACAGATTAAACACTGTTACATTTTCATCACCAGGATGTCATCGGGGGGGCGTATAGCAAAACCTCTGTGTTAGCATTAAGCCTGGACACTGCTGGCAGATGTAATTTAATGTGCAGCAGACCTTTCCTAATTCAATCAGGTTCCACCATTGCCTTCTTTTCTATTGCAATTCGATTAGTGAGCTAAAGCCATCAAGATTTCCTGGACGAAATGAATGCTTGTATTAATCCTCCAATTTCCATTTAAAACGTGGCATCGACTTGATTAATAAGCTCTGATGCTGAATAATTATACGGCAAACATTCGTGGGTATAGGAAAATCACAGATGTGACCAAGGAGAAGTGTCTTATGGGAAACGAGGGGTCAAAGGGAAGCATTGGCCATGACTGAGGTGATGAATCCTTTAGGTGTCCTCTTATGCAATTAACAGGCAGCCCTGCTATTAATTTTTTGCCCTCAGAGTGGTGACTGGTCAAATGTCAGGGTCAGGGGTCTAGATCAGAGGTCAGCGTAACAGCAGCTCAGCAGCAAGAAGGGGAATGGAACTAAAATTCCACATGTATTGTATTTTATATACACACTGATATACACACACATACACACATATGAGCACATCTATTAAATATTAAGAACCTCTATTCAGCTTAAAAGAAACACTCTGTGAACGTTTAATTGAGAGTGATCAATCTGGGAGTGCTGTGTTTGAGCATTCAATAAAGGAAAATCAATGGCGGCCCCTGTAAGGGGGATAGACAATGCCGACATTCTTACAAAAGGGATTATAGGTTAACATTTATTCAGTGTAGGTATTGCAATGCTTTGGAAAGTGGTATAAAATTAAAACGGCGATCCATCGTCATCCATTATATGTGTCCCATTGATCGTGTGCTCGTCGACTTTTTCAAAGTAATGTTTCATTTTGCCTTGTTTACTGTATTGTATCATTGCTTATTTAGATTGTTTGGCATGATAAACCTTTGGCATTTTTTCCTCTTAATAAGAGCAATCAAAAAAATGTCGTACATTATTATTTTATTGATAAATGCTCATTCTCAAATATTGTATATACAGACATCATTTTATTAGCAACACTGCAGTCAGCTGTGTTATTGACCTCTGTCAGTGAGCCTTGGCAATGGATGGACAAGGTTAACGCCATACAAAACAGCGAGAAAAGTTGTCAAAATTAACGTTATTTGGCGGCAGTCCTGGCTCCCTTTGGGGAAAAGGTCTCTTTCATGTTTAAGGAAAAGCACTCCCACATGTTTGAAAGTATCAGGAATACTCCAGGGATGTTATTCTGGGGCACAGTCATGTGCAGCTTCAAAACACTTCATTGTTAAATGGCTTCAGAAGGGGAAATTAAGCCTGACACTATTTTTATTATGAAAACACTGTTTAGATTTGCCCAGCCCCTTCGATTACAAGAACTCTTAAATCTGTCGCAGTGTATGATGGAAACTGGCTGCAACATTTTTTTTTCCTGTTTCTAAGCAGCACTTGTCAAATAGAAGCACATATGTTCCTCTGTAATTAACCAACCTCTTGTTATACAGCACTACTCTTCAAGCAGAAATGATTAAGTAATGCAGTGATCTGTGGGAAATGGGTATTTATATAATTTAAGTACTCTATGTGTATATGAATGTGTATGTGCTTCTAGCTGTGTGTGTGTGTTATGGTACAACACCAGAGTATGTGAATAAGGTCTTTTTTTAAAATCAGTTTTACTACGCTGTGGTCCTACTCTGCAAGAGTCTGTGTAGCCAGCCGTCTGAATCCAGCTAAAATTGATTAGCCTTGGAAGTAGAACAGAAGTTAGGGAAATTCAAGTCTGACAAAACATCTTAGCGAAACAACATATGCATGTACACATACGATTTGAACAGCAGTTCCCCTCTAATACTTGATGGCACAGAAGAATGGGATTTGCAGGTTCAATAGTACTTCCTCCATCTGCCACTGTGGAGCTCCGATTCATTATTTTATCACAACGATGCAGCACTGTTGCAGCAAGAGGACACACGGGCCAGTATCGACTAGGCACCCCCCCCCCCCCCGGTCCTCACTTTGAATGCAGTGTGCAGTCGATCATGCACAAACATCATTCAACTCCCCTGATTCTGACAGGAGTTTCTTCTTCCTGGTGCTAAAGCAGCCTTAAGACAAGGAAAAGTGCCTCTTTACTCGGAGGCAGACAGGGCTCTAAGCCTGGCTCAAGGGGCTTATGCAGATATGGTGACCTTTCTTCCAGAGACCAGATTTTACACTCAAATTACCATTAGAGCCCTGTGCTCCCCGGAGGTCCCCAGTCAACTTACGTGTTTCTACCCACCAGGGTTAAAAGTTACCATGGCGCCATGCCTGCATCGCATGCTAAATGGAGTGTAACACATGTAAACTGCATTGGGGCTTTCGGAATCCATGGAGGTGTTCCATGCAAGGAGGCGCAGTGCAAGGCACAGCAACGTGACTTTAAATTCCAAGGGGATTTCGGATAAATGGGCAAAACCAGCACTTACTGCATACCTTCTTTCTTAAAATGATATAATCTATTGCAATAGGTTCAATTTTGTTGGGTAGTTTTATTGTCAGATGTGACCTAAAAGGACACTAACTAAGCTTCTGGAATCACAGTTTTCAACCATCCATTTTTTATACCCGATTGTCCTATGCCGGGTCACAAGGGTCTGGGACCTATCCAGGAAGCTACGGGTGCACGGAATGGAATAACCCAGGACAGGGAGCCTTCCTATCACAGGGTACAGACACTGACAATTTGGCAACTCTAACTCACCGTAGCGTGTTTTTGCACTGTGGGGGGAAGCCAGAGTACTTAGAGGAAACCTCCCAACAACACGGGGAGAACATGCAGACTCCGCACATGTGGAGCTGAGGCAGGGCCCCTAACGCCGCTCCCCTAACCGCTGTGCCACCATAGCATCCCCAGTTCTGATCAGAAAGTTCCTAATTCATCAACCACTGTTCATATGTTACTGTCATTGCCAGCAATAATGCTTTAGAATACATGAGCCTAAGTCTAGGCTGGAGATACAAGAGGAGCATCACATGTGAGCTGCGTCTGCTTCTCCCAGCTTAAATCAGATCTATAGTAGTTGTAGCTACATAACTATGTTATACATCATTAGCATTTACACGTTGTATTTTTACAGTTGGAAAAATTAGCTGGTTAGACTTTCAGAATCTTTGGTCAAGGCTGTAAATTAACAAGCCTAAAACAGAGAACCAGACATCAGTTTAAATTATATTGTAAAAAGATTAAACCCATATTTTTTGATGCACAGTATGATGGCAATTATATAGAGATGGTAGCTTATATGTGGACCAAGCTAATTTCTGGTTTGTGTGTGACATGTTACTGCTCTGTTTGTTACTGTAATTGTCCAATCAGATGACAGCTTTTTATGAGAAATACAAAATGTGTCATGACAGTGTGCACTTTGACAGGGCTTCTGTCAAAATAAACAAACTGCATAATTGGCATCCTTCAGCCCACTAAAGAAATGTCTCCATATGTTGCATGACTGTCCATAGAATCAAAATGAGTTAATGTGGCATAAATGAAATCTGTAAAGCATTTACTTGTATCGCATTTTCTAAGAGATATCAGTGCCAGTGATAAACAAATCTATGAATGACCTTGATATGTTTAGTTAGCATTCAAAATTTCAGCAATAGCGCATACGCAAAGGGGGCTGTGTTTCTGGAGAATAGTGATGGTCAACAAGTTGAAGAGTTCAGTGGTTCCCAATGGCGTAGTGTGACTGATCATTAAGGAGCTATGGAACCTCAAATCTCATATGAATAAACACAGCACCTTGTTCCGACATAGAACTGTTAACCTCTGTGAAATGAGTGTAATCTTCCAGAAATGGAACCTCTGGGATGGCGATGAATCGCTCTGGGAAACATAGTCTGAGGTCACTTTAAGTTTTTAGAGCAGTGGTACAGAGTTGAGGCAATACTCTTTTCTCAGAAGCATGTTTCTGTATGTGTGTGTATATGTGCATGTGCAACTGGTGCATCTTATTGAGACACTCTCCCAAAACGATTATATGTCAGCTATCTGCATAATTTGGTTCCTGCTAAAGCTGCTTTTAACTCATCATACCCATCAGGGGAATTATGCAACCGATAATGTCTCACCTGACAGGATACCGGGTCATGCAGGCAGGGGCTGGTGCTCATGTGATAATTCAGCCAGCTTTGACCAGTTCAAAGCTGATTTGTAGAGGGACTGATTGCTGGCAGCTAATCATTTTAGCAACACCTATAAGCAAGGCAGTTCAGGATAAATAGAGAGATTTGTATTTTTTCCCTCTGCAATACTGCTGTCCTGCACTGCCTGAACTCACAATGAACTCTAGGAATTTTCTCTATTTTAAGTTTTCAAGTAATAGCTTGTTTTTTCCTGCTTACTTTCTGTTGACCTGTTCTTTAGACCTTGATACACGGACTGTTGATGCAATACTGTAATGAGCTTCAAAATGAAGCTTTACTGCTTTTAAATAATTGAACAAAATTGAATTGTTAAAGGGAACATTCTTTGAATGAATTGCTTGAGATTAATTTGAAATTGAAAGCGTATCACTGATTCCTATTCATCAGAATCAAGTTCATTAACATGATGTGAAAGCCCCAATGTTTTACTCACCCATCTAACTGTCTTCACTGCAGGTTGACATGTATGGTCTAGGGGTGGGTGATAGTTTCCCAGGCTAGGCTCAGGTCTAGGTGGTACAACTCTCACATGAGAACACGTCCCATGAGTCAAATGAGAGTAGCCAATGTCAGAGAATGAGAAATGGATAGGCTGTTAAGACACTACGCCTGCCCTCTATCCAGCCTGAGCATGTCCTTGTACTGACTGGCACCTTCTTCTCATCCCATGACTGTTAATTACCTTCACACCTGTTCGTCCTGTTCTGCAGAACGTCAAACAACAGAGGGTAGTTGAAAGTCCAGACTTCTGGCTGTTTGATTGACTCCAAAGCATTCATCTATATTTCACCTATCTGGGTGGGGTTGCGCTGAATCTGGGGGCCACATGTCAACAACATATGTTTGTACTATAGGATATAGGAAGCAGCCTGAATTCACATTGAAAACACCTTGGAAAGATGGAGAGATATGCAAAAATTAAGCAATGGCTGGATTCATAACCCTGTCAGTTTGGAAAAACAAAAAATGGGTCACAGTTCCACCTGGGAAACTCCACTGGATTTTGGTAGCTTATTGTTTTGTTTATCATTTTTACAGATGCAAAGTGTCTTTGTGCTGAATTTTGTGATAGACATAAATGACTTGTGTGCATTTGATTTTACATATGGTATTAGTATGTGTTCATATATGTACTGTGAAATGGTTTCTGGTTGGGACAGTCGAGACAATCCTGTGATGAAGGGTTGGATGTAGGAGTGGGTTTTATTATTTGGATGAACAATTGATTTCCAGGGGAACTGGGGTTAGTTGGAAAAGGTGTAAAAAGAACAGACCAAGTAAATACAATGAGACTACCCCCCCCCCCCCCCCCCCCCCCCCCCC
>JAODLC010000044.1:23534394-23544768 GCA_026781145.1 Hippopotamyrus pictus | reverse complement strand
TTATGAATGCATTATAATGCATTATGAAGGTATCTATAATGCGTTATGCATACAGACTTTAAGTAAAGTCTTACCGAATGTTGCATATGCTGGGCTAATTAATTACATAAAAACCTGCATTTTAAAATTTATATTGTACATTTAAATGATTAGTAAAAATGTAGATAATTTTTGGGATTAGAAGACATTAGAAGACATTCCGAGATATTTCTTATTAAAATTCATATAAAATAACATTTATATTTTTCAATTTTGAACAGTTCAAATTCAGCTGCACTTCCCTGAACAAGACTGTGTTTCTGCCCTCATAAAACACAATCAAATTCACATGCAATAAGCTACAACATAAACTCCTTCCATCACTCCTCAAGTTTAACCACAGGTGATGAAATATTTGGATCAATACACCCCCGGTCTTGGCAACGTGTCGTATGACAAAATGGGATTGACATTGACAGGGAAACGATCTTGGGGTCTCGCTGTGCTGCAACGCAATCGTCTTGCACGCCGCAGATCACTGACACCTGACCCAGTGTTTAGAAACAGGGCTCCCAATGCACAGAAGGATTTCCGCGGACCACAGTTTCAATTTTCTGTCAAACTGGCAGGACTCCAGCACGCTGGTACTGCACCTGAGCTGGGATACAGGCAGGCCGGCAGCTCAGAGCACTTATGTCATATGTATTAGCATTTCCTGTAGGAGAGTTACCAAAGCGTAACAGGGCTGTAATTACATGCAATCACGGGAGGGCTTTCAGCCTAGATTTGTTGTCTATATTGACTAATATTGTCCCACCTGGCAATGATCCCAGAGCAAAGGCGTGATCGTTTGAGCCCTGGCTGCTCTTACTTGTCTCTATACTTCAGCAGTAGAATAATAATCAAAGTTACTGTGGACTCAGCTCTCACATTTTCTGCGTAAACTTGCCCCACCTACATGACCTGAAATGCCATCTAGTCTCTGGGTGAGTAAAGCATGCTGCTCATTACAATAACACATATGGCTGAAGTGCTGTATGTTTAATGCAGTGTACATTGTTTATACCTTCATATTCATTTGCCCGTGCTAGTGTACAATATGCCTGAGGCTTTGGGCTCTTCTCTATAAGGACGTATGCATATCATTTTCATTTGTTTGCATATGGTATTACGAATGGAAAGGACTCTCATCCCGAACCAGAATAAGTTGTTAGAAGATGGATGGATGGATGGATGAATATTGCTGTCTTGCCTGGAATTTGTTCCATAATTGTGGGTATTTATATTAGCTCTGATACCTAACAAGTCACTGATATCAATGATTGGCGGGTGACTGTTCTTCAGGCTTTGACCCAGACAAGATCTTGGAGGTTTTCACCTATTAAGCAGCCCCTACCTTTGGAAGACGTCCTTTTCCCGCCTGGTGCATTTTTCACAGCCCTTCATTAGTGGCCTGACTGCAGCCGCCGACTCGTACAGAGGCTACAATGTGCTTTTAAAGAAGGACAGACTTTCTCTTTACTGTACCCTACGTCTGATCTTCGCCTATATTGTCAGATGCATAATATGGCCTTTTTTCGTATTCTGCTTGAGGTATTTTAATAAGGGGTCTTTGTGTGACACTCCGATTTCTCTCTGTCACCACCATTGTACTTGTGCTTGTCTGATTGGCTGTACTTAAAGGTGCAGGGGAACCGTCATTGGCAGACACAGAAGGAGCTGTGTGCGGTTTTAGGGCAGCCATGCTCTTTTAAATTCTACCATAACACTGAAAATTTAAATGTAAATTGCCTATTAGATGTTCCTGTAAGGCAACAGTATCCGCAATTGTGGCTTTTAGTGGGCAGTCTCTTCTCGGAGTGATTCTGGTACAATAGAGCGACCTGAGAAGGTTCACTATGCATGAATGCAGATGGAGAAAAATCTTTCTTCACAGAAAACTATGTGTGCGTAATTATGTTTTTCTTTTTCTCTTTGAACTGCTTTGCATAATTCTGAAATACAGAATCTCCTGGGTTACGATGGGGTTACTTTCCGACAAACCTGTTGTAAGGCGAAAATATCATAAAGCGAAAATGCATTTTAACAGAGTACACCTAACCTAACAAACATCATATTGTCCTAGCCTACGTTAAACATGCTTAAAACACTTACATTAGCCTACAACTGGGCAAGATCATTAAGACAAAGCCTAATTTATAAAAGTGTTGATTATCTCATGTAATTTATTGAATAATGTACTGAAAGTGAAAAACATTTACCCGTTGTAAAGTCGAAATATCGTAACACAGACTGCATCGTAACTCGTCTGTATTTATTTGCATACACGTTTCACCTATCATCTATCCATTATCCTGATCAGCATTATAGAGATATTTCTGACTTTATTACGTTTTTTTTTTTTTACAAATGTCTCTGTTCATTTTAGGAATTAAATTAAGAAAATACATCGTTGTGTAGTATAATCTCATTTAGTCCATAAACTGCTAACTGGTGTTTCTTTATTAACCTTCTAACCATCTCACCATAAGTAACCAAACAAAATACAAGTCTTTTGGCATTTTTAGTTTTTTGATTGCAGCCACAGATTTTTATAAAAGTGAATTTTCCTGGAATAGTCTCCGGAACAACAAAATAACAGGACATTTGGTCCCCACAATGTAATGTATACTTCAACCACACACACGCATACATGCACACAGGTTTGTAATTATATCTTTGTGGGGACTCATCATTTATCTCAATGGGGAAGACTCTGATCCCGACATGACGACCTTAACCCTAACCTTACCCATAAGTAACCAAACAGATCTTTGTGGGGACCTGAAAAATGGACATTTGGTCCCCACAAAGAAATATAAACCTAATCCACACACACACAACGTATATATGGTCGTAAACAGTATATGACCTATATTTGACTTTGCATTCCAAAGCTCCCTATTTTTGGTAATGAACCTACTGTATAATCTGTGAGCTGATTAAATATACTTAAATATGCGGAAACATTCCACATTCAGATTGTAAACTAAATTCCTTTACTTGATGTCTGTCCTGTATGCTTGCACAATTTCCCAGCTTGCCTGATTTTTGCTTTGATATTCTTCTGGCATATCTGTAAACCTTTCTTTAAGCAAACATCAGTATTTTGCCACCTGTTCAAAAGGAATGAAGGTCTTTGCATCTATGCAACGCAATCGTGCATCTTTGCTTTTCCTCTGTTGTTAGAACTGATGTAGAAAATGAATGAGGTTTGTAGGATCAGAGTAAAGGGGATTAATTTACTTAGATTTGTTCGTGAAACTTACAGACTTTTATTTTCATAAGAGAGTGACTCTTCACCAATTGCAGAGGGTGATTGTGGTGTAATGCTTCAGGGGGAAAAAGCTTGTAACCAAAAGGCTGTCTGTTGAAATGAAAAACACAGGCAAGTTGTTGTTACCTGTTACCCTAAATAAGGTACTTAACTGAAAATTGTGTCACCAGTGCCTGGCTGTCTAAATGGGCATCATTGATAATTACCTCTTATATAATACATTTTGTATAAAAGCTTCTAGTATTTAATGAAATAGTCTAATTTAATAATGTCGCCTATTCTCTTTCCAACCTTGCTCATCACACATGCACGAACACACACACACCTTTGTGAACTCTGGCCTGCATTAGTGACAAATCACTCAGTCATTCATGCTTAACCACCCTTGATCACACTATCAAGCCTCATGTTATGAATCTCACAATAGCCATTATATTTGGTATCAATCTGAATTTCTCTGAGCCTTAGAGAGAGAGAATGTGCACTGGGGTCAGCCAAGGGGCAGAGGAGAGGGGAAGCTGGAGAAAGAGATTAGAAGAAAATAAATGTAACGTGGACAACAGCTATATTAATAGGATTATCCGCTCATAGATTTCAATATATCATCGATGGGGGTGAGGGCGGGGGAATGTTGGGGGTGGAATCACAGGCAAAAAATGCTAATGGTTATTTATTGCACTTCTTGCGTGCTTAAAGTGAGTTTTATTTGCCAGGGCCCACCCGACACATGTCTTACAAAGATGTTTTGTATGAATTTCAGCCCAGAGTTTTGCTGGGCGGTTATGGTTACATCTGACCATGAACATAGTTTCTTGTTATACCATAACAGGGCGTGACTTGGCATCAGTCACACAAATGAGACCCTCCTATGAAAAAGAAACCGTTACAATTATGAAATTTATATTATGCAGATAGGAGTGCACTGCGAGTTTATTCTCCCAGTCTGGTTTTCACAGGTAGCTGCCGTTACGCTGAAGATAACGGGATAATTGTTGAAAATTGACTGTTGATGTGTTAAAATAATATACACTCTTAAAGATAATGACATATCTTGATATTGACATATGAACATATTGACAGTGAAATTCGAAGTGTTTATGGAGAGATCAAGGTGTGGTTTGTTTTAATAAGCTGTAATGAAAAAATTAAAGACAAACATATCTGTACATGAGATGCTTAGATGGAATGTACAGAGAGTAGCTGCCAACTATGCATGCCTATTTCCAAACAGTATTTTAAAATGCATTATCAGAGCTGTTTAAATCTTACTTTCATCCATTTTAGTATACCTTTTTGATACCATACACAAATACTATTCACACATTATTTTTTGCTTAATTATCCATATGTAGCCTTGCCAGTTGAAATTTACTGTTGGACTTTGGGCATCAACTGCAGGTTTTCATGTGTGTTCTATCAATCTAAGGTCATGCTACACTGATGTGATGTCTAATGCATTTAATTAGGTAATTTTGTCATTCATATTATAATGAATTACTGCACCCTTGTCCCCTCCATAGTATGTCTGTAACTAGCCACTCCTGTTGATCATTTGTGTTGCCTCTCGTTTCAGCCCTTGTATGGATCACTCCAGCTGCCTCTCATCTGCTCCCTCGTTAGTCCAGTGTAAGAGTGTCTCCCAGTCTTGTGCTCCCCATTCTGGTCATTCACGTTGCCCTAGCGTGTGCGTGCGGTTTCCCCTATTGCTAGCTGTGCCTTTTGTTTGACCCCATGCAGTCTGCTTCTGTTTGCCCTGCTCTTGTTGCCTTTGCATAAACCCCTTATTGGTTTGCCCTCATGCCTGCTCCTGTCTCCTTTGTGTCTGGATTGTAATAATAATAAAAAAACTACCTTTTCTCCTTTAATTAAATTAATTTCCTATTATTAACCTAAATAATTAAAAGTAAATTAAAGTTAAAATGAGAGTAAGCTGGTATATTTTCATCACAGGAAAGTGGTTGTTAAAAGGGACTGATGTAGACAGGGCCATCAACAGGGGAGGGAACCAGGTCAGTTGTCACCAGGTCCTGGGTACCTTTAAATAATCTGCTGGGATAATTTGTCAGAAATTCATATTTGTGACGACTTTATATAGTGCTTGTGAATCACATACAAACTTGTTTTTTTATTTTCCAAATTTTCCTTGACATGGTCAAACGATTTAACGTTCCCTCCCTATAATACAAAAATAGGTTTGGTCTGCTAAACTTGCAGGCTTTTCGAAAACAGTGCCTTACAAAACAGAGAAAGCAGCATCAACATTAAGTTTTTTTCTTAATGTCTGAGAAGTCAGAGCTGAAAAACCTGGTTTAACATTTTATACATTTCCTGCAGACCTACAAAGATGCAGTAAGTGGATTGTGGTGGTCAGACAGGAGAATTGGCTGCTTGCTGAATACATGTGTTTGTATATTATTTATATGTATGATTTATTAAAGTTAGATTTCAGTTTGCAGTCTACTCCGTTTGTTGCCCTATGTTTTGAACCTGTTTAGGGGCAATTCTAATGGAGCATTGAAGTAAAGAAAAATAACTGAAATTATATTGTGATAATTGTTGTTTGTTATAAAAAAAATCATGATAAAATATTTTGCCATATCGCTCATCCCTAGGCTGATATCAGAATTGTGTTATGTACTGTCTCTCTGTCATAGACATTGCAGCACTACTAAGATAAAATTCTCACCTCCTGTGCATGAATTTCCCATGCACCAGTCCCATGTAAATGACCAATCAGAAAATACTTGCATGCATCTAAACTTACAGAAGCTCTAAACTGCTTACGCAGGTATCGAGACGTGCAGAGAACTAAATAGTTGACGATGATGTCATAATTCTTCAGGGCGGGCATGTCGCCCATGCTGTGACACGAAAAGATGACTCTGTAACGAGTATGGATGGCGTATGCCAGCCTTGTTGGGTTTTTGTTGATTTCTGGCATTTCTTGACATTTATAAGTTATCTGAGACACCAGACAAAGCAAGATCACCATCAACTGCAAGTGCTTTTGCATTGTAATTCCTCATTTTTTTTCTTGTCCCCGTGTCCAGGGACAAGATGATCTCCAACCCCCCTCCCCACTCCGCCAATTTCTTAGTCAAAAAAATTAGGAATTACGAAAGTTAAAAGGCAGGTTTTAATATGGGTGTTGCAAAATACTATTGTTGGGCTTTGAGTTTTCTTTTCTTTTGCAGTATTTACCGGAACAGAGCTTGTGCATCCTTATGCTGGGCACAGACCACGCAAAGTAACCTGAGGTTTCTCTGACCGACCCATAATCAAGGCTTTGAAAATGTGATCGATATATTATAGGACCATATATTTACCTTAGTACAGGTATAATAATCCATACATCTAATAATAATTATTATTATTATTATTTTAAATTAATGCAATTTATTCACAGAAAAGTCATTATGTTTGAAACCATTTATTTGTTACAAGAAAGGGAACACTTTTTTGAGGTATTACCTCGTCTTTTGGGAAGAGAGTAGAATTATACCTTCATGTGACAAACTATTACTATGAGGCATCTATGTCATATCATCTGTGGAATATACATATGTTACACAAAGAAGTACAAAGCTCAGATGATTTATGGTTTCAAAGTAAATATTTTAAGCTCGTGGAATGAAAATGAATAATGTGTGATATTTGGCATTCTATCCCTGTAGCTGACCGCCAAAAGAGGCATCTCCACAGGTCATTCGGATCACTTCCAATCGACAAAAGCAGAAACTCCTTTCATTTGAGATACAGTTCCATCAGGTATTGGATTGTTCAGACCGAATTGCAGGGAACTGACGCTATTTTGTCATGTTTCCTTAAACTCTAGGCTTCTTAGCTATAAAAGTGTTTTCCTTCTTTCTCCCTCCTCTTCTAAATCCAGCCATAAGGTTGGAAGTCGTGATGAATGAGTGGGAGTGGAATCATTATTAAAGGTGGAAAATGATTAATAACTACCATGTGTGTTTTCCTCTGTAGTGTAAATAAAATATATCATTCACGTAACGCATGGAAGGCTGGTAGAATGATTTATGATGTGTTAAAATGCATGGAAAGCCAAAGGCTGGAGCCCCCTTTAGACACTGCACGTGACGGTGTTTTACCCAGGCTCTCCGCGCGACTCAGAACTCCCCCCACTGTCTGAATTAGTTCCTTCACCGTCACCCTTCAGAGATAGAGTCACGTTAAGGTTTTCAATCAACCTGCAAGACTTTGGGATAGAGCCGACAGTCCCTTAGTGTTCCTGATGTACCAAGAACGTACAAAACGGTACATTCATGGTTTAGTGATTCTCAAAAGTTCAGGCACATGTGTCCGACATATGACAGATGAGCAGCTGACTGGGCCAAATGGTTATACAATACGTCCAGAGTTGGAGCAGCAGGAAAGCCCTTCAGACCACTTGTCTGCATGTACAGGAGGCTGAAGGAGATGCATCGCTCGTGCCACTTGCCCTGGCAGCGAATTGACGTCTCATAGCCAAGATATTGATTAAATTTAGAGGCCCCTTAGTTTCTCAGCATCAAATCATGACAGAATTTCCATATTTATAAATAGCTGGTGTACTGCCAACGAGTCACATATTACATTTATTTTCCCCATCGTCCAGTGTTTCAGTTTAATATGTAAAATTAGTTGAGGTGATGTTGCTCTCCATAAATGTCGTTTTTGCACTCTCCTAACCTACCATACCTTACAAATTTAATTTCCAAACAGAGTGGAATAAAGGACAACACTGCAGCAAGACAGCATATAGTTATGTGCAAATCCTTTTTATCAAAAACATTTAAATAATTTATTTAAAGGGTCCCATAAGGTTTCATTAGACCATTTCAGATTCTGTACAACTCACTTAGACATTGCTCATCATAGCTATTTCTCACTAAGCCATTCATTTAATAAAGCATGAAAACACATGGACTGCTCTCTTTTAAGGTTAGATTTTTATCTCTTTATCGTTTCATCTCTTTATCTCACTGTTTTATTCTCTCATTTGTTTTTCATGTTGTTTTTTTTTTATATAAGTCTAGACCTTTACGATAACACTGGAATGCGATGCTCTTCAGAATGTGTCCTTCACCAGTAAAATCGAACAAATAACTAATCGTTGTTTAAATATGAACCTCAGGGTAATTTTATCATTAGTTTGATTTCAGCAGCTGCCTTTTCACCTACACTGGGCCATGTGAAACTGTAATTGCAGAATTTCTGTTAACTCTGTAATACCAGAAATATACAAATACACAAATATATAATATATATATTCATATCAGTTTCTGAATACACATTTATTATACTTTTTTGCATTGGAAAAAGAAGAATAAATACGTGCAGAATTAAACACAGTGTAAATGAAGACTGTTTGTGGGTTACAGAATTTTTTGTTATTTTTGCATTGACCCTTTTTCCTTTCATGTTTTTTGTGGATGTTGCTTATTCCTGCGTTCACCAGGGGCTTGCCCTGGTTTAGGATTAAGGTTCTGGCGAGAGCAGGGGGCTGTGGTGTCCCACTGAGCGACCGTGCCCCAGCCACTGCTGAGGTGACACAGTTACCACCGAAAGCCTTTAGTAATGCCTGCTCTCCGCTGTTAATAGCGAGGAAGGAAATCTGTATTTTGCTATGATATTGGAGCGCAGGGATTGTGAACCTGTTGGAGGACACAGTTGCGGTGCTGGTCTCCGCTCCTAAATCATGTGGGGAAAGTTAATGTGTTGTCTGTGGGTCTTAAGGAGACCAGAATTAGAGTTCAGCCTTCCCACAGAGCACAGCTTTCCTTCCTGGGCTTCTCATATCTTTTGTTTACACTAGTTTTTACTAGTCCTATGATGGACCTGCTCTACCTGGGCTGCTAAGTTCAGTCTTTAAAAAGAATGATCCTTAAAAATGTATAAATATAAGGAGTATAAGGAGCTTAAGCCGTAGAGGGAAATTCAGTCTGTTCCCTTCGGAATGACAAATTAGAAATGTAAAACAGTCTGTCTTGACATTAGAAGCGGAAAAGAAGCTTTCCAGGAGAGCTAATCAGAAATCGGCAAGTATCCTCTTCGTAATGCACTGGCTTAAAATGCATCAAGTTTACCTAAGCATGGCTTTGAAACTGCCTCTAAGAGATGGGAAGATGTTTGAGTAGCATATTACTTTTAATGGCTGTCTAGGTTACCTAGGGAAGTAAATCTGAGTTATTGTACTTCACATGAAGGCAAGTCCAACTGCCTTAATGCTATGCATGTCATTACTGGAAACTTGCCAATTCAACACTGGGGAGTTTTACATATCATCTCCACAGGATATTTCAGTGTAAATACACTACATGAAATCTGACACACATGCCTGCTTGCTAAAATGTGGTCAAAGGAAACAAGGTCATTGCATGTAGCTCGATTGAATTTCCTGTTAAAAGTATCACGCTGGATTGCAAAAGGGCCATGTCACTCCATTTATTGAGATAAACTTTATTGATCCCAGAGGGAAATCTGTGCGCATATAGCAGGAAGTACCGGTACATAGAGCACAGATGAGCCTGCATATAGTGCAGAACAAAGTGCAAAGACAGTACACACAGTGCAAACAGGTAAATTTGATGCAAACAAATGAAAAAGGACACAGTACACAAATAGAATATTGTGAAAATAGAATATTACAAAGTATTAAGAAAATAAATATTTTATAATAATAATAAGAAGAGGAAGAAAACTAGATTAATGCTGGTAATTGTACAATGAAATAACTTAGCAGCAGTTACTGTTACAAAGATGGGCTGCTTCCTGACGTGTTATGGCTGGGGGAGGGGGTGGCACATTGGGAGGGGGTACTGTACCGCCTGATCACAGCAGGTAGGATGGATAGATACATACTTCATTGATCTCAAGCCAGAAATTCTCTGGTTCTTGGATATCTGCAGTGGAAATTAGCGGGAGAACATTTTAAAATGAATTTGAGGAAGCACTTCTTTACACAGCATGTACTTAGAGCATGGAATAGTATTCCTGCTAGTGTAGCGCAAGCTAAAACTCTGGGTTCCTTTAAATCAGAGCTAGATAAGATTTTAACAACTCTGAGCTATTAGTTAAGT
>JAODLC010000044.1:23511738-23534294 GCA_026781145.1 Hippopotamyrus pictus | reverse complement strand
AGCTATTAGTTAAGTTCTCCCCAAACGAGCTTGATGGGCCGAATGGCCTCCTCTCGTTTGTAAATTTCTTATGTTCTGATCACTACAGTAAAGTAGTCATGCTAAAATTTACATGGTTTGATATTTGTGTCAGGAACAAATGGATGCCTTGAAGTTTGAGCCATGACATATTACATCTTATATCTTGAACAATTAAAATACAGTTTGAAACTCACAATAAGTGATAAATTCCAAAATACTGATTACTCGGGTAGCTAATGCATGACCTTGAGATTTCTTCATCCATATGTGCTGGTTTTAGCATAATGCTAATTGATTTCTAACTTGTTTCTAAATTGATCTGCTCAACAACAAAGTGTTACCTTAAAAATGAAATAATATTAGCTGGGCAGCATGAAATTGACTTTTCCAATGTGGTTGCATTTCTGGATGATAATGTAAGGTATATGCGAAACCTATCCATGAGAGATTTAGTGATTTTCAAAACATTTGGATAATAATAATGCATTGGGAGCATATCACTGCTTTTTGCTGATGAATTCTGGCACCGTTTGTAAACAATCATTGGCTCGCTGTGCTCAGATATAATAATTCAGAGAAATTCTGTAATAAAGTTTAAAGTGCTTCTTTCTTTTGTAAACAGTGTTGTCAAAGTTTCCGGCCAATGTCACCAGTGAATTATTTAAAGATAGATGATAATGTTAACAAGTTTTGAACATCTAGAAAAGAGATTTTCTGGAAGTCTTAATTGGTATCAGGATGAGATTTTCTTTGAAAAAATGGCACGTCTGTGTAAGAACCACGTGTATCATATGTTTCGAGTGCCTGTGAAAAACATTTCTCCAGTCAGATAACATCTGTAAAACGTCACCACTAAAGGCTAACAAACAATCAACCAGCTTGGTTTCTCTCCTCTTTCATCACCCTCTCATTTGAAGACATGAGTAGTATTATACATTGGAGAACGTGTAAACATGAACGTTGGTGTTGAATAACTGAAATGAATTTTGACACCACAAATCTTCCAATCGCTCGCCTTACTCAGGGTCAAAGAAAGTCAAAAGAAACAATAAAAGAGTCTATCCAGTGTTGCCAACTTAGCGACAAAGTCGCTAGATCTGGTGACTTTTCAGAGCCCTTTTATTTAAATAAAAGTGACTATTAACAAATCTAGACTTTTTGGACAAACCTTAGCTAACAGCAGAAAGAAATGTAAATCAGAACAGCTTTATTGAGAATTTGGCTGTATTAAAATACAGTATATGAGAGCACAGAGAGTAAGAGAGAGGTAAACAGATTGTTATTAAAGTGCTGACGTCATTTGACAATAGGCCGAATGCAAATACGATGCAATGATGTCACCAATATGCTAAATAGCATAAATAAAATCTATTGACATTTAGCGACTTTTCAGCCAGCTTTAGCTACTTTCTACTGAGTTAGATAGTTGGCGACTGACTCAGAGATGCTACTTAGCCTAACTTCTTTTCTTTGGACTATGGGAGGGAACCTACACAACTTGGGGATAACATGCAAGAGAAAAAAAAAAATTGAAGGTAAAATATAGTTCCATTTTGTTTTTGTGCGATTTTATTGTGAAAAGGGGGGATTCGTTTCCGAGACTTTATTGCTCTTTCCCAGGCAGGCTCATGTTTCTTTTCCTGTTTACATGTGCTGGAGTTCTTTAAGGCTGGAAAAGAGACAAATCTCTGTTTGGGCTGCATGCTTTGGGGTCGGCTTAGCGGCGTGACGTGGTGAGGTGACTGACCGACTGCTCCCCGACAGCCTGGGAAACTAAAGGATTCCATCTGGTGCAGGGGCCAAAGGACAGCGCTCCACGACCTTTGACACATATTTGTCTTTTAGCAAACAACTTTGTACGCATTTAGAGAGTGTTAAACTGCAGAAGTGACCCAGACCACTGTGTCTAGAAACAAGAGTCTCAAAAAACAGATGACAGACTAATAGAAATATGTCAATATAAAAATTAGTGGCAAGAAATATAAAACTTTAACGCAAGCTGCATTTTTAAAGTGAACATACTTTAAAAAAGAAAAAAAATCCTAAAGTTTAGTGAATGTTAGGGGTAACCCAGAAGATGCCCATCACAGTGTGAGACCTTGGCCGGTAGCTTTCAGCAGTGTGGAGGAGTCCATTTGACTTGGTTCCTCTTAGAATGAGTAAAGCCATCTGAAGGCATTTCACTGTCTACGATTTGCTGTTCAGTCCTGAGCTGCCAGTAAAAAAAAAATAAAAAATCTGTTAAAAGTGGATAGAAAGGGTTGGTCTCTTCTGCATCCAGAGAGCTAAATTCCAATTTCTCCTCTGCTTGCAGTCTCAAGCGTAACAACTGCAGCAACAATCAACACATCAAGCGACAGATATTTGTGATATAACTGTCAAAGTGGTGCTTTGAAAAACAAGTGTTTGCCCAAAAAAATATTGAAATCAAAATAAATTTAAAAAAAAAACATAGATACGAGTGAGAGGATGGTGTCATTGAGCATCTTATTTCAAAAGGCCAGAGCTGTGGAATGAAGAGCTATCCATATTTTCTGTCTTTTTATCTTTTCCCTCCATTTTCTTCTTGTTTTAATGGGGGATGGGTGAGTGTATAAGAGGATTCAGGCGTGAATAGACTTTTGTTTTGTGCTTTCTTTCTCCTCCTAAGTGTGTCAATCGCTGGGTGCCCCTGGAGAGGGTAGTCCCCCTTCAACAGGCCAGGGTTTGACTGGCTAGTTAGCATTCAGAGACGGAGAGTCACACTGCTGAAGCTACAAGAAAGTGGCTGGAATCTCTGTAGAGCTGGTGCTGATTAGCTCGCCAAACACATGATGCGCTGATCTAGCCATAATGACTTTGGCGATTCTACGTTTTCAAATTCTCTGTCAGTTTCTGATTGGGTCTCAAATGTTTAACTGTCTACAAATAATGGCTGTATTTTAAATATAGGCATTAAAATTAACAAATCACTAGCTAAGCCAGCCACAGTTTTAATATATCTCCTGTCCTTATAAGCTATTTCTAATATTTTGTCCACACAGCAGTTTCCTGCACAAAAAGCAATGCAGGATACAGTTTCTGACATCCATTTTCTTTATATGGAGTGATTACATGGCACGTACATTGTCTGAGTGCTTGTGACATTCTGCTGTACGAGGTTAAGAATTCCAGACATTATGTTCATCACCAGTGTCAGTATCAGTAATGCTAACTATGTGAATAATTCAGCGGAAACTTAGCGTGAACCCTGATGCTAAATAATAACATACTGTTTTAGTCTATGTCTCAATTGAGTGAAGCAATCTATAGCTTTTGTCCAAGTCCTTTGTGACAGAGTCAAAACTTTAGGGGCATTGAAATTTCATTTCTTTATAACGGTTTGAATGGGCTCTATTGAAGTGCAGATTGACTGTGCGGCATGGACGAGCCTGTGCGTTGAGAAGTAATACTTTGTCTTATTTTAATAGTTTGAAAAGTATTGCAATATGGGCTAGGGTTCACAGAGAGCTGAAGAAATCTGAAGTAAATCTTTGACCATATCTAATTAGTCAGATAAAGACTGAGTAGGGTTAAATTAACGGGAGACAAGCTCGTCAGACCCATACGTTGCTGTCATGATGTGTGTCCCTGCTTGGTGTCTTTACTTCTCATACCTCATTAGCTTCTCGTCTACCATTCCAGGTCTGTAATATTAGTGCATATACTGATGGAGTAGTACATTTGATCATTTTACGATGAAATGCAGGTCTAGTTGTCTGTGGTGTTCAATGCGTTGGATCTCGATGATTCCTGTGGATATCTAAGAGAGATGTTATGTCTTTCATCCACGGCCGTTCTGCTAGTTAGGAAGGCCTCCTAGCTGCACACCCACCTGCTTAATGCCCTTCATGAGGCCACGCCAACACATCAAATCACCTTGCACTAGAAGGGGGGGGGGTGTGGGCATACTGCTGTCCGAACGTCTGAGGCTTAAGGATAGAGTGCATTTCCTTCTACTCAAGCCACAGTGTGAGAGACAGAACACCTGACAACATTCTTTGCATTGTATCTTCGTGCCGTTCAGCATTTCCTAGGAGTGCTGACCTGCACAGGGTGTGCTAATGGTGTGGCAGTAACAAATTAAACCAACACAGTCAATGAGAGCAGCAAAAACAGCAGAGCACAGGCAAACTGCAGGAGACATTTCTCCTTGTGTTGAAAGGCCTGACCTCAGCACCCCGCTGCAGGGTTTTATTAGAGCAGGCTAAAATAAAACCTTTTGGTCGTGGCCTCCTGTAAAACTTGGGAATGGCCAAAATGACATCGGCTTTATTTCAGTAGGCCTGTATCAGCCTCTGTCATTGACATGTTTTGGATTTTTATGTGTCGTGTTGGTGCAGAGGGTGTTGCTTTGGTAATGTCAGAACTGAGGGAAAATGTGTCATTAACAAATTTGTGTAAAGGGGAATAGGGTAATAATTAGCTAATCAACCTTTAGGATTAGGACTAGCGATGTTAGTGTCACACAATAATACGACCCCAATGGTCTTTTCAGTGCCTCAGTGGGTAGCATTATTGCTTCACACCTCCTTAATTGGTGGTTTCAATTGGTGTGTGTGTGTTTGTGTGGATTAGGTTTATATTACATTGTGGGGACCAAATGTTCCCCACAATGTGATAAAAACCTGTTATTTTGAGATTGTGGGCCATTTTTCAGGCCTCCACAAAGATCTGTGAATGCAATCAAAAAGCTAAAAAATGCCTAAAGTCTCATATTTAGTTCTGTTACTAGCGGTTAAGGTTATGGTTGGGTAGGGGTTAAGGTTGTCATGTTGGGATTAAAGTTTTCCCCATAGAAATGAATGGAGAGTCCCCACAAAGATATAATTACAAACCTATGTGTGTGTGTGTTACATTGTGGAAATGAAAATGTCCCCGTAATCTGTCATTTTTCCAGTTCCCAGAAGGGGAAACTCAATTGTTTAAAAAAATCTGTGAATGCACCCAATAAACTGAAATAGCCAAATCTTTTTTTTATGGTTAAGGTTAGGGCTGGGTAGAGGTTAAGTTTATCATAGTTGGAATTAGGGTTATGCCCATAGAAATCAATGGAGAATCCTCACAAAGCAATTGATAACTTTAGCAATCTAAACTTTACGTAAGGAGATGTACAGAATAGAAGTTGCACATTATTGGTCACATTAAAATGTCTGACTGTAAATTACAAAGATTGGAAATCATCTTCCTAAATAATTCAGTATATGTGGTGTTTCAGATTATATAAATTCAAAGCAATATGGTGCTACTTGAAAAGAGGAGTAAACAATTAAGCTAACCTAACATGGGAACACAGACATGGTAGTGTGTTCTGAATGCTTCAAGCCATGAATTTATATACATAAATAAAGCACCAAGCAGGAACTAATCCAGAAAATGCAAGATTAGGAAATAAAAGCATTTCAAGACATCCCTTAATTATACAGCTTGCAGAAAATTGATTGGCAAGGCATATAACTGTAATACTTAGCACTAAATGGAGCAAACCAGTATGAAAACATGAAATATAAGCGTAAATAGCAGGGTTGGGTTGCGTTGAGTACTGTTAATAAGGGATTTTATGGGGATTTGTGGGTGTTCCTACCTTAAATAAGTAGTATCACAAGTACTCTCTCATATACAGTAAGGAGAAATGTTTAAAATAGGAATTCTAGTGCACCAGAAATTTGTATCTTAGATATGAGGCTGTTTTGAAGATGGCCAATAAATAATACTAATAAAAAGGTGACCAAAATGCCAGCATAGCCATCCCATGCTGTGCTGCAGTCTGGATCTGTGTCTTTAGTAGAAAGTCTGCATTATTTTCCTTTAAAAATCGAGAAGTTTTTCCTCCAGTCATTCTGTTGTTGTTTCTAGTAGATTCATCTAAATTATGTGAATCCGGTGGTGATATTTTTGCAGGGTTCAGAAGCTTGTAGATCTTTAATTATGTATAATATTCTTTTGCCCTGTTTTATAGAAACCCTACACTGGATTCATTCAAGTCATCTACTTGAAAGTTTGAAAACCTCCAGTGACAGGAATATTAATATGCCAGCACTGTCATATCTGTTTCAGCTCATACATATTCAATGTCCCTCTGCTCTCCAAGATTTATGTCAGACTTTGCAGAAGTGTAGTTTTCAACCATTTTAGATAATAGCATGCTAAATTGATGTTATCAGGAGCTTTGGCTGTTCAGATGAGCTGAAGAACCAGGAGTCCTAGTACCTTTGTCTGCTTGCAGTAGTCACTGGATATGCTTGCAGTTCATTTTAAATGTAGAGATACTTTGCTTGGGAGAAGTAGCATACTTTTGGATAAGATTATGATGGTTCTGGGGATTATCTTTTAATTGGGGATGGTTGGGTTGTGCTCAGTCTGGTGTAGCTAGTTGCTAATGAAGTTTAAACAGACATACCCCATATAATTACAGCTAATCAGCAGGACCCTAAGCCCAATGGTCTTTGATCTGCCTGTTGCATCGTAATCTTTCCGGCAGATACCGTCTCCTGTTCTCCATGACTTTTTTTTTTAAGTCGCTACAGGAGGCTGGAGGTCCCACATTAACCATTGTTAATTGAGATGGGGTGTGTTTGTATATGCAAGTGCGTGTGTGTCCATGCGTAAGAGAGAGAAAGGAGCTTTGAATGGCTGATTGGTCTCTCCGTGACCTTAGAAGCCATTCTGTCTTATGAGACCTTTCACTTTCATAGACTGATCCCGTCATTGCTACAAAGCAGAAAGTGGACCGTTTGGCCAGGAAAGTAGAGGCATGTGCAACCATCATGATTTATGTTCAGTGTCTGCTAAAACATCATAACAGCATATGCTACTTACAAAAATGGCTTTTAACAACCTCAATAACTTTTGAAATATTTTTTTTTTATGAATGAAAATGGACTCACCATTTTTCTGTAACAATAAAACTTCTATAGTGTCTCTTCCAGCTTTAACAAACTAGGTAGGTAGACAAGGCCGAAACTACTTCTGCTTTTGTATGAAATGCTCTGGTATATATTGAATTGCACAGTATAGCCACTGCAAAAACGCACTGCCCATGTAAAGGATGATTTCTGCTTCTAAAATAAATGACAATGTGCTCTGTGATAAGTAAGCTGATTCAGTTAGTTTGGCCTTGTTTCTTACATGAAAGTTTAAAAAAACGTGCCTTGTCTCCTTCCTGTTCGCAAGCCACATATTGACTACAATAGAATATATTGAAACTCATTCCAACTTTTTAGGGTGTTTTAAAAATGGAAATTATTCAAATTTTGTTTTTGTAAAAGGATAATATTTCAACATCAGAGGTGCAATGTGGATATTTACATTAAGGTACTTATTAATAAATTGTATTAACTATTAATAAATTGTTACTAATCATTTGATAATATATTAATAGATTCATTCACAAACAGTTTAGAAATGTATTACAATCACATTTTGCCCCTGGCATTTACAAAACTTGTAAATCACTTGCAAATGTAAACCAATGGATTAGTAAGCATACTCAGAACTATGTTATAATTCAGCATTTACAAGCTCTTTAGTAAATACTTTGTGTAACATTAGTAAGCTATATTTGTGACACATTTCAAAATTTGATTGTAAGTGAATCTTTTTATTTAATAAATTTCCTTTATTTACTGTATTATCAAACGGTAACAGTTTATTAATAGTTGAGTAGCAAACTTTGTGTTACCAAATGTTGCTTTTTAAGCATGACGCTAAATTCATGACTGTAAGCTACCATTTCAAATCTCAAATTATGCATTGTTACATTTCACAAATCGTGACTTACATTGATATTACTAGATGTGAAAAATCTGAGATATATTTTATTGTAGGGGTCGTCTAATGAATATCATTTAGCAAACATTTTGATTTCCTCCAGTGTACGTCAAACGGCTGTCTCAGTACAATCCGCAATGTAAGGAAACAACAGTAGGAGAACGCTGAACTGAAAAGTTTAGCCTTGATGCTGGTGGAGGTCCGTGGCCTGCATAAGAGGAGACCATGCCGCCCTGGGCTGAGAAGTGGGGATTGCTGTCACCTTTTAATGCTGCTGCAAGTCTAACCCTTAGCCTCTTTTCTAAAGCTCCTGTCGTGTCTAAGTGGTGACCCAAGTAACAACTGTGGACACAGCAGCCCCCAGGTTGTGTTCTGGTTCTCCTGACAGCATGGACAAAGCCTTTCCTGCCATCTATGGCTCATTTGCTGTTGTGCAGATTGCCAGCATTGCCGTCTGCTCTTGTGAGGAAAAGAAGAGCTAAACGCACAGATAGTGTCCTCCGTGTGCACTTAGAACGACCACAGTGACAAGCCACAGGCCTGCATCCCGGCACAGAGCGTTCCCAAAATTTCCAAAAACACAGGAAGATAACACACACACGTGCGTACAATACCACGTGCACCAAACACACAAGGAAGTCTGTGCTTGAGGCTTACAATATCTGTAATGCCTTTAACATCTGAATATTTGTGAGTCCTATGGGAGGTAAATCACAGCTGAAGTCATGACCTAGTAGCATCTGTAAATGACAGGTCACCCTGCCCACATGTTCTCCAGCCAAGAGAATGAAAGCTTTAACAAGTCCCTTTTCTTCTTTCATCAGTCCCGTTATACTTCTCAACTGGAGCATCTGGACAAAAAAATAAAAATCTGTATACATTCTTTAAAAGTACATAGCCTTTTGTGTTTTCTTTTGTATAATGTAAGAACAGATCATGTTCATTTCCTGAAAAGATGGAGTTGAGGTATCTATTCATCAACAACATCTTCTTCTGTGTTTCTACATAAATCTGAGATTCACATAAATCTAAGAACTACAACTTCAGTATTTGGACCAGGTTGTGATGTGCTGTATAATTATGCGTATTGCTAAGATGATGGAACGTAATCTGCCGGTGTTATTGAGTTTATGATATTCTCAGGTGATTTGAGTGGCCTTACTCCTCTCTGTTATTTCTGGTCCATGGAAATAATAACCTGAAATTGCTAAATGTGAATTACAAAAGGGTACTCGTCCAAGATGCATGAGATTATTTCACATATTTCCTGATGTTTTCTGTCAATAGTGTATAGGGAGAGAGAGTGATGGAGAAAGCTGTATTAGCTGTAGTATTATGATAAGGTTTACTTGTTAAGTAGCATGTAAGAGTGGGGGTGACTCAACATAAAATGTGTGGAACTGAGGCAATACAAATATTTTAAAAGGCCCAACATTTCATAAGAAGACACATAAAAACAGAAAGACCAGCGTCTCCTTTGTAAAATCTTCAGTGTGAAGAGTCCCTAGAACAGGGCTCTCCAACTCTGATCCTGGAGAGCTACGATCGAGTTGGGTTTCTATCCTACCTGGCTTCTGATGAGCTACATCTGTTCCTGGTACTGTATTTACCTGAGAGCAGGTGTGGCTCATCAGAAGTGAGGTAGCACAGAAAACCTACTGGACACTATCTCTCCAGGACTGGAGGTGGAGACCCCTTACCTAGAACAAAAGAACTGAAGTGTATTTTCTGTCAAATGGCTGAGAATGTCTTGCCAGATTGGGCTATGCATTCAGGCATGTTCTGCTGTCCCGTTTAGAAGCCTTTTTATTTACTCTAAATAATGACAGAATGATTGTTGCATTTAAGGACAAGCCATTGTTTGCTTAAAGTGGATGTGATATTGTAAAGCTAGAAAGACAGTATGATGTGTTTATAAAGATGAAAATCATGAGTTTTGTGTTTAAAGTGACACTTTTGTCTAAATGTCTCACTTGTAATAATAATCTTACAATTTAGTATATTTGGGCTGTTCCATGTTTTGAAAAATAATTTAACTTCAGAGGTCCCATATATTTAACTAAAATTCATCTCGTACCCATTTCTCTTAGGAAGGAGTATTAGTAATTTAATCTAGTAAAAAAAAAAAAAAAAAGTAGCTTTTCTTTTTCTGCAGTATCTAAAATTTTCATATTTAGTATTGTAGAAGGTATCGGTAAAACAGAATGTGTCCCTACAATTTGGTCGGCATATGTGGTTCGTAGTTGAAATTAATATTTTCTAAAATCTCTTGGCCTGACTCTGTTCAGCTGTGTTGGAATATACGTGGTACTCTAGCACAGCAGAACTTTGGTGGACTTTGCTCCTAATTTTCCTTAATTGACTAGCACAACAATGATCAAAACCAGGTGTAACGCTGCTATTATTGGTGCGGCTTATTTTGAAAACCTTCCCGACAGCTCAGCTAATTGTGGCTTGTTGTTATCTAGCACTGTGGTTCTATGGCAGCCCTGCTGCCTCGCACCTGGGGAGTTGGGGAATCTAATCCAGCCTGTACTGTGCATGGGGGGGCATCAGTTGGCACACTTTCCCTCTGTTGTGTGGATTTCCTGCCTCCGTCTGAAGACTTTCAGTTAGACTAACTGACAACACTAAAGTGCCTGTTTTGTTTGCGTCTCTGCCTGTGATGTCACCCCTCCCAGGGTCGTCAGCCTTCTGTCCTTTGCCGTATTGCCCTGTCCAGGATAAGCAATTTACAGTAGTGGTTGGTGGAACAGAACAAAAACCTTTGTTTCATAAATTCATTGCATCTGAACATGCCTATATATCTTCAGTTTGCCATTTACAAAGTTTAGAGATAATATGATATATTACAGTAACCCCAGAAACAAGTGGAATACCAAAAAAAAGTGATGATCATAATGGTTGCTAAGCTATCATGAGCTGGTGGAATATGTTTATTAAACCTATAAACATAAGAAATGGGAAACTCTGTTGGAGGGATGCAACATAATATTTACTCAGGAAGTTCCATCGCGGTAATGTTTTGTAGTTCGAGGTGGGAAATGCTCTCTGGTGCTGCTTTAGAATCTCTGACAGCTGAAGCCTACGCATTACCTCCTTTTTACGCTCATCGAGGAATGCTTCTCTCTCAGTTGAAAGTGATCACTCAGGAAGGCTTTGTATTCGCTAGCATTTACTTTGGCCTTTAAGGGATGTCATAAACCTACACCATATAGTGAAATGCATCCCATAGCAGCATAACAGCCATGTCATGGCCCATCAACATAGGAAGCAGGCAAATGTGTGGACTGTTGTTGGTGTGTGTGCCAAACATCTCACGCTCACAGTATGGTGAGGGAAAGCCCAGTCGAACATGTATCGCTTTTTCACTATCCAACTATCCCCCCCCCCCCCCCCCATCTGTGCTCATTATACCTCTTTACTCGCACAAGTGCTTTTTCCACCTAACCGTAGTACACCTACCTGTGGAGATCTCTGTTTACAATGTAAATGTCAACTCGCATCTTAGAAATTCATAGTTAGCTGGTTCGGGATACATTGTCTTGTTCCTCAGACCTATGCATGGATATCAGAACATTCTTCCTCCCTGCCAACATCTCTTTATTTCTTTCTCAAACGTCTCCAAACTTGCTAGACTTGCATATCTCTCTCAGAATCACAGACCACTAAGATTCGTTCCTTTTAGGTATATTTGCCAAATTATTGGGCAGCTTTTCTTGCCTGTCATTACTGTTGTGTTATCGTTACTGTTGTTGTTGTTGTTCAGAGGTGGATGGTGGCTAGTCTGTGTTTATATAATGTAGTTAGCTCATGCTCCCTCCGTTTCTATGGGTTATCTCTGGGTTTGGTAGTTCAAACACCTGTCAAGCTATCTGGAATCTCTAAGTTGACCATAGTGTATGAAAGTGTGTGCTTTGCGATGGACTGGCATCCTGCCCAATACGTATGTATGCCTTGTTCCCACAGCTGGCTGGGTTAGTATCCCCCCCCCCACCCCATATCACATGATTCTGACCAGGATAAGTGATTGGAATGTGGACCCATGACAATAAAGGTAAGTCTCCCTTGCCTTTTGCCCTGTGCCTCCCAGGATAGGCTGCCGTCTCACTGCAACCTTATATTGAATAAGTGGCATGAAAATTTTAAGGGTAGATGGCTGCTGTAGGCAGAGTGGTGGCTCTGAGGCTCAGGATCTGCGCCAGCAAACGGAAGGTTGCTGGTTTGAATCCTGTGACTGCCAGGAGTGATCCTACTCCTGTGGGCCCTTGAGCAAGGCCCTTAACCTCTAATCGCTTCATCCTGGGGATGATTTCAACTACATCCAGCCCTCCTCCAGGTCCTGCATCTTACAGGGAAAATTTGGGGGCTGGTGGCAGGATCGGCTCTCCAGCCACTGGAAAAAACTCACACTGTTCCATTCGGACTTGTGTGGTGCTGAGGTATCACCCGCCACACGGCTGCACTCAGGATCGCATCCCTGAGGTGGTTTGTTGTGTGGTGGGTGTGACAACATACTATAATCAGCGTGTACTCCTTACCTCCTCCCCTGTGGATGGTGTCTATATGGTACATGGGTGGATGGTATCTATACAGTAAACAGCATGCATACAGGTATGTGCTACAGTATACATAAATAAGAAATTCTCTGAGATGCATTCGGTCGGACTCCACTTGCAGGAGTGTTATGGAATATTCAACCTTCCAACATTGAGTGGGCCTTACAGGCATGTGAGGGAAATATATGCAGAGAACTGAGAAATAAAAAAAAAAAGAAATTACATTTTGGAAATGAACAGAGACTCTCTGCAAATTTGTTGGCAAAGTGTTGGCATTGTGAACGCATCTCTTTTACCCCCCAGTAGAAGTTCTTAGACTTTTATACAGTTGTTTGTGAAAGGACTTGACTTACATTAATAACAATAAAGTTTTACGAGTCACATTAATAGGTTTGAACACAATCAGTTTATGATACGGATACAGCGCTATACACATGATAATAAAAACCTACATTGGTAATGGGAGGCTGGATGAAGCAGACTGAGTGGCTCATTTGGTTTTCGTGAGATGTTCTATGGTAAAATGATTCTTGTACGATAATCCTCTTACCTATGGATTTAGACTGTACTTACGGCACTCTTGCACCTGTTCAAATGCCTGTGCTTAAAGTGGTATAAACACAGCTCAAGCGGTATGCTATGTCCTGCGTCTCGTCAGCCGCAGAGTGGGGAGGAAAGTTAAGACTTGTGAGCCGCATGCTCCGGCTGTTTGAGGGTGGTCAGGCCATAGAGGAGTTGCTGTTTCAGGTGTTTCCGTAAGCACGACCTCCTATTGGTCACGACATGACACGCAGCCAGGGTTTAACACTCTCACGCGCGCACATTTAAGGATTGTAACAAGGTCAAAGCAGTATCTCTGTCATTCCTACGAATTCTAATTTATGGTCGCTGTCTGATAGTTTAATGCCTGTTGATAAATACAGTCCCCCGCTGCAGCGCTTGTGCTCATTCATAATCAAAATACTGAAGATGCTTGTTTGCGAAGGCCATTTGTCAAATTGAAAAAGAATGTGGATTCAGGCTTTTTTTTCTAATTGACTTTTTCAATATGTTGCATATGCAGCTTTTTCAATAGCCTCCATTAAGCCCATTATGTGGTATAATAGACTAAAAAACTATATTGGTCATAAAAAAAACAAGATGTAGCTGCTGTGCTCTTGAGTATTTGAGGCATTTGTTTTTCATTTTTATTTCATTATTTATTTATTTATCTTATTTTTTATTTTTATGGGAAATAATGTGAACTATTGCTGCATGGTCTACAGAAGCGTAAGCCATACTGTATAAATTAATAGATTAATTTGTTAGATACAAGGTGACATTAACAGGCTTTGATGATACACAGAGGATGTATTCATTTAGCCATAGATTATGCACCGTTTGTGGTTAAGTGTATGATGGTTTCACTGCCAAAATAAGAGGCCGATTCCACTCCTTTGTTGTTTGTGACTATACAGACCTGTCAGTACAGTGCAGGTAGGGGTTAAAGACGCAATGTAAGACAGGTAAAATCGTACGCTGTTCAATTCCCCTGTGGCACTCCAGAAGGATTCTACAAAAGCTCCCCAAAGGTTTCAGCATACATCTCCAAAATAGCACATCTATTATAGGTTGAATCCTACCTTGAAGAATCTTTTAGCACACAGGGTTGTTATGCATTGCCAAAAGGGATGGTTAGGCACCATAATAGGTCTTTCATATCTGTAAAATCTCAACGTTGGTAACCCAAGGGTCTGGTGATTTTTGCAGGGTTGCTGTGTTTAAAAGCGTTGCTTCAACAGTCTGGTGAGATAAGTCACTTTGGGTTATATTGTTGTTTTCCTTGCTAGTTTCAAAAGCCTTGTTGCTCGTATTCAGCAAGAACATCTGAAATTTGTGGGTGAGAATTTGAGGGGTCATTTTAAGCATTTCACTATTAAAAATGTATAGTTCTCTTATTAGCTTTTGAGGGATTATTTGTGTACATTATTATTAAGTATTACAAGCCCCTAGAAAGAAGTATATCAGTTTTGCATATATAGTAGTCCTGCATAGAGTAGTAAAGAAATTGTTACTTCAGTGCATTGCCCATATTTTTTAAAATGTCCTTAACAATGAAAGGTGTTTTTTTAAATAACCTTGACCTGTGCAGCTTCAAGTCCTAAAACAGCTGAGCTGTCAGCAGCCAGTTTTGTCAAGCTACTTCATTTACGTTTACTTTAGGAGCAGCATTCACTTTCTGGCTTTTAAAAGCATTTCTGGTAAATATTGGCAAAAGTAGAAATGAAGAACAGAAGTTGAAGCATTAAATAATTCTGTGTTTGTATTCCTCCAATGATAAAAGTGTAGGAGGGAGAATTTTGGCACAGTATCAAATCGATATTTTGTCTATGAGTTGATTGCAGTTTTTTTTTTTTCTTTTTTTTTTGGCGCATTATACTTGCACATAGGCAGTGCAATGGTGCAGTGCTCTGTACCTTCAGGGTTATGGGTTTGCATGTTTTCCCCAAGTTTGACTTGGTTTCTTCCCAAAATCCAAGAGGAAGTGGTCAGGTGAATTGATTTACCAGTAAAATGTGCTGGCGCTTTGTAGCCTGCTGTGGACTGACACCTTACCTCGCGCCCTGTGTCTCTTGGGATAAGCTCCAAACTCACCAAAACCCCATATTAGATAAGTGGTTATGAGATATGGATGGACATGCGTTTTCGCATAGTAATGCAATGCGGATATAGTATTGTTGTATTATTGCATTTTTTTGTATAATTTATGACTAGGATCACACACTATTTTTTTATAATCTGATGTCACTGTTACGAATAATGTTTAATTTTCATTATATAAAGTTTGAAAAATTCATAGTGAGTCATTCTGACGTAATTTAATTTGATTTATTTTACTGATGTGTTGTTTTCACAAATTGAGTTATTTTCATGGTTTGAGTATTCTCTGATTGTGGTCTTTGAGATTCAATTTCCAAAACATTAGGAGAAAATTACTCTTGACTTACATTGTGACTTATATAAACTACCACCATGTATATACTTTGTAAGGACCATCTCTGTACCTGTACATTGCACTGAGATTTAAGGAAGACAGAATAGAGACAATGTTTGTAAAATGAATACAAAAAAATATGGTGACAAATGTCTATGTTTTTTTGTTATTACTATTTCTTTCTCAATGAATGTTTTTCGCAAACACTTACCAATGGAATTACACCATCAATAATCACTATCTATAAAGACATGTATTTGGCCAAGCCAGACTAATGATTTATCTTCCCTGAATGGGACTGATCTCTATCAGGTTGATGAATGCACTAACCAATCATGTTCCAGTACGTGCATACACCAATAAGTGATGATAAACGGCCTACGTCTCGGTTATTTATGTTGCTGAGCTGGCAGAAGGCACAGGCAGTCTTCTGGCCGTAGGTGTTCCTTCTCACGACCGTGGATGCTTCAGAGCCCACGTTCCCATCATCTAGGATGCTCTCTTTAACCTCTCAAACCATCATCTCGAGTGATATGCCCCAAGCTACCTACTGTTTCTCTCCCCTTGACCTGTCATAGCTGTTGGGCAAACAAGATGTTTGCAGCTGTTCTTGTTCCTGTCTCATCTGGGGGTGAGGTCCAGGCTCTGTGACATGAGTTTGAAGGTGAAGCTTTGATGCATTTGCAATGGGGAAAATCCCCATGGAGGCTGAGGCTTGGAAAGGCGTGTGGTCCAGGGATGGAGGGGCACAGATGGGCAACAGTAACATTGGGGGGCATCTATAGAGCTAAAAACGTCTTTGTTGTATATAGTAGTATACTACAGTATACTAATATACTGTATTTTTTTAACAATAATAATGCCTGTAATGGTGTCTATGTGTTTATCCAGAAAAGTTCATAGTGAGTCACAGGAAGGGCACAGATGGGCAACAGTAACATTGGGGGGCATCTATAGAGGTAAAAATGTCTTTGTAGTATATAGTAGTATACTACAGTATACTAGCATACTGTATTTTTTTAACAATAATAATGCCTGTAATGGTGTCTATGTTCATAGTGAGTCACAGGAAGGGCATGGATGGGCAACAATAATATTGGACGGCACCTGTAGAGGTAAAAACTTCTTTGTAGTATGTAGTAGTATACTACAGTATACTGGTGTACTGTATTTTTTAATGATACAACAATAATACCTGTAATGTTGTCTATGCAATTATCCAGAAAAGTAATTGTAAAATGAATTCTGCTAACAAATTTGTTTCAGTCACAATGGTCAGGACTCTTGCTGTTTAGCTGCTAAGCAGCATAATGAAGTCCTCCGTACCTTTAGGCACTCAGTGTTTTGTGTTTTTTTTTCTGTCTCCACAGAAGTGATGAGAGTCTCCACAATCATGTAGAAGTTGTTTCGTGTAAGATTTCATTAACCGGTTTAAAATAAAAATATATATATTATGCTATAACCAATGGAATACCACAGATAAGCAGGCAACTACTTGTAATATCACTAGTCATTCAGTTCACAAGATAGCGCATAAAAACTTTCTAAATGTGTTTTTTTATGCCTCTAACAAAGAAGTAAATAGATAAAGTGAAAAGTTGTTGCAGTTAAACACAACAATAATAACTCACTGGAGAGCTTTCATCGAACAGCTGGTTAGTTAATTTGTTAGTATACTTTATCAGCAGCACACTTTCACAGAACCACTGAAACCTACACACATGAAAATATCAAGATTTGCATATGTTTATGAAAATTTCGGAATTGCTAAAATTCTAGTTGTGATATGTGTGCATTTGGAAAAACCGTGTTCAGTGTTCTCTAATCAGCATCACTGAAAGCCAATAAAATGGGAGGGCACCCAGTAAGGCAATCAGTTTTCACATGGGGTGGGTACCATTCCTTGCCCCCATCCTTTCATTGGCCATCCCTCTGGTCTTGATGTGAATCTGGTATTGCTGTTGTTGTGTCCGTGTCTTCAATTTGCCATGTAGTTTATTTTCTTGGAAAACAAGAAGCATCCTCTTGCACTTGCACAACTTCATAGTGTTGACCTTGATATTTGACAGTGTTCATGTCAAATATATAATGTTTTTTTTTTTTCATTTGCTAGAAGAGCCAAAGCTTATGCTACTGCCAAAACACAGTATATGTAAAGTTGATTATTTGTAAATATACTGCCAGTGGAATTATGAGAGATGTGCATTTATATGAGGAGGAAGAAAATGGTATGCATGTTTTAATGAGCACTACATCTGAAGGTACCAGGTCTGGGAAGAGTATTTCCTGAGAATTATGATATTTCTGGACTGATCTTGACCGCATGGTTAAATCCACAGCAGCAGTGTCCAATGGACACGGCACTTAACCAGTGTTGGGCATTTCAGGTCCAGAAGCTACAAATCCAGGCCATGATTTTGTTTCTACCCAGCAGCTGAGTACTCTGTGACTGTGACTCCTTATGCTGAACTGGTTGGTAAAAACAAAATCCTGGTCTGGATTTGTAGCTTCTGAACCTGAAATGCCCAACACTGCACTTAACTTCAATGACAGTTAGAGCTCTCTGTTGTCCAGAAAAAAACTGTTTCCTAGTGTCTCTTTCCTTTGTCTTAGTGTATTCACAAACATTTCATATGGCTATATTAGCTGTACATACTGAGCTGGCATACCTAATAAGAGTGTTCTCTATGAGCCAAACAGATTTTTTTTATTATTATTTTTTTGGTGAAACAAAATAGGGTTTGGGCTTTGCTGGGTAATTCACAATATTTAATAGTGTCGACCAAACCCAAAGATGTCCCTCATTCTAAAGATCCTGTTTTGTGCAGGGCGTCTGTCTGCAGCCCAACTGGTCAAAACATTAGTCCACATATAATGGAAATATACTGTATTACATCCACACATGTGATGTAATTGTCAGTTATCATAAATTTCTGCATATGTTACCTTCAAGGCCATGTGAAAAAGTACGGCAGTATGGAAAGTGATAATCTACCTGCCAGTGGTGTTTTAAAAGGCTCGGTGCCCTACAGGCTCATAGAGAACACTTGTTAAGCAGTTAAATTAAATGTTACTGTAATTTATATAGTTCCTAAAATGGTCTCTAAACTCTAATGAGCGATTGTGATAGAATATACTGTTTGTTTTGATGAACACTGTATGTTTAAAACCCATAACTGAAGATTGCATCTATAATTTAGAATAAAAGGAGGCTGTAAAAAAGGAGACAAATGCAGACTTTATTTAAAATCTCAACGGACTTGGTGTTCCCCACATGAATGATATGGAGTTTGGCAAGAGAGGTTATGTTACATGTCAATCTGCACAGAGAAACAAAGAATTACAGATTTTACGAAACAAGAAGAGTTATGACCCAGAGTCCTACAGGTGGTGTCCAGAACCAGTATCCATTCACCCACCCATCCGTCTGTCTTCCAAACTCTTGCCCTGTACTACCTTAAGAAGGCTAAAATTCACGGATCTGCTGTTTAAGTTAAAATGTCCAATCTGCTAGGCCACAACCATGAATTCCTGATCGCACACAGCATCATTTGGAGAAAAACACAATGCAGAAACATGCTAAGGTGAATAGGAGTTTGGAGTTTCCAAATAGGTGTGAATGTGTTTGCCCCGCGATGGGATGGCGGCCCTCCTGGGTAAATCCCTACCTTGGGCCCATAGTATCTAGGATAAGCTCCAGATCCCCACCACCCTGCATAAGACAAGAAGGGATGGATGGATGGATGGATGGATGGATGGATGGAAAATAATTATTCTCTAATTCTCCCTTTTTTAGCTGTAAAGGCAATGAACTTCATGCTGTATAATGAAATACCATATCCTGTGTCTTGCCTCCTTACTGCTAGATATGCTCTCTGAATTCTGCTTTTGAAAATTCTGGTTATAAATAAATTCATGTGTTTTTATTCTTTAGCCAGCTCTTTTACAATATAACAGCAGGCCTTTATTTTTCCACTCTCATTAGTATTAAGATTTTTTTCTTTGAACCTGCATAGTGAAAAAATGAAAATTTCACTCTGAATTTCTCCTTGAATTTCAGTAAACATTTCCCATGTATCTATAAGAAGAAATACCATTGGTAGGTAGAAACAAGTTTACAAGGTCACATGTGGTTCTCTGCTCCAGTCCCAGAAAGGGCGCTGCTGATGTATCCCTGAGTGGAACCTAAAATAACAGCTGTAAAAAATCCTGCTCTCTTAATGTGTAAAATGGTGAGCTGCTTTAGCTAGTCTCAGTTGTGCAATTAAATAAGAGGTTCCGCAGGGTACCTGGCTAGCTTTTTGTCATCTCTTTTCTTTTTTTTTAATTATTTGAAAAATTACCTTTGACATTGCTCCTCCAGAAGGTAACGAAAAGGTAGTAGGTAAAAATTCACTTGAGATCAAAGCAGAAAGAATTTTACTGATAAAGCCTTAAGCTAAAACGGGTATTTCACATTGCTAAACATTGTTAAAAATAACGCAGATGTTTTGTACCAAAAAAATTGGATTCTTGCTGCAACTAAGAAGGCAGAGCATTTTGGAGGTAAAGGTTATGAGATTACAGACTAAATCATTTTGTCATGGGGCAACCATAAACAACAGCAAAAATATATTGGCACGATTAAGATTAGATAGATAGATAGATAGATAGATAGATAGATAGATAGATAGATAGATAGATAGATAGATAGATAGATAGATAGAATCCATATTCTATAGCCATTTATCAGGTGCAGGATGGAAGCTTGAGAACAAGGTAAAAGAAGGGGCACCTTGGACAGGATAACAGAATATCATGTCACACATACTCAGAAATGACATTACAAAGACATCAAGAACCTAATACCAGCTCTTTACTCTATGTTTCTGGAGAACAGAAGGAAACCAGCATACCAAGAGGTATAATAATAATAATAATAAAAATAATAATAATAATTTCCAGTTAAGCTTCTACATACTTAGAAGTCTGGTGTAAGTTATACTGAGTCATTGAGATTACTCATTTCTATTGTAGTTAAGCTCTTAATTAAAAACCTTTTTGCTTTGATTAAGTGGTTGATTAAAAAGATTGCACAGTCATAAATTGCAAAGCTGAATAAATCATACAATGCAAATCGTTTAAAACCTGTCTTGTTAGTTGAATACTCTATTGTGTTGCGGTAGGGTATAATAATGATGGTGAAATGATATTTAAAGGTGTTTCAACAATATTACTTGTCCTATTATAAAGCAGGGAAAATGATTGTCTAATCAATGCTTACATAGTTTGCAGCCCTTGAACAATGAAGGTGGTTATAAATAATTGATTCATGTAAATTGTGTTGCTATTTTAATACTTACGAGATTCATCTGGTTTGTTTAAATTTCACAAAGAATAAAATCAAAGTAACAGTATTAATTAATTAAGAGCTCCGCTGGAAGAAAATCCAGTACACCCTGAGGACTCCAAGAGGATTTTGGCACATCTGGTTTAGATCATTTTACAAAACTATATTATTTATATAATACAATGTTTGTGTGTTTTTTCTTGTTTTTTTTTTCACCATTCTTCTGTACCCTACAGTGTTTCTGCCATTATAATTTATAAACCTGAGTCTTGTTCCAGATTCCAGAAATACATATAATTCCAAAACAAATACCTCAGTCACTCAATGGTTCATATTAATATTTTAAACAAGGCTTATGGTAAGCCTTCCTGGACTGGTGTCAAGACAGTGATAAGAAGGGTTGTATGAGGAGATGACTGAAGTCGCTTTTGGTTCCTTCTGAGACAATCTGTCAAAAACTTGCCCTCAACAAATTCTGTTTGATATTTTCACAATAGTACCTATAAAATCGGGTGGCAGCACTGAGTTTAGTTTCTGATGTAATTTCACTACATCTGTTCATTTGTTTACATAACTTTATAGCTAATGTGATGTTGACTTGTTTAACATAAACACTCTGGTGCTTTCGCAAAGTTATGTACTGTCCACCATTCATTGTGTTTTGCGGAATATTCATCCAGTTTTAGATTTTGAGTGGGAACAAACTTCTAAAGGGTTAATCATGTTCAATTGAGAAAGAGCTACATGTTTTTATAGTTATCACTTTGTGTGGGATCCTAGTTTGTGTTGATACAATCATTTTAATCCCTGTCCAATAACTCACAACTTGCTCATTTTCATTGGCATTAACCAGTACCATTGTAAATACTCCATTAAAATCTTAAGAAATGTGTAAAATATATGCATTTTTCATTGAATTTCTCACACATATTTCTTAATGGGAATTAGAAAACCAAAACTGAAGGGTGAAAGATAAGTGTGGCATAAAGTGACAAAATGCGATATATTTGTGGGTCTCCTGATAATGTGATTTTCATGCTGAGCTAAAGGTTGATTAGGACTGTGGCACATGGTGGCCTGCTATCACATGCCACGGCTGACGTGTGCAGCAATGTGGCAGCTGGCAGTGCCAAATTAATTTGGGATTGTCTGAATTTTACTACAGCTAAGTCTGACAGGGGCGGTTTCGATGTAGAAAGGGAATCGGGAGGTTTCATGGCGAGAAGTCCAGGCTCTCATTGCTTATATTAATGGAAACAGCCCTTGACAATTTGCTTGGCTGGGGAATGAGGTGCCATTCGATAAGGGGGGGTGGATGGGGGGGGGGGCAGATCCCACGTGTAGTTGTGCAAAGAAAATCTCATGACACGGTTACTGGGGCATAGGTTGTGTTGTTAGAGTGACACATGACAGGCAATAGATTTGCAGCTGTTTACTGTTGACCTTTTTGGGAAAAATGCATCTTTTTCTTACAGTAGTGTGAGACAGTACCATAAAATGTCAGCTTAGTCATTCCTCTTCCCCTTTTCCTTTCTCATCCTGCTTTTAATATAACCAAGCATGCTCACAGGCTTGGACTGATCTCGGTGCTCTGAACAGATAGTTCAACTAGGATTAATATTCTTTGCCACTTTGATGTGAAAACCATGTATCTCCAAAAAAAGCGGGAAAGAGACTGAGTGAAAAAAGAAAAGAAAAAAAAGTTGGGGGAGGTGAGCAGGATATGATAAATTCTCATTTGGCATCTCAGCCAGATGTATAATCTTGCAGACGAGCAACGCTCACTCCTTGTTGGCAGGCATGAAAATTCTCTTTTTGGTGGGGTGCATTTGTACAGACAACATAAACATGTCAACGTGGCGACCAGACCTGTGCCCGCCCCGCC
>JAODLC010000044.1:23479224-23496960 GCA_026781145.1 Hippopotamyrus pictus | reverse complement strand
GACAGAGGGACTTGAGGGACAGAGGGATTTGAGGGACAGAGGGACTTGAGGGACAGAGGGATTTGAGGGACAGAGGGATTTGAGGGACTTGAGGGACAGAGGGATTTGAGGGACAGAGGGATTTGAGGGACAGAGGGACTTGAGGGACAGAGGGACTTGAGGGACAGAGGGACTTGAGGGACAGAGGGATTTGAGGGACAGAGGGACTTGAGGGACAGAGGGATTTGAGGGACAGAGGGCCTTGAGGGACAGAGGGATTTGAGGGACAGAGGGATTTGAGGGACAGAGGGACTTGAGAGACAGAGGGATTTGAGGGACAGAGGGACTTGAGGGACAGAGGAACACACTACTCAGTAGCAGATTATTTCCCGAATGGGACTCTCACCTCTAGTAGTTTATCTCGGCGCAGGGAAAGTCAAGGGATCCGATACCAATTGCTAGTGTTGGGGGCCGGGGAGGGGGGGGGATGCTCGTACTCTACCTCTCTCTTCAATTACAGTAGATGCTGTGATGTTGAACATACAAGCCACTTTGTCAACAGCAGTGAAGCTCTCTTACACATCAGCCCCCCGCCTCCCCCCCCCCGCCCGTTGCCTATGATGGCCAGCAAACAGGTAACTGGCTTGCTGTGGTTTACCAACAGTGGGGTAAGTCTGCTGTTGGGAATGGTTAAAACAAGCCAGATATGTCCCCCTCCCCCTGGAGGTGTAGGCGATTTGTCACAGAGCTACAAATCCACTTGTCATTTCTCCGATAGCCTCTGATAGTATTGTTTTTTTTCCTTCAATATTTACATGCAATTTATAGGAAATTATCACTTTATTTACTGCATAACACTAATGTTTTGGTCATTAGTAACTAAAGGCATGCAGTTAAGAATTACTCTGCTGAAAACTAGTCATCGGTACATAAATGTGAAAAAACAGTGATGTTGACGTTTGTACCACGTGACTCTCGGATCTTGCCGTGCAGAATGTAGGTGGCTCCTTGCAGTCAAACCGCTCTTGATCTGGCTATAAGATATTAACTACCACCATAATAATTTACGTCCTTGCTGGAGGCTGCAAACCGAAACACTTTTAAGTTCAAAAAGGCAGCAGTTTCTCTCCTTGAGGATGTAGAGACTAATGACAGCTAATGACAGCTCACCCCTAACCCGCACTCAGCACTCTTATGACAGGGAAGGAGCAGGTGGAGGAGGGAAATCCATCCAGGTAACACTTACAGTAGCTATTAAACTGATGCTGACCTGGTGCTTCCTTACCTTGAAAAAGGTAAACACATTTAGTGTGGGCTGCTCCCCCCCCCCCACCACTCACCCCTTAACATACCCCCAAGTCACACTGCTCTGAGGTCACTTCCTTTAAACGTTTTTACAGCCACACTTATGCGCATACAGGAGTTCCTGTGTGCGGCCACATTTACGCATGCTGGTTAAACATCTGAGGTGGTTGATGGGGGAAGGGGGGGGGGGCTGGCTGGCTGCCACGGTGACAGATAAACAGGGGAACAAGGCAGGGGAGCTCACCCCAGTTAGGGCCGCTGTCCTGGCAGGTCTCCCGCTTGAATTCCACTGATAGGACTTTAATCAGCCCTAATCTGCTTATCGCCCTCCCGGGGTGCTGATCAGTCTGAAGCGCTTAGCTGAATGCAGGGACCCAGAAGATTCTGCCACTCGAAAGCATAAGGTATACCACTGAGGCTTTTAGTTAATCTGATTAATTAAAATAAACTATATAGAAGGAGCCTCTCTTTAACACCCTCCACTCCTTGCTTTGCTTTCTTCCTGTCACTCTGTTTTTTTCCACCACTTCACAAACAAAAAAAAAAATATCATTATTATTTGTTCTGTATGATTATTTGGAAGGACTGGTTGAACACCTATAGTAGCCAACACACAGTGCCCTGTGGTTTTTGTCCACTGGTTAAAACCTCTTGAAACAAAATGTGTTCAAGAATTAGATTTATTTTTACCACTTTTTAACATTTTAATACCTGACATATACGTTCTTCTGTTTGACATGCTCGTAAGATAAAATGTATGAAAATGTATACTGTTTCTGTGTATGTGTTAATCATATATACCAAGGAGTGTACTGAACTCTGATTTAGAATGAACTTCCAGTTCCTTATATTTATAACCCACAACACAAGGGAAGAAGATGCCAGATCAGAGTTTCACACACTATACTTTATGTTGGGATACTTGGTGAGATATCCCAGTATCTCAGTGTCCAGAGAAAGCTTCTTTTCACTCTCTTTGATCAAGCTAAATAATGATGCTATCCATCGGCGATAACATTTCTGTTATTCCCATGATATGTACAGGAAGTGACCATGAGTTTTCTGACTGGTGAATATGTCAGACGGAAAGTTCAGCACCTCAGCATGTGCCACGGATATAAATTCAAAGGGCAGGATAGGAGGTTGTCATATGTATTAAATGTCATGGTTCACTTGCCCTTACTGTCTGGAGATAACACTTTATGTTGGTTAAAAAGGCAGGGGGTTACTGTAGATACATGTTCAGTACAAACTGACCAGTCATTTGGTTAGTTATCAAAATTTCACTATTAATTGTAACTAGTGCTCATAGGTTTCTTGTTGGCTCAAAAGGTTTTCTTTCCTCTGATGGACATTGGAAGCACAGTGAAGCTGTGATGAGTAAATGTAGATGAGCTTTAGTGTAGTTTGAGCAGATCTTTAAAATCCAGTTACTTCCTGTTTGTTCTACCAGCTGCTGTATGTGTTGAATGTGAGACAGACCTAAGTGAAAGGACATGTCTTTTTTAGGAGTTCAAGACAGGGTGACTCATACAGTTTGTGTGAAATTCCACTGAGGTAGTTCCAGCTTTCATCTGGCAGGTATTCCCCTAAGCCCTGCCTTTAATTATTTTCATATGTATTTATGATTCACAAGGTGCACATCTTAAGTAGAATTCTTTGTGCTTTCAAAAAGATTTGATCATTGTATTATTGCTTTTTATCCCATGCATTTTCCTACATTACAGTATAGCACAGTACTTTCTACCATCAACCTGCATCAAACGTCCATCAAGTAAATACAGGTTTACTTGTATGCAAGTACAGGTGCATGCCATCTTTTGTTGCATTACAGTATGATTTTATAGTCCCTTTTTGACATTGCTTTTTCTCTTGATCTGCATAATCTGTTCAACATTTTGAACAGATAAGAATTTATTGTGAAACAAAAACTAATTTCAAATGTTAAAAATTACGTTTAGCAGTTTTTATTATGCAAGTATTTTGAACTTAGCCAATCTATATCTGTTACAAGTTGTTCATGTTTGGCAATTAAATATACCAATTTGTGCATGGTCCCACAGCAGATATATAACATCAGGCCAGAGCTTTCAGGACAACTCTTTAAAGAAGTTGTAGCAAAACCCAGATCATGCAACGGCTTCAAATACATATACATATACTTCAAAGACATCGAATGTCCCATAAAGCACTGTCATGTCCATCATTAAGCCCTGGAAGGTTTACAGCAGCACTAAATATGTTTAGGGTTGTTCTCAAAACTAAAAATTGATTAAGAAGGGCTTTGGAAACCAGCAAAGATTTTCTAGAGGTTAGAGATTTTCTAACCTTCCTGATAAGTTAATGTCTGCCTGAGATCAGGTTCATCAGAAACCAGGTAACATAGAAAACCTGCTGGATACCAGCAGGGCTACCTACCCGTGAGGGCTACCTACCTGTGAGCTAGTGAGGACACTGACCAAGTTCTGTGGCTAACAGAAAACAATCCATTGGTCAAAAATAACTCACACTGTCTGCAAATATAATCTGAGAGTGTTTTTTTGTGGAAAATTAATTTTCCTACCCCCCATAAACTCAAGTAGCCAAAGATTGTGTTTTAAAGATGCTTTGATAGAAATGCCAAATTGATTCGCCCCTAAGACAAAGATTTTCACCTGCCATGAACAGCGCTACACTGCCCTGCTTTAATTCCATCACTATCAACCATGGTGGATGGTCCAGGCATGACTGGCAGGACTTCTGGAAAACAGACGACCATGATTAATTCATTATTTTTTTCCTGAAAGATGAAGTTGATATTAATATAACCAAACCATTTAAGTTGTTTTTGATCTGTTTCTTGGTAAGACAAATTGACTTTTATCTCAGGAGGGTGTCTTAGGTGACCACCATGTTCTTCTTGATATATTCCACCTGTTCCCCGCCATTCCTGGCCTCTCTATATATTAATATATTTTAGCAGTAACCCTAGACCAGAGCCCTTAATTCAGATGAGAATGTCTACATTCATGTGTGCACTATTGCATTTCTTTTCATGCTAAGACAGCAGGTTTACATTTGTTAAGAATCCCCCCCCCCCCAATAAAATGTGTTTTAAAGTTACTGTGTCATATGGTTCCATTAAGTGGACGTCACAGGTTTCTTTTTACAATGAAAGTACTTGTTCTTCTTAAAAAGGTTACATAAATTGTGTATATTAGAGAAGGAAAATATTTTATTGTGAAAGAATATTCCAAAATGGAAATCCAGGGGCTGAATGTTCTCTGTAGTTACTGTATATATTCCTTAATGAATATTCACATACAACATATAAACTGCAGTCTAATTTTAAATGCAACATGTTGTTTAACATTCTGTATAATAATAAAATGCGTAAATTGACAAAAAGTCATAACAGCATTTGAAACCTTTTTAAATAACCTACATGCGGAACAATAAGTCATCACATCGATAAACATATGAAATGAAAATACACGAAAATTAGATATTATTGGTTGGTTGATATGGCAAGTATATACAATGCAGCTGTCATAAAGAAGGGAATATTCCAGTTGGACAAATGTTCCGTTTTGCACACTATATATTTTCTTTCCTTTTCATAAGTCACCTAAAAAAATGCCTGTTCTTCCTCAGCATTGTACGAGCCAATGAGATTGTGAGTCTTGGAAACTTCCCTATTGCTCTGAACATGAACGCTGCCTGGTTTTCTTTGCCAAGTGCATTTCATCAGCACTTATTGACAGCTCTTCTAGCACCGGTGCGAGCACACCACTTTAGTGCCCTTAAATAATAATCAATTACCAGACATCCATCTATTTATCTTTCATTGCTAAACAAGCTATTGGGTAGCAGTGACATCCGATGCACACAGAGCTGAAAATGCAGTTAAGCATTTCTCACTACAGTGATTGTCTTGAATTGAGTCTTTATTGAAAAAACATTCTGTGTTTTGTTCTTCATTGGCCTCCATATACCTAGACTAGCCAATGGACTCTTACATAACCCATAAGCATCTCAGCCCTCTGTCTGCTGGATGTCTAGTTCCTCTATTTTTTTGTCCTGGGGCCAGATATCAAGGTCTGTCATTTTGACTCTACTGCTGTATTGCTCAAGCTTTGATCAGAGATGAGTCCCCTTCAGATCTCAAGGAGTAAAAAAGTAAACAAGAAGGACAAAAGTTTTCTTTCCGGCACCGCATAGTGAAATTCAGAATGTGATAACCATATATATGCTGTGAGAGTAGTGATAACTTCAAATTAAATGTCTGTCAGCCAGATCTGTGAAGACTCAAGGGAAATGTTGTAACAGACTGTAAATGCTGAACCTTATCACATGAAAAAAATGCTAAATGCAACTTAGTGTTAAATTCAAAGGAAAGAATAAAACTGTTCTCCCTGCACATGTTCTGTGTTTGTGCCTGTATTTGCGGATATGCGCCTGTCCGAGGTTTGAGATTATGGGAGATTAATAGCATTTTTGTGCCTCACCAAAAATATTGGGATTATAAAGGTGTATCTCTAGAGTATTGTCCATGTCCCCTCTATTTCTCCAGGTCTTGCTTAAATCTGCCATAATTATTTCTCTGATTCTGTCAGGCAAGGAGCTGACCTCTCAGTTTAAAGGTTAAACAAAGCCCCACAATTGTTAGGCTGAGTGAAACCAACTGGTGCAAAACTATCAGTAGGTAATCAGTGCTAATACATACATAATGGCTAACAGTGGGGCTGCACTGAACTGCATCATCACAGACAAAACCCAGACTGCAATATTTCACAGTTTTCCCACCACCCTTGCTGTTAGATCACAGGGAAGTAAGAATTTTTTTTTACCTTCCACATTTCCAAGTACCAAAATTATAATATCAGGGTGATTGTATGAATATTTATCCAGTCATGCATCCATACGTTTTTTATACCCGCGTGTCCTATTCAGGGTCATGGGGGGTCTGAAGCCAATTCTAGAACTTTTGGGCACAAAGCAGGGAACAACCCAGGATGGGGTGATTATCTACTATTACAAATATGAATCAATATTCAACTCAAAATTCAACGAAACGTGATTTGATTGGGGAACAATGTTTTTGGCTTTTGCGATTTAAAAAATATAAACTCTCACCACAATTGAAAATAATCTGTTTTTTGTAATCAATATTTTACCAGTATATTTCATATATCTTCTAAATAGAGATGTTGTTATCTGAACCATTCTTATTGTTTTGGTCAGAATGGAATTTCTTTTCAGTTCTAATATAAATATAAACTCTCATCTCAAATGAAAATAATCTTGTTTTTTTTTTAATCAATGTTTTACCAATTTAGCTATTTAAGACTTTTTTTTTAAATAAGAGGGTACCAAACATTAATTTTATTCCTCTAAAAAATCAAATAATGAAGAATATTATATAAGAAACACATTAGCGTTTTGTCAAACATATTAAAATAATAATTAGGTATTCAACTAAAACTGAAATGCATTTAAAGCAGTGTGATCATCACTGAGCAGCCACAGGATTACTTCAGTTTGTATGCATGTGCAAATTCTCAGCTCCTTTGAAATTTCGAGAAAATATGTTTCCTGACATTTCTTGACTCCACTAAAGCTATCCCCATTGACTTTCTACATACAAAAAACTTTTCTTGGAACAATTCAAAGAGAGAAGGATGGCTAGCCAAAAGTCTTGTTAATTTAATTTGTTTTTTGATCTTGAAAAGATCTTGTTCTTTTGGTGTGTGGTATGCAATTTTTTTTTCCCCAGGAGGTCAGGAGGGACATACTAAGTTTACCGACTACCAATGATCCATGCTTAATGCTTGATAATAATGAGCATTATTTCAATGCAGTAGCACTCTGATAAAGGTGGATAGGTTTATTTAGACTTTTTTCACTAGGAAAGTCAGATTCTCTATTCAGCACTACCTTAATCACTATTAAGATATCTTGAACATATTCCTATATATAAGTCCATCAAAGTCATGAAGAAAAACTCCATTTTATTTGGTACTGTATTTTGTACTGCGTTTTATGTTAGGGTGTATAACAATATTGTGCAGTAAGTCAGCTTTCATTGAGATTTCATAATTGTCAGTCTCAAGTAATTAAAGTACATTGCTTAATTCACATGACCTGAAATTCCCACAATCAATAGCAAACTGACGTCTGGAGAGCTCCTCAATTACAAAAATTAATGGTTCTTTAAGCTTGATTGTGATTGACACTTTAGTGGGTAAATGAAGAGGCGCTTCTTCTGGAGAGTCTCTCTCGGCCCAGCCCTAGGTTCTCATTTCAGAAGGGGCCCCTGATCTTTAGGAACAGGCCTGTGAACAGCCCAGTTCATATCTACTACCAGTCAATGACCTTGTACTTGACTGATGCTTTATTTAAGTCATTCTCTATACAGCATATTAAGCAATAAAAAGCTGCACCTTTAACAAATTTGCAAAGTTATTTAGTTCAAAGATAAAACAGTTGCATTCAGTTACAGAGATTATCCCAGCCCTGGGGTGGTATTGATGCCTGTGGACTTAATTCACTTTAAATGTTGACATGAATGGTAAATTCATTAAGGTGACATTATTATGTGGAGAATCTTGAAAAAACTTGTAATATTTTAGTATTCCTGGAACAGTGCTGCCTAACCAAGTTATAGATGTAGTCTGCCGTCTCCATGTTCTGGATTCTAATCCCATGAAGGACATTTACTTCTTCAGCAGATGCTTTTGCCCAAAGTGAGGTACAGCTGATGATCTGAGAGCAGGGTCAGCCAGTGTCCCTGGAGCATCTGGGGTTAAGGCCCTTGTTCTGGGTCCAAAGAGCAAAATCACTGATACACCCATGGGATGGTAGGCGGTGACCATAAGGTCAGACCTCCAACCCGCAGAGGTACACACCGCCTGGAGGGCTGTCTAACACGCTATTAAAGAATTCTTCAAAACAAAAAAGCCAAAACTGTTTTAGAGGAGAGATTTGAACTATGATTGAGTCGGCATGTTGTTTTAAACATGTTGTGTCGATGTTGCCACAACGTCATTATTGCGTCGCACAGGAATTTTTTGTACCGTTCATTGCTGCTGCATCACTTATTACCATTGATTACATACCCAGGCACTGTGTACATACAGTATAATCTTTAGTCCACCCTACTTGTCCTGCACTGTCCTGTGTAAATTGTCCTGGGGAACCTCATGACTCTTGACTTGGCTTCACTGTTGTCTGTTGGTGTCTGCTTCAGAATTCAGACCTTGAGTCCATGATTAAGGATAATTTGATTCAAAAGTAGCCTAAAATAAAATGGCACACTTTTGGACAGTTCTCTGGATAGTACATCATAACTTAAATTACTTTCAGAAAACTGGAATAGCTATCAGCCAGTTATTATTTTTTTTCTTCTCTTTTTTACCTCTCCAGTAATTGTCATTTTCAGGTAGTAACACTGAACTGCCTAGTCAGCCTAGCTATATTTATAAGACCAATGCTTTATTTTTTCTCCATTAAGTACTTGTAAATGAAAAGCAAACTGATTTGTTATGCGGAGGCCGTGAAGGTACATTTCGAGCTGCACGGAATTTTTTTTCCACACTGTTCCTGCTTGTTAGCCTCCAAAGGTGAAAGGCTTAAACTATCATGTTGATAGGTAGCATTTCTGTAGCTATCTGTAATTATGTGTGTAATGTGAAATGCATCCATCCACCCATCAGCCAATCCGTTTTCTATAACTACTTATCCAGTGCTAGTTCCCAGTAAGCCTGGAGCCTATCCCAGCAAACGGAGGGTGTGAATCAAGGTGTAGCCTGACCGTGGCACATGTCCATTACAGGGTACCCATCTTGCACCAGCAGGGGAATATGTATGCTCACGTGAAAAGTACACCACAGAAATGTAACGTACAGTAAGTGCATTTGCACATTTGTAATTATGTATCTGAGAGGTTATATTCAGTTATATTCTATTTTCGATAGCTGGATATTAATATTCATTGTTTGATGCAACAGTCATCGAACTAGAGATGTTATTATCTGAACAATCTTATTGTTTTGGTCAGAATGGAATAATGTTTTCATTTCAGTTCTAATGTAAAACTTTCCTAAACATCATTTCACATTAGAGTATATTCTATTATATTTAGTTAATATAATTAACCTTTAATATGTTTTGGCATGCCACCTATCTACCATAAATGCTGAAAGAAAGGGGTAAAAATAGCAAAGTTCTTTGTGTTCAGCTTTTGAAAAGTTTAAATGCATTTTTGGATGGACTGATTCTGCTTGAAGAATATCATTGCATACGTAGGGTTATAAAATGGGAGATGTGTCCACTAGACGTCTCCTTTAGCAATGTCCTACAGAGCATGAAACATAAACTGGCAGTATCACTTGTTTTAATTAGATAAATATGAAGTGGATAAGTATATAATGATATTAACTATATTAATTACATTGTTACTTGAACTGAATTTTTATGTAATTTTACCTTCAAATACAAATATCATAATATTTAAAAATGTAAATACATGAGTTATATTAATTTGAAAGCTATTTGAACTAGCTCTTGATACAGAATTATTTTATAAATTTCATCAACTAAATTGGCTAGTTATTTCAACTCTTCTCAATACTTGCAGTAAGCCTTAAACTGCATTGCTAAATTTGCTCTCAAATTTGTAATTTTTCTGGGAGATTGATGGAGTAGGTGGTTTGTACCCTGGCCAGCCTTAAATGAAGAGTTAATGTGTTCTGATGCTGCATTCATAAGGAATGCGATGGTGTCATGGTATCAGTCCCAGTCTGGTCATACGGCAGCCAACAGGACCACTGAAATACGAGTATGTCTGTCTCCAAATCATCTAATCCTCTCAATGTGTTGCTGTGGTTCAATGTGTAAATTATCACAGGAAACAAAAATTTCTTAGAGCTTCTTAAAGTTGTAATTTGTATTGTAAAGCAATAAAACTCACAGGAAAAAAGCAATTATTGACTTCCAAAATAAGATATGCAAGATACTGAAACTTTGTTTTGCTTACATTAAATTACTAAAATGAACAGTATATACTTACCTGGCTTACCTAGTTAAATATTCAGCAAGGGAAAGAACGGACACTGTTTGGAGAAGAGAAAGCTGGAAACAATTTGTGTAGCCACCAATTAAAGTTTTCCAGGACCAAGGGTAATTTAATTATCTCTCTTTAAATGTTTGAATTACTTTGACCTTTTGGAAACTCAGAAGTTGTGCAGGTGTATTTATTTAAGCAAATTTTAAGTAAGTAATACAAACTGAAGGGCCAAATCAAACAACTCTTTTAAACAATTTTTAGATCGGGGCTAAAAGGTAATTGTTCCATATTATCATTATTATTATTGTTTTTGCTATTGTTATTGATTATTGTTGTTGTTGTTGTTGTTGTACACAATAATAATTGTAATAATACTCCGTATATGCTACTTAATAGACCCCATAATATACACAAAAAGAAGCATTTTTGTACAAAAATACAAATGGTGAAACACGACAGTACGTCCCAGAATGCTCTGCTCCTAGTTCAGCTCATGAATAGAAACAGGTGTGTCATTGATTGTGTGGTGGGTCTGTGTGATTTGGGCCTATGTGGCATTTCTATTGCCTGGGTGATTTGGGTCAATGGAGCACATCTGGTACTAGTCACAACAGAGTGCACACGTCCATGGCCCCGATTCGCCTTGTGCAGCTCACATCTGGATTTGTTCTTCCCCTGGAGGAGAGCCGTGCAAGTGAGCTCCCCCAGGTGCGTCTGGCGGGGCATTTTGACGGACACGGCTGCACCAGGGTGAGCCCCCATGCTGGCTGAACAGCTTCCCCTGTCAAGCAGGCTCTGTGAGGCAGTCAAAGACTCTCAAACGTACACACACACAGTTTCTGTCTAGCAGAACAAAGGACTGTCACAACGATTTCTTCCACATACACAAACACACATACATACTGAAAAGGATAATTTTACAATCAAATTTTATCAAACTACATGTGAAGCCTACAATCTACACAGAAGATGGCATGAACCACAGTCATTCCATGTCAGCTCTGCAGTTTGAATCAGAAAAGGTCATCTAACTGCATTATGACGTTATTTATTTATTGGTATTTGATATCCCAAGTGTGAGGTAGACATTAATCAGAGTACTGTAATTCAAATGTAGCTTGGACTTAAATACTTCGTAGAATAAGCAAGTCACTGTAGCTCTGAAAAACCTTATGCCTGAAAAGTGAGAGGATGGATTCACTTAATTCAGGAAAGGTGGAAATGGGAAAAAAATACTGAGGGGGTTTGTAAGAGATTCATGGTATCATGATGAAACTTTCAATCGAAACCTTCAAAGGTTTCATCCGGTGGTTAGCAGTGGATGGATTATTGAAATAAGATGCTTTGTATAAAAAAATCTCTGCATGCCAGTAGAATATATTGATAGACTTCACAGCACTGTAGTAGGAGAAGGGAGAGCAAAGAGCTCCAGTGTCCTGAGTTGTCCATGTGTGTTGTGCAAGGTGGTGGAAGGTTCTGGTTGATTGACCAACAGGTGCGCCTGGCGACAGTACTCTTCACTGATCTTGATGGTCATGAGATGAGAGTGCCCCTTATTCTGCTCATTTAATTACATGACGAGTGCAGTTATAGGGCTCCTTGCTACAAAGAAATGCCTTGTAATCAGATATTCCATACCCTGTTACCTCTTTCAAATCATATTACTCCAAAGTATTTTTTTATTTTTTTTATTAGGGTTGCTATCAGGGCAGTATGTGATATCACTGAGTAGTGCTGTTCCCTCAGACCTACACAGCGGGGGGCGTAAATGCCACCCTTAGTGTGTCTGCATGTGGGCACGTCACCTGGCATGAGCTATTGTGCTCTTCCACGCAACGAGGAAACGGCCGTCTCCACTCTCCGTGTGCCCAGATGTGACAAGAAATGGGTCTTTGTGCTTTCCTGCAAGTGTTGGAAAATGGTCTATTTAAAATAAAATAAACTCATTCTTAGGAAACCACCCGACCACCCATCCATCTTGCGTAACCATTGATCCAGTGCTGGGTCACAGTGAGCCAGGATCCTGGCCAGAATTCCTCTTCCATCACTAGGCATCTTAGGGAACCATTTTAGTCGAATGTTATTAAGCAATAAACACATAATGGTGTAATGAGAGCGAACAGACAAACTGTATTCCAGAAAATGTAATAAACAGATGGGCTATTCCTGGAACTTACATATCAGCTAGTGCTCACAAGGTCCCCTACTCAAAGTCTGGGCAACACAATGCAGGTTTGTCTCTTCTTTCGCTGGTTCTTTCTTCACAGTGTTTCCACTTTTCTTTCATCAGAAACACCCACATGATGACAGGGTTGGCCTCCAGCAGATTGCGGCATCTTGATTTCTGCAGCAAACCATCTCCACTGACAGACCAAATGTAGAACCATTTATAAAGCAAACCAATTGCTCATGCCTGTCGAACTTTATCCCACAACCTAATGGAGGGGCAAGAAAATCCACAAATAAATGTAATCAGATAATGCTGTCTTGCTTTTTAATATATATTCATTCATTTAATATATATTTATGTTTATTTTATATATATTCATCCATTCATCCATCCGCCCATTTTCTGTAACCGCTTATCCTATTCAGGGTCGCAGGGGATCCAGAGCTTATGGGCACAAGGCAGGGAATAACCCCGGATGGGGCGCTGACCCCTCGTAGACCACATATATATTTATATATTAATCTCTTTCATATATGCAGGTTCAAATCCTGAGTCTCCGATGGTCAAACAGGAAGCCAAAACACATTAGTCGCAATTCTCATATCAGAAGGGGTGGGTGAAGACACATGTTCTGCTAATCTATCAGTCTTCAAAGGAATTAAATAAATATATATATATAGCTTTGAGTATTGGGAAAAATGTCAGTGTTATTTTCACTGGATGGGGAGTTAAAAGTTGTAAAAGTTAAAATCTGAAGGTGAACTTTTGAACTTTCACCAACAAAGCAGTAATACTCCTTTGCTTTAATTCCATTCACCTATTATTGTACCTATTACCCAGTAGCCGGCAGGGATTAAAATATAGCAGCCTTTCCTGTTTTGTTTACACACGATCTATCACTCCACCACTTCACAATCTCTCCACCTCCAAAAAAATGCTTTAATACGGCTGGTTTGACTGAATGGAAGCATATACCCTGCATATACCTTTGGTTTAATTTAATAAGGTTAAAATATTTTCACATTGCCAATGTACACATTAATCATGTGTCCAGCAGATTTGGGAAATGCGAAGAGATAGGGTTGAGCAAAATTTTTAATTAATTGGCCCCACCCCACTGCTCAGGGGTCACCTTGTGTCACTTGTCCCACGTTTCATGGGTCAGGGAGGTCCTCCGTGGTGTACAGCTGCCGATGCCAGACACTCGGGCTGCGGGAAGGGCAGGTGAAAAAGCCGCACTCACGGAGTGTGAAATCCACTGCGGGCGGGCAGGACGGTCAGCCGCTCCGCTGATTGTCGCCAGACACCAAGCACTTAAATAAGGCACGCCTGGCTGAAGGCTCCGCAAGGGGCCATTTCTAATCGAGCAGCCTGGGAAATGTGTTTGTTTTGTCTGTTTTGCTCTTCATCCTGAGTCAGCCATGGGAAAGAAGACCACAGCTCTATCTGTGCTGAAAAAATACAGTCCCCGTGAAGGCAAAAAAAAAATGCTTCCGGTATTTCCCGCTAATATGATTCTTTTTCAAATTGATTTCCATCTTTGCGTTCTGCATCTAATCTCATCATTCTGTCAATTCCAATTTTTCTGTTTCTATTGAATCTTTATGGATAGAAATGCAGCCGTTAGACATCCAAAGTATTTTGTTGAATTTGAATTAATCGTTATTAATGAATGTAATGGATATATCAGCCAAGTGCTGGCCAAGTAAGATAACTAATTAAGTATAATTTCTAGCATCATTATTTTGAGAAGCTGTTTCTGATTTATATCATGGGTTAAGAAATTTAAATAAGGTTCTTTGCTTTTTGTTTGATTATTCTGTGCTCTATTTATGCAGTGCAAATTAATTGAATGTTGGCTGCAGTTCATTGTACATAGAAAAATGCACGGTAAAAAAAGAAAGTGAAACACTGCTGCAGTCATTCATAATGTGATAATTTATAAAAGTAGAGCAACGTGTGACTAAAATTATACACTGGATAACATTCTAAGATTAGATCAAAAAGGTTTTTGATACATTACACCAACTTCCACATGGTAGCTATGAAGTGGTTCTCAGTTTCTATTTAATTCTTGATAGATATGTGAGTACCAGTGGCAGAGACACTGATTTTCAAATCTTATGAGTCAAAAAACTGAGAAAACACACCTTTACTTCATACTCCATCATTCTATTGTTTATTGAGGAAGACATTACTCTAAGGCCTAAGGAGGCTGTGAACCCATTTCTGTGCATATATTTGCTTCAAAACTTTGGATAGATGCAGCGTATATTATGATTACAAGATACTCCACTTGGTAGTTCTGCCTGTAGCTCCTAAACTATTAAAATATAACGCATTATCATTCTCACGCCATACATATAGCTTGGATGGATACATGGGCCTAAGTATTGCATTCATGTCTTCCTGTGGAGACCCTCTGGAGCATCATTGTGAAATCACAGCATGAAGAGGAAGAAGCTGTTTAGCTGACGGTGGACTCCAGAAACACGCCCAATGGAAAGGCGAGGACCTGTTTTTTAAGGACAAATTTTTAAGCGGCGTAATAATGTTGCACTTTTTTAGTCAGTGGTCAAGCTGAAGGGGGATAGTGTCCTCCTCCATTGACAACATGCTGTATTTCATTGGATGTGGGACAGCAGGCCTACAACAGGCCTGCAGACAACATGATCTACGTGGTGGGCCTCCGCTAAACTCATGACTGGCAGTACGCCTCCTCCACACACTGCGCTGGGGGTGGGCTCTCTTGTCCCATTCAGGGGGAGGGTACTTTTCAGTGCTTGCTGAATCCAAAGAAAAACAGGGTGAGGTATTTACAGCATTACCTTGGATTATAGGTTTCTCGCGAGGGTTATGGAATTTTGCAGAATGCCTGCATCTTGATGGGGTTGGACCTAAACACGCCAAGCTGATTTTTGGGAAATGGTAGTAGGATTTTAGTAGGAGTTGTAATATCAATATTATTTCAATTACCATTTTGTGGAAAAGAAAATGAAAAATGTTTTGAATCAAGTTGTAAAAATGGGAAAGGAAAGCAAAACAGAACTGTACCGTATATATAAAGGCAAATAGCTCTTCTTTCACTGTCCACTGCCTCTGAACTGAATTCCTGTTCACAAGTCAGAATTCTGTTTGGCTCCAGGCATCAGTGTTTAGAAATAGGTCTTTGTGATTGGTTCATTGCCAAAGCAGTAGAAAGGTTGAGTTGCTGTAATTCTCACCATTATTTTTCACTTGCTATGGCTTGACATCATAAGTGCACAAAACAGAAGTAATGATTTTACCATTTTTTGTTTGATACATGCATGTAATTCAACATTTGTAGGTTTTGGGGGGTGTGGAGTTTTTCTGTTACTTTTGCTCTTTGTGGGATTGGCTCATAGATGCAATATCACAATGGATGAATGTTCTGCACTGTCACCTTTCTCCCGCAGGGCTGTGGGTTTCATTCTTGTTCTGGCTCCTGGTTTTCTTGTCCCTGTACTGGTGTTTGCTATCCCTGAATTTGTGTGGACATCTGTCATATACTTTGGTTTCCTCCCACAGTCTAAAAACATGCTGTTTGTGGTTAATTGGTGCCTCTTAATTCCCTATAGTGTGTGATTTGCTAAGGTGCAAGGTATCCCCTGCCTAGTGACCTGTGTTTCCTTGGATACAGTCCAGGCTTATCACAGCCCAGTACTGCATGAGCACTATGGAAAATATGATACCTAAACTGACGATGCAATGTAATGAAAATGTTGCTTGAAAAATGTGGTTAATATAGTATTTTGTGAGCAGGTGAGTGAGTCTGAAGGGCCCTAAGACTGGACAGGGAGCCATGAATACATAACATTATATGTAAAATTGGGCCCAAGGTGACATCTTGTCAGGGGCCCCAGAATTTCTAGGTATGGCCCTGTTTGCAAGTAAGAAAACATTTTAATCTTTTGAATTTTAAAAGAATTCTTAATAATAATATGACGTAAAACTACAATTTTTTTGTGTTAGATGTACCGCAGATGTTTATCTTTCATGTTCCTGTACCTGTAAACTGTGTAATCAGTTAATAAGTCTGCATAGTCTAAGGCTCTTGATACTTACACACGTGTAGTTCTTAAGCTGGAGTTGCTTCTGGTGCATCGATGCCGCGGATTAATGTGCTTCCTTCCTAACTATCTTATGTCAACTTTTAAAACTCCTTATTCAGGACAGCAAAACGGTGCCTATCGAGTAAATTATTCTGAACATGATAATTCCCATTTCAAATCCCTCCATGCACTCCAGCAGAGTTCCATATGTAATTCTAAGACCTATTATTGGGATGCTAATGCTTGTGCAGGATAGCAAATCGGGCTGCGGTGCCTGCAGCCGTATCAGAATTAGAAATAAATATGTACTGGGAGGTGATAAATATAGAGTGGAGCAAATCTTCCATAAGACTGTATGTGCAGCTAGCGTGCACAGGCAGGAGGAAGACTTTGTACCAGCTCTCCCAGTAATTGATGGATTAAATTTTGTGGCTACGGTTTGACTTAATGTGCACCATCATTTTGGGAAAAGAAATATAATTTGGTATATTTAAGGAAATAAGTGCAACATCTATATGTGCTCATCATTCCAAGGTAATACTGCATTTTTATTTGAGGGAAAGTAATTTCCAGTTCAACGTAGAATGCCTAGGTTTTTCGTTTGTTCATTCACTCGTTTGTTTCTTTCTTTACTTTTTTCTTTGTTTCAACAACAGTTTTTTTTCTGTGAAATATGCAGCTTGTCAGTTTGTCTTTTTGATGACCACACGTCGCACTTTGTGTAAAATGTCACAATTAATAATGCATATATTCTGCGTGAGCATCTGTGAAAAGTTAGAAGTAGCTCCTGTAAGCTACCTTTTAATTTTAAATGAAAAAAATTCTCTGACAATTTGACTCATATATTGCCATGGGATATATATCTCTTACTTTTATTCATTTGTGAACATTTATGAGTGAAAGCCTTGTTCGTAAGTCATCAAAAAAAAAAAAACTACACATAATGTAAAGACTTGGATTTTTTCATCAAATGGTTTGAGGTTTAAGTCGTTGTTGTTTGTTTGTTTGTTTACTTGTTTGCTTGTGTCTGAGGGGTGAATCTGTTATAACTTTGAGAAAGGTACTTTTTCACCCAAATAATTGTTTTGTGTGTGTGTGAATTATGTTTATGTTACATATATCGTGGGGACCAAATGGCCCCCGCAATGTGATAAAAACATGTT
>JAODLC010000044.1:23429618-23466000 GCA_026781145.1 Hippopotamyrus pictus | reverse complement strand
GTGTGTGTGTGTGTGTGTGTGTGCGTGTGTGTGTGTGTGTGTGCGTGTGTGTGTGTGTGTGTGTGTGTGTGTGTGTGCACGCGCGCATTTTTTTCTCCTGCACAGTTCTGTTGCTCTGGCTTTCTTAACCACACCAATCGTATTTAAGTCTGGGCAAAATGCATTGATTCAATTTTTGGTTTCGTGCCACACCAGAGCTCTGAGTGGGACGGCTCTGTCATTCCTTTCAGTGAGGCGTGCTTAAATGTGCTTAAAGAATGGGGGGGGGGAACCTCCCTTCTATTCCATTCTCGGCCCCCCATTACAGTCCCTTCTCCTAGCAGAAATAGGTGCAACTTAGGGCCATAATTGGCCTTGATCTTTGGCGTTAAGGAATATTCCAGCATAAGCCTGCAGTTGTTAGGGGTGTGAAGCTGGTCTGGGAAGGCAGTGCTGTAATTAGTTCTGTTCATGGGACTGGAGAGAAATTTAAAAGTGAATGGGCGTTCGTTTCACTCTTTGTTGGTCTTGCTTTTTCCCTTCTTTCTCCCTCCTTTCTTTGTTTTTATCTTTTCATGTGTCTGTTATTGGAGGTGATGGATTTTTTTTTAGGATTTTCACACTTTCCACTGAAAGTAGGCCTGGCATTGTGAAGCTGGCCCCCAAATCCAAACCCCCCCAGCACACATAAATGCATGAACACGCACACACGCACGTGCAGAAATGCTCACAAAATGAGATGCCTGGACACAATTTATTACTATCCATTAAATATTGAATCAAAACTGACGCTGGGAATGCTGTGTATGAAGTTATTTAAGCCTCTGGCTCAGCCCTCCGAGGTCGACAAAGATATAATCGGCAAACACTGCCTACAATTAGCAACAGATGGCGAGTGAGACTTGATAAATAGAGAGGCTCAGACATGATCCAAAACTGTGCAGCGCATTGCATTATTGCATTATACATTTGCATAGTAACCCCTCTCCATTTCGCGTTTTCCTGATTACTTAGCAAGTACAGGAAGCAGTCTTTAAGTAGTGAACTAAATCTTAAATAAATAAATATATAGAACCCTTTTGCTGAAGCAGCAATTGAAAGTACAAGTCTAATAGTGTAAGCTATTCTTGGTAACCAGAATCACTCTTGATAACTCGTCGACTCAAACACTGTTATGAAGCAGTGTGAGGCAACTTGTGATCTGTCTCTGAAGTTTAATGCCTGTGAGGCATGGTGCTGACTGTTCTGGTGTTTGTAAAGGGCCAGCTAAGATCATCAGTCCAACCATCTATTTTCAAAAGGGTTTTCCTGGGTACAGTCTGGGGGGAATATGATCTATTTATGTACTGTTTTCATTTTTTTTATTGAGCTGCTATTGTGAAACAGCTATGAGAATCAGCAGATGATACTGTATGTACAGTAGTCTTAATTTGTCAAACCCTAATCCCCTAACACATTAGGTATCAGAAAAGGTACAATTCACAATCTCCACTGATAGCAGCATAGCCAGACAGTCAAGGCATGTTAATGCTTCTTGCATTTAGATGTTTTTTGTTACAATATCAGTCAAAATTACCTAGCCAGCCAAAAAATAGAGAATTTATTATCTAAAGTGGATCAGGAGGTTTTGCCCTTTAATTATAAACAGACAAGGAGCAAGATCCAGATGTAAAAACCCCAACAGGAATGTTAACTTGCATATTGTAACAGTGAACATGGTGCAACTCTATGACAATTGTGTGATAGATATTTTTAGCATATCAACTCATCATCCACAGGTCACCAAATGTTGGTGCAGGACATTCTCTGATGGCACCCACTGTGCAGATATCAAAGGGCAAAAGAGATAAATGTTTTTGGCATCAAAACACATGTTTTCAAGTTTATTGTAACAATAAGCAGACATTTTTCTTTTTGCATTTTAATTGTTTCTTTTCTCGTATGATAAAATAGTAGCACACATTACAAGCAGATGTATTAGTTCATTCTCATATTCCTCTGAAAACAGTTTTTGGTAGGATTGAAATTATAATTTTTTTTTATTTCTTTAGTTGGCATAATTAAAATAAAGAAACCATACAAGGTGTAGGGCATGTCAGAAATGTGCAGTTTTACAACAACTGGCATTGTCCCCAAAACAAACCTAGAGCCCAGTCAAAAATAATGAGCTAGAGACCCCATGTAACACATCCTTCAGTGGATGAGAATAAATAAACGAGAAAAGTAAGATCCCATCCAAGTTTTTAATGGCAACAAATTGCACTCAAGGTTATGTCATGTGGAATATGAGAGAATCCAGGACTGCTAACAAGGCTTTGATTGCCTCGTTCTGCCCTTCATGAGTGACCATCTGCCGGGGTGAGGGAGGGGGTCAGAGAAGTGCCTGACCTGGATGTTGTTGCCACCCCCAAACTGGGTGGCACTCAGTAGCCCATAATTCAATTTGGAGGCTGACACGGTATCACTGCACAGTGCCAAGGCTGCCTCAGAGAGGCAGGGCTCCCTGGTGCCCCTATCAGGGCAGAAGTCACGCAGAACCAGCATCTCCATGGGCTTCCAAACGCTATCATTACACTACAACAATGCCCCCTCAAGCACCTCCTGTTTACACTCTCAGACACATAGTCCCCACTTAAAGGATTACCTTACGCTTCCTCAAGCATCATTCTCTCAAACCTAAATGGCTTCAAGTAAAGATGACAGGCTTATAAAAGAGAGCGATGAAAAACACAGTGGTCTGGAAACTGAGTAAACCTCTGGGTCTATTGTGCTCTCTGCCTGTCAACAGGAAACTTAAACCTTTATATTTCCATTTGAACGTCAAGCTTGATCATTTCAGACGTACATTTTCTTTAAAAGGTTATTTTTAAAAAGTTAGTGGTGAATAAAATGAAATTTAAATAGTGTTACAGTATACTTATATGGAATCTGCTGGAAACAGTTCAGTCATTGCCTAATCTTTGTAATTTTGTTTATTTAGCTATCACTGGCAAAATAGTAACTTTTTGCAAATCAATTTTGGAATAAACCAACCTGAATACCATCCATCCATTTTCCAACCTGCTTATCCCACTGGGTCGTGGGGTCCAGAGCCTATCCCGGAAGCAACGGGCATGAGGCAGGGAACAGCCCCGCACAGGGGGCCAGCCCATCGCAGGGCACACTCACACACCATTTACACCTACGGGCAATTTAGTAACTCCAATCAGCCTCAGCATGTCTTTGGATTGTGGGGGGAAACCAGAGTACCGGGAGTAAACCCCACGATGACATGGGGAGAACATGCAAACTCCACACACATGTGACCCAGGCGGAGACTCGAACCCGGGCCCCAGAGGTGTGAGGCAACAGTGCTAACCACTGCACCACCATGCCACCCTCCTATTTGAATACCTATCCCTGTAATTCCTAAAACCATCTATTTGCATTAGTGCTGTAAAACTAGGCACAGACCCCCCCCAGTATAAATCCCAATATTATTGAATTTGTCCAATGGGAGTGGTTTTAGATAGAGACCGATTGTAGATGTAAAAGCTACAGAACTAATAAGGACATTATTATTAGCAAGATTGTAGCATGGAGATGACTGCAGACTTATCATTTCTGGAAGTTTGTCAGAAAATTGATATGAATCCTACCCGAAATTAAGCCTTCAATACTGTGACCAATTTCTCCTCTATCACAGCTTCTGATCCAGATATAGCTGTCAAACAGGAGAAGATAGGGAAGTACTCAATAAGTGTCTTTCACCCACCCACACTGCTATTTTTGTCTTTCTTTGTATTCACATGAATATTTAAGTTAATTACATTTTTATTAATAACCTTTATGCTTGACATGAAACTTTTATTACACCATCTAGGGAAAAGGCAATCTGGAAGCATTGTTTTAAAAACCAACCTGATGTTAAAATAAGCCACAATATTCAATAGCTCTGCACATCTTTCCGGAAATTTTGAATGTAAACAAAAGTACAGAAGTTCAACAACAGTTTCCACAATTTTACACAATCTTCTCGAACAATGTTTCCCAATCTGGTCCACGGGGACCCAGAGTCGGTCCATGTTTTTGCTTCCTCCGGGGTCCCCGACAGACAGTCTACATTTTTGGCCCCTCCCAGCTCCCAAAAACATCGACTCTCTGTGGGTCCCCCAGGACCGGATTGGGCAACACTGCTCTAGAAGGAGTCATCCAGTCAAGGTTGCAGTGGATGTACATCATCACGCTTATTAAATTGTGCTGCATGTCATGTTCAACACTTCTGTATTTACAATTATACATAAGCTTGTGTCCACTAGCAGCCTTGGCACTAGCTGAGAAGGAGGAAGCTGATCTGTCTCTATTGATAGCCCATGGGGTGCATGTCAACAGGCACAATGAACACAAGGTCCTGCTTAAAATCTACTTACAAATAGAGGTGCAAAAGGGGCCCAGTTCTCATTGGCTGTTTGTTTAGTGCAGGGGAAATCTGAGCTTGGGCAGCCATGATGCCAGTCAACAGGGATGGAAATCTTCCTAAGCCCCACAATGCCCTGTCCTGAAATAGTCTTAATTAAGATGCTATTTAGCGGTAGCAAGTACACCAGGACTACTAGACCTTTAGAGGGCTTTTGTACTCTAAATAACCAGAGCAGCTCCCTGTCCTTCTAACATGCATACCTTCATGCACTCTGCTGTGAAATTATGCATGCTCTCCTAAGTATGTGCTGGACAGCTGACTGCTCTTGCAAAAGAAAATACACACTTGTCAGAAAAACAAACCTGATCCTGTAACTCTTTGCCCGCATAATTTACATAACTTCACTGGGTATAATTTACGTAGAGATTGTGACCCAAAGACTTCAGTCTTAGTATGTATGACTTTGCCTGTGTGTGGCAAAATCCCAGAATGGAAACACTGATAACAGAAGGACTCGCTTTTGATGTTGCTTTCATGACCTTGCGTAGGGTGTGAAACTAAATCCTTTCGAGAGCACAGTGCGCGGGAGGAAAAGAGTTGAAATGCACCTTTGAAATGATGGCATTTGTCAAGTAAGCTCACTATTTTGCTCTTGCTATCAGAGGTCATCACAGAAGGAGACCAATGCATTCTCTTTTGTCTTCTATTTGTGCTCTTTCACAATATGCTAACATCTTTACACACTCAAGTTATTTTCAAGCAAGTAGAAATGTCACTATCTACTCATGTTGTACACCTTTTGCAGCACAAACAACTAGATAAAATAGAAGTAGATAAAGATGCCTACAAAGCCAGTGGCTAACAAATAAAACTGTTATTATTACAGACTTGTGCAAATAACCCACAATGACAGTATATATTGCACTAATTAGATTACAGAGCATAGATATATGCAGATTCCATCCCGATTTCAAAAGTCAGTCCAGCTTAGTTTTGCACATATTCCAACATGCCACACAAAATATTCACGCATAGGTGAAGCCCACTTTCATTCCCATTATATCATCCTCTTTGCCCCTTTATCTCCACGTACAGCTTCTCTCCTTGACTCATTGAGTGAGATCAAAAGTGACACTTCTTCTGGGTTTAGGGTAGAGCCCTCTATGGGAGCCATTCAATAGGGATGTGATTGGACGGGTCCTTGAGTCATAGTCACTCCTTTCCAACAAACCTGTGAAATATCTCTAAAATATCTGTGACCTTCTGAGGCCTTTTGCGCTGCGGTATGGCATGTCACAGTTCGGTCCTACTAGACATGACCAACAGGTGGGTATTACAGCACTCACCAAGTAACCTGGAACCTCTGCCTTCGCAGTGTGAAAATTTCAGGGAAACTGCTTCCCACTGAACAGCACAGTTACTTATTGGACAACTGCAGTGCTTTTGACTGGCTCACTGCAGTTGTCTTATAATTGGTAATAGTATCCAGTAACATATGCATATTGTAAATGATACCCTTTATTCATAAAATTAACAAAACCAAATAAAAGGTTTTCATTTCAATCTTTCCATTAACAAGTAGCACATTTTCACATGTAATTGTTGGTGAATGATATTATTTTTTTTCAATTTATGTGGATTTACTTATACTACTCGGTTCAAAATTCAATCTAATCACTAATCGTTCTTTAATCCATACATTTATGATATCCAACCACAACAACTCATCAACAGATTTCTGTTCTCAACAAAGTTCTGTCAAAAGAGCATGCATTTCAAAGGGCAACAGTGGAACACCCACAGGGAAGCAAGTAAAATAATGTTGGCCCATGTGGGTGTGAAGATAAAAGCCAAACCAGGATGGTGCTTGTGGGTGTCACGGCCAGAAAGCAAAGGAAGAGCAGCCTAATCTCCCACAGCCAACCAAGCTACCTGCTCACCCCCACCACTCTGCCCCCAGCGAATAGCTCGTATTTTTCATATATTCTTCATTGAGTTTCTATGCATAATTCATGGAAAGGTTACATAGGTGGGGTCTCTGGTTCATGGTAGGCTGCAGTGAATTCTTTTAAACAATGCTTGCTATCCTTCGTATCAATTTAATAAAAAATCTATTCAGTTCCGCTATAATATGAGAAATAAATGGTGAAAAATAAATTTGCATGTACTATGTTACCGTAATAGTAATTCCTACCTGGGGTCCTTTCTTGCAATGTTCATTAAAACTTTAACCCAAATGAGTAGAAACTGATAAGATAAGTTTTAATACTAAGAACATACATGTTAAGTTCCTTCTGTACGCATTCAGTGGTTAAGCAGGAATTAACTATATGGTGGGCTAAGGTAAAGTCTGTCAAACACATATCACAGATCAGCGTAGCTTAAGAAGATAACATGATATGTTTTCCATTCGGCTGCAGCGAAACATCCATACAAAAACAAGCAAAAATGAGATGTGGGTGTCATGACAACTGCGAGGAGGAGACATGAACTTCAGGTCACCCTACTCCTTTGCAAAGAAATTCCTACAAACTTACAGCCCTCTATCTTTCTCGATCAGGAAGAAACCGTGTTGTCTCACTTTTACAAATATGTTCCTGGGACCGATTCCTGGACAACTCTGCCACGGAACCATGTCCATTTCCAAACTGGGTTCAAACTGGGCTCTGTTTAAGTCAAGTAAAGCTTTATCGTCTCAGCCATGAACAGTAACACAGTGAAAGGAATCACTAGTGAAATCACAGTGAAAGGAAGTCCTCCTGAGCCCGTAGTGCAACATTCCTAACAGGACAGACATTACAAAGACAAAAAAAAATACTACAATTATCAATAATTTAAGGGGAGGGAAGACTACTACTTGTACTTTTTGCCTAACATAAACATTAAACATTAGACAAACAATGAACAGGCACACTAAATATACTGGGAAACATGGAAGTACTGTCCATGCTGATGGAAACAGCTGTAAAATGTATACAGATGTAAACAGTATTCTCAGGGATGGTTTTTTTCAACACCCGTACAGCTACCTCACCCAAAACTCCTCCTGTACCTTACTGTGCCTGGTCTCAGCTCTGTTATTCTCTAGCAGGAATCAGGCAAGCTGCAGCTTCCCTATAAATATCCATTTTGCTACCGATGCAAACTGTCCTTCTCTAACATCTAAGAACAGGGGGTTGGTGGGGGGGTCAGGATGAGTAGAAAGACTTGCAATAGAGATTTATGCTGTATTGTTTTCATTTTATTATGTTCTAAGGCAGTTGTATCAGTTTGCTTAGTATGTGTCCTTTGCTTTTGTGTGTGTGTGTGTGTGTGTGTGCACTTACTGAGAGAATAATAGCCAACTATATATAGTTACCTGCAGAACTATTAACCATTCTGTATTGCCAAAATTTTGTTACAGTTTTCCATACATATTATTTACCAGAAATTCCAAGCAAATTGCCCACTCAAGGAAATGCCTATATATGAAAGATGAATGGATATGTATAAATGATCAACACACTAGAGAAAACTTAATTTTGGTAATAATAATTAAATTCTGGAAAGGAGAGAGGCATCATTGCACCCCATGCCCAGTCTAAATCCGCAGGTGTTTCTGAAGCGCAGACAAGCTCTTTACCAGCAGATTTGTGATGAGAAATTTGAAGCAAAAAAAAAAAATTAATGGAGTTCGAGGACTGAGAGTGTAATTTGTGCATTAGCCAATATTATCCTCCTTAGCCAAGGGGCAAGAAAGAAGGAATTAATAAATATTAGCATTTGAAAAGCCTAATAAAACATGTTTGGGCAAAAATTGTGGTCAAATTAGATTTGACAGGAGCCCAACATTCTGACACTGTGCTATAGTCAAGCAGGTTTCTTGGCAGAGTTGAAGAGAGTTACTGATGGAAAAACAGACAAAGAAAAGCACGAGAATTTAGGCACATAGACCAGGATGTCTGAGTATCTATCTATCTATCTATCTATCTATCTATCTATCTATATAAAAATACAGTATATAATAAGAATAATAATAATAATATTACCCCTTTGCTTTTTGCTATTATATTTTTCTAAATATTCAAAGGCCACCTTGTGAGGCACACTGCTCGTTTAGCTAACATGTTTCCCAGACAACTGCAGGCTGGACCATGCTTACAATCCAGCTCACCTTTAATAGTTTACCTTTATTTGCTTATTTACCCCTCTTCATTTATAATGCTTACTAATGCACCGATAACAACAGGTAATGGGATCTTTAAGCTGCTCATTTGAAAAGCAGAACAGGATAAAAAAGGCAGTGCACGCGTGACTGAAAGGGTTATTAACTGCGAGTGCATCCCTCTTTCTCACTCCCTCAAAGCGCACTAGAGCTCTGCTGTAAATATTACAACAGGGCTCACCGATAACCGCGTTGCAGGGAACTACGGAGGAGTCGCCTAATTGCCCGATTAGAATGCGGAAGGGTGAGGAAAACCACTGCTCGGATTTTGCTGTCACAATTTTGCTTTCAGTTCTAAAGGATTCCAGTTTTACAGAAGTCAGACTATTTAATTCGAAACCTAAAACTGCTTGCTGTTAGCTAATGAATACGAACAATAAAAGTAATGATAAAAACACATTTAATCAGTGTTCACAAATACACTAATACATTAAAGTAGATATCAAGTAAGGAGACATTGTAGTGTTTTGTAACTCCATGTTAAACTAGCAAGAAACTCCAAAATAAGCTACAATATTGCACTGTATTTTTTGCACAAATCAGCCTTCCTGACATTTAACATGAGTTCAAATTTCATGAGTTTTGAATGAGAAACAAAAGTGATGCAGTACTTCATTTTTGGCATGTTTCTCACTCAGTTCATGCGATTAGTGGAATTGTGTAAAATATTAGTGGAATTTTGGAATGTTGCTGGTGGCTGGGATGGAATCTCTCCAGCAAACAGTTGGCTATTATGGTGGCCATGAGGCTGCAGCAATGTCATCCATTTGACGAACATTCCAAACCAAAATGTAAAAAGTTAGTCATGCACCCATTGTTTGTAAAATATTGTAATTAACTGACATTTAAACTATTTACCTGCTCTTGTTTAAAATCTAGGCTATGATGAGCCCACAGAGAGATAAAATAAAATCAAAAGTAAAATTATAACCATATGGCACTGTAGCAATTGAGGGAGGTGCAGTGGTTCACTGCTTGGCATTGAAACCTCACACCTCCAGGGTTGTGGTTATGATTAGTTACCTGTGTTTAGTTTGCATGATGGCTATATATAAATACATGAACAGATTGTTTCCAGGTGCTCCAGTTTCCTCTCGTATTCTATACACTGTAAAGTGAATCAATAGTGTTTGATTGTGTAACTATGGCATTGCATGAAAAATGTCCCTCACCTCTGTCCTGTCCTTCCTGGGACAGATTACAGGTTCACGGCAACCCGGTAACGGAAGGGAATTGATTTAATATCTCACCTGAGCTTACATTGTTATAGACAATATGATGTCATATAATGAGTAAGGATGCTTTTTATTATGCGAAGGTATATTTTGATGATGAACATTAAGCTAACTTTCTAAAAGCATGTGCGGAAATTATTTTCGAGCAATAGAAAGGGAGATAGCAGATGAACAATGAGCACTGAACTGAACCATCCATCTATCCATCCATTTCCTATACCCACTTATCCATATCATTTGATATTTTGCTTTGGAAAGCATTATAACGAAAATCAAATGAAACCTGATTTTATGAAGCATGCTGTTGATTTGGCTATAGAACAAAGCAGCTGCAACTACGTTTCTGGTGATGTTCTACAACTACGACTGAATTAATTGTGGGTTCACAAAAGAGTGCAGTGAAGTATATGAGTTAGCAGCAGTACATACAGCATGACTTACGATAATCCTCTGAGTGGAAATTAATGAGAAAGGATAAATCAGAAACAGACTGTTGACAAAACAGTAATAAATTATATTGCTGAAGAGAGGGAGTACAGAGAGTTATACTGCAGAAGACAGTCAACATACATGCTGGTTCTGTGGGAGAAGAAGGTCGCAATATCTGTGGTATATTGCATTGTCGTGACCAGAAGAAATTTTAGTAATGATTCCAATGGGATATGCTGGCTCCTAAAGTTCAGCGATAGTGAACATTGGAGGCTGGAAACTCAAAAGTGTGTGCAGATGTGTTCTTCTAGGAACAGTTCAATGATGGAGGTTCAGTAGCTGACTGGTTGTGGCATATATTTTAATATTCACAGTGAAAAATTTTGAGGATGGCATGGTGCTATGGATGACTAAACATGACTGAAGGATAGATAGATAGATAGATAGATAGATAGATAGATAGATAGATAGATAGATAGATAGATAGATAGATAGATAGATAGATCTAGGCAAGTCATACTTCATCAAAGGAAACCTTGCAGTTGTAAAAGAATGTAACCCCCAAGGTTTTGTTCTTCATAACGTCACAATTATATAGTCCACAATGTCAGTATATTCACAATCGAACCAGGTGCAGGCAGGAATGAGCCGTATCGCTGTCATTAACAGACTGAGTGGCAAGAGGAGAAATGGAGATCTAAAAGACAAGAAAAAGCTGTTTACTAATGAGACCACCATCCATTTAGATCCCTGAATATACATCATCAGTCACATGACCAAATCTGTCCTTGTTCATTTTCTTGTGAGTTGTAAAGAGCCAAAGCAGTCTCATTCCAGTGGGTAGCACCGATAGCCATGAATCCAGCTGCTGGCTCTGTGTGAGTGGACTATCTTCTCCCTGTGTGTGCAGGTTTCCTCCAAATGCTTCAGGTGTCTCCCTCAGTCTGGAAATAGATGACTTGATATCTCTGAGTTGTGTACAATATGTGTGTGCTCTGCAGTAGGCAGGGCTATTGTCCAAGGCTTCATTTCCCTTGTCTCCTGTACTATGCAAGATAATCTGTACGGGCGATAGATGGATTCCATCAATCCATTCCATTTCCATTCCCTCTCATCCTGTACAGGGTTGCGAGGGTCCAGAGCCTATCCAAGAAGCTACTGGTGTAAGGCAGGGATTAACCCAGGACGGGGCACAAACCCATTTCGCAGCACACATACCATTCAGACACACATTCACACCTACGGACAATACCGGCAACTCCAATTCACTTTAGCAAGTTTTTGGACTGTGGGAGGAAACCAGAGAACCAGGAGGAAACCAGATAGATGGATATAAATATATTTGACGTTATATAAACATCAAAATTCCATTACAATAAGTAGAATTTTGGCTTATTTAATTCACACAATTTTTTTTGTAAACTTTTCTAATGTCAGTGGAAAACATTCTTGAAAGAGTCATTCCATTTATAGTTTTAATCTGTGTGATTAAATTTTAATTATACAACAGAACAAAATCATTTAACCTGAAGAAAGGGTAGCTCACATTCAGGAGCCACCGAATTCCCTTCAAATAAATAGATCAGTATTTGAATTCCATCAAGATTTATTTGCTGTGCAGTGCTAAGACCCGGTCTAACTAAAAGGGTAGCTTAGTGCTAAATGTCAGAGGATATTCAGGTCAGTACAGGGTCTTATATGCCAAACTGTGGGTGTGAGAGAAAGGACATGGAAAGGTTAAGGGAAGATTACGGTTTGACTATTGCAGCCTGTTCTTCTGCTTTCACTTCACTTAGGCTATGGCCAAGATTATGATAAAACTTGAAAGTTGAAAATTAGGATGCCTTCCAAAGCACAGTTCTTTAAATGCTGCTGTTTTGGATATAGACCATTTAGTGCTGGATGGAGCATTGTGTGTTTTTGTGTAATAAAACATGTTTCTAAAAAGGCTTCTGAGAGAGGATAAAGTTATTCACATCTGATTTGGTCTCTATGATGATGTACCCCTAATGCATCTACATTTGTAGAGATCCAAGTGATTTTTTTAAGGAACAAATTACTTAAATAGGGGAAAAATAACAGCGTTGCAGAGATACTGAAGTTCCACTCGACATTATGAAAGGCCATTGAATTTATGTCCGCAGTGCAGGCAAGAGTGCACTGCAGAATGTTTGAACACCAGCTGTGTTATTTCAACACAACAGTTTTACAATCATGCAGCAGTTGGCTTTTAACCATTTGAATGCTCTGAATTCATGAAGTTAATAATAGTAGAATAGGGTGCTGGGACACTTGTGCAGCCTACTCAGGCCTATATGAATGACAGTAGCTGCTTGCTATCAACCCTTAAAAGAAATTTAGCTGCAAAAAAAAAAAAACTGCCCTTTCATCTTAAACGATACAAGCCAGTAGTATAAGTTCTAGTTCTTAGGCCACTGTTAGTGGTTTAAAGGCTTCATAGGTCTTTACTTTAGAAGAGGACAGAGTTAATGTTCAATTAATTCTTAATAAGGACATTTGATTGCAACAGTAACATTAAGAATAACTTCCACTGAGGTGCGATTTTGGTTTTTTCCATATTGTGCACAAATACCAATATGAATTTGTTTGGAATGGTCTTTCAGATATTCAAATAAATTACTGTATTTTTCTTTTCCTTTGTCATCAAAGGAGCTAAGCTATGCTTAAATTAAATGCTAAAATGAATTTAGTTTAATAATTTAAACATTACATGCAACTCACTGTTGAATAAACCTGACTAAAACTTGATCTTGGGCCTTAACCCTGACTGCTCTAGAGACTGGCTGGCCCTGTCTTCTCAACTGCACATCACTTTGGAAGAAATTGACTGCTCAATAAATGTATAAAAAGTAATCTGAATTGAATTTTGCTTTCTTTCATTAAATAAAAAACATTTCTATGTAATAATAATATTCATCTTTCATAGTTTGACGTGGTAGGGTTATCTTATTGATGAGTATTAATCTATTTGTATGTTTTTACGGCAAAATATTTTTTTATCATCATCTATAGCACTGCCTCTCTGTGCATAAGCCCATGCAGTCTGTTTGATGTTACTTTTAGATAGTTGATCACTATCAGGAGAGTTAAGAAGATTATAAAGGGCGATCTCGGCGAGTAAATTTGCATGCGTACCTTATCGCATTAGATACTTATCGTCCCCTTCCTGCAGACAGGCTGACCAGCCCGCATTCACACTGTCCTTTTATGACATCCAGACGTATCCGTACTGAAACGGTGCTGCAGGCCCTCAGTAAAGCATGACTAAAACTATTTTTTTTGCATTTAATGCATTTTCCCCCCATTTTTCTTCTGATTGTGTAAAAGCAGGACCAATGTGAGCTGAAAATTACCTTTATCCTTAACGGAATTTAATTTAGGTTTAAATGTTCTGCATGCCCTCCATCTCCAAAAACATATTGAATGTATTTTGCCTGGAATGAAATTGATTTAATTTGATTACATGATTAAAAATTCAACATTTAAGGGAAGCTGACTCTGTAAATTGACAGATGTTATATGTATTAAGGGTAAAGTTCATTTTAACAGGCTTTAAGCTGTAATACTTTGGATCCTGAGTGAATGCAGAGCAGAGGATATGAAAAATAATATATAAACCACCCTAATGACACATAATAACAAACCCAAAATTACACATAGAAATGTATGAAGCACGCAGCAAATTTGGAAGTAGCTAACTATACAAGTTATTACTTTATAACTATCATGCATTAACTAGTGTATTGAATAATTATACTGACATACTGACAATTATGATGTCTGAGTAGGTATGAGACACTGGCACTGGCCATGTGTAAAGCTGAGAGCAGGAGCAATCTCCACACCTTCCACACTCAGTTTCAGAGCAGTGGAAAGCACTTGGCTTATTCAAGATGGTCTCCATGGAGTTAAAACTGATTAAGACCGTGTCACATTTTATCACCATGACCAAGTACCAAGTACAATAATGCACAGTCCACTGATCACAGGGTCCAGATATGAGGATTCTCTGGATTGTTGTCCACTGTACATCCTACAGAACATCAGTCTGTCCTGGTAACTGCATTCCACCACTGGCAAGCAACAGTGGGTCCTCTCACCATCTCATCTAAAAACAAAATGTCACGTAGTATGTTTTATTATAAGTAAAAGATCAATGTGAATTATCCATCCACTTTCTATTAACAGTGTCCGATACAGAGTCACAGTGAGTCTGCAGCCAGGATCCAGAGGACACGACGCAGGGGACAGCTGGCTCAGTTAGACAGTATGAGAAGTATAACAAATCCAGTACTGTACTTCTGCAGAGCCTCATGCATATAGAATAACCATTAAATGCATCAATTATTCTAGACAAATTTGGTAGTCATTTTAAACAAAACCAAATTCATTTAATTGCTGTGATCTCACAGCTCATAGTTGTTGCAATTTGTAATACATGTTTTAATAAGTATATTTTAATAAAAATTGCATGACACAAGTTTTACTGAATTCTGTGCAAGAACAAAGTCCTTTTGATTTCTGCTGTCTTTAACGTTATCAGTGCTAATAGAACATTAGCATATTGCAACAGCTATGAGCTTTACTCATCACAAAGCCTGTAAGTTTGTCCTATGATTCTTTTTCCTGACATTTTTCCCCGTTAATTCCTTTGTTAAAGCAGACAGTAACGGAATGGTTCTTGATTCCTCTGGGAAAGTGCTCTGCCTGTCCCCATATCCTGCTCCGCTGTGCCTTGGGCCTTGCAGATGTAGCTGCTATGTGTTTATAAGAGCAATGCATCTTTGAATGAGATGCCTCTCTCTCAATTTCCATGTTATAGCTAGAGGGTTGCCTTTTTCTATTCTCTTTCTAACTTTACTTTTTTATTCTTCTCATTCAAGCCTTACTTTAAGGAAGGAAGCTGCTATATTAAGTGTTCCTTTATTTCTTGCCGTTTTACAAAACAGTTTATGTACTTCTGATTCTCTGTGAGTCAGCATGAAACGCAGTCATCTTTTCATCCTTACAACTTCCAACCCCCAGGATTCGTCTTGCACTCAGGAGAAGCATAATACTGCTTTTTAATGCTTTTCGTTACGTGTTTTTTTTTTAAGTTTTCTGGAAGTTTCTTGAAAATTCTTTATTCATTATTTTGTTGGTTGTTTTCCCGTTTTGAGAAATATTATATGCTTTTCACTTTCCCTCTGTGAGTGTTAAACTCAGTCTGAGTCACCCGTGTCCAAACCGGGCCCAGACGTGGGCTTTGGAAACTTTTCATTTCAGGCTCATATAAAGTACCAAGCCACTATACAAACCTACACTGCTTCCTGACTATGTGACTGAAGCAGGAACAACATAGTTCATAGGAAACAAGGAAATAATTCCTTGGAGTAGCACAGTAAAGTGCCCATTTGTGTCTATGGTGGAATCTTTGGAGGTTAATATTTGCAAGATTATATTTGTTCAGCACTGGTGATAGGAAGGTACCCACAGACAAATTGCATAATAAAGTATTAATAATTTTATAAAAAAACGGAGTATTTGACGGAACCATTCAGATATTATTGTAGAAGGAAATGGCCTGTTCAGCAATAAGATATACAAAGTATTATGTTAGATCAGATCTTTCCTTGCATTAATTTATTTTAATGGTATTACAGTTGTTATCCGTTTGCTTCTGATATTGAAAGATGCTCAGGGTTACCTTCTTGAGTCCTGGTAGATTTAATCTTCATCAATATGTTAGGAAAAGTAAATATTAATATGTGGGGAAAGAGGAACTGATAAAGGTATTAAAAATTACATTTTTCATGGTATGTAGCATGGCAGTTGAGGACATAAATATTCCATATCAGTGCCAGAAGGGACCCTGCTGTTGTACCTTAGAAAAAGACTCACATTTTGTTTTTTGTTTTTTAAACAAGAACTGCTTCAGTAAAATGCTTTGCTGCACACATTGGAAGAAACCATATGTAAATTAAATCTGTGCTTAAGCAAATACCAGTAGTCCATTAATTTTCTTAATTCATTAAAATAATCTTATCGACCCCGTTTCCTTCTCGTATGCCGATAATTATTTTCACTACATTGTTCCTTAGGAAGTCCTATGGAAGATGAATAGAATTTAATTGCGCTTGACTTTTCTTGACTATTTCTGGTCCTTCCAAAACTGTACTCTAGCTGACAGCAGCAATAGTGTATTACAGAGGTCGGCTCAATTGAGTGAGAATGTGGTTATTTATTACTGCAGTATGACAAAATAATCCGTCTATACAAGGATGTCAGACAAGGCAACGTTCCCCGTAAAACAGGTAAGGGGGATAACATTAAGGTTGCATCCATTGATAGGTCATTTCCTTTTGCTCATTTTGGTACAGCGGCTGTATCAGTGAGACTGGGGCTAGGATGGAAATGCCTAGCATGGAGAGGGATTAACAGAGACTCAGAAAGATAAGACAGGAAGTGGAGGTGGGCCAGGCTTTACTTATGACACAGGCACTCGAATGTCATTTAGCGTTTGCCACAATTCAACCCGCTACAATCCGTCTGACCTTAAGCTATTCTCAAAATTTGGACCCGTGACGCCTCTGTCAGATTTGCAATAGCGGCACAGCCCAGATACACGCTGCCTTCTCTGTTGAGCTGTTTGGGAAGTGTATCACAGCAGCTGCACAGGGTGCAAGAAGCTGTTTGCTGATTGGCTGTAGGGTTTCGAGGTCAGGGAGAGGAGGTATGTGATACAGCCATTAAACTTACATAAAAAAATACATACAGAATGGAAGAACTATTAAAAATGAATAAAATGAAACTTATACCTACTACATGTCACACGCTGCTTCGAGAGGGGACACCATGTGAACACAGACACCGCCTTTGTGCCTGTCTGTCTTCAGGGCTGTACTGAGGCAGTGTGAAAAGTTCTGCCCCTGTTCATCGCTGTGAACCAACCTAATGCCTTATTTATGAGGACCTCTTAAGGAAAATCTTTAGGTTCCGGTTTAGTCCTCACCACAGGTACATTAGTTGCCAGACAGAGGGTGGAAAAAAAAAAACTCCCATTTGAATTTGTTCTTCCGTTTTTGAGGCTGGAGGAATCGCAAATGTAAAACACAGTTTGAGGCTCACAATTGGCAGAGAGCAACTCATTTCAAGTTAGTCTCCAATGTGCTCTCTTTTTTCACCCGGGCAAAAAGATTTTAATTCAGATAGCCGACGTGGAGGCTTCCCTCTGTGGGCTCCCTCTGTGGGCTTCTGCGCGCGCTGGGCTGACTGGGATTGCCGCAGAGAAGAGGAGAAGCAGAAAATGTGGGGAGGGGAGAGAGAAAAGCGTACAGCTGCTTCATGGGAGACGTACAATCCGTCTCATTCCAACCTGCATTTCTGGGTCACTAGAGACATTTAAACTGCACTTATAATTAACAGCTATTTTTAAACAGAAAAAAATGGAGCGCTGGCGAGGTACAAAAGCATTAAAATTGCCCCAGATTCGCTATTGAATAGAACACATCACAGCAATATGCAGCTACATCAAAGTAAGAGCAGAGAAAGCAGAGACACAGGCGATCAGTAGGGATAAATTGTTCCCTTTATAATGATGGAAGAATAGGCCTCTTTGCAGCTGAAACAATTTAATAACTGCATTCATTACAGTGGTGTCCACTGTCAGCTGTATTCTTTCTTTTCTGTATAGCGGCAGTGGTGTAGGTTCTTGTGGTCGTGTGTGTATGCGTGTGTGTGTGTGTGTGTGTGTGTGCTGTTAACGCAAAATGAAGATATACCACTGCTGACATTCCCACATGAAGAACCCACAGAACACCCAGCAGTTATCTGAAGGCCCCTCTAGCCTCTGCTCCATCCCTGCTGCTAATTATACGGAATGCCAATGATCTGTCCTAAAGCAAGCACAGATAGTTGTGCCTTTTCTTGCTTTTTGTGTGCATTTATTTATTATTCTGTGTGTTCATTCAGGCTTACTTTGCTCAAAGGGAAAACTTACCATGCAGCCTGATATATTTTTATTATTTTTTTTCATTTTGCTTTTTTAAACGACGTACTAATGATGCAGACAAAATTGTCACAGCATTATCTGGCCCTAAATTTTTTTAATAGATTTTGTTCCTTTGTGTTATTCACATTTTTCTTGCACCTGTATTAGAATTAGATGGGTCCTGCTGTGGTTCCAGCCCCCTTTTTTAATGCACAGTTTAGTAATGCTTCCCTGATATAGGCTGCATGTTTGTTGCCATAGCTACCGGTGCTTACGGTTATCTGCTTCCCCTGATTTCCCCGCATCATTGTTATGTCACCTGTTGTACATGAAGTCTTGGAATTCACTGAATCAGCTGAAGAGCGTGCTCGCACCAGGATGCCGCAGCATGCTAGTATAAATTATTAAACAACATTTTTCACTGCACATTATTTTCCACTTCCCTGAATGAAATGTGTTGTACTACCTACATTCAATATGAAGTGACAGACCATTTTATTGTCATATTTCCCCCTTGTGTAGCACTCACAAAGAATACGCAACATTTCGGGGGGGGGGGGGGGTAAATTATGTTTCTGAAATATTAGATAAGCAGTTCTGTCCCATTCTTCAAGCTTACGCTACAGAAGCAAGGCAAGGGAGGCATTATCATGTCACCCCTCAAGTGTAGAATTCAGTGGAAATACCCCTTAAAGGCAATTAAAATGACATTCATCACCTACAAAATATTTGAATTTCGGGATAAAATGTTTATTTTCACTGCCTGTGAGTGAATACAATGTTTTTCCTTAAATCTGTTCCACTGCTGTTTCTGTCTCTTTTGATTTAGTTATATTTTACCTGAATAGGAAAATAGTAACTTGCTACAGTCTTTTGTGCAGCGGTTTTTAAAATATTTTTCGTCAAGGTTGCACGGCCTTGATCGCTCTGTTATGACAAAGCCAGTGCTCGCTGACAGGAAGCGGCTGATAAATGAGCTGCTTTGTGCATCGCAAAAAAGAAAATAGTAATAAGTCCATCGCTCGGTAAAGTTCTGTGCAACAGTAAGCATTATGGGTAATTTTATGGAACCGAACATAAATGTCAGTCTCTGGACACCGTAAGGCAAAACCTCTATCCCCTCAGCTATTTCCTGACATACATTCATAGACAAACAGCCTTCCAGCAAGGCAATTATATGATGACATCCTAGGTTGTTTGCAGCACCTGTTGTGTAATTTAAGATGACAGACACACACCCACCTATGTTCATGCCATTACTTAATCTTTGTCATCTTCTCTCGAAATTTGAAAGTGCGTGAAATTGCTTTTAATTTTTGAAAGAGAATAGTTTGTGAGTATGAAGTCAAAGTCTAGACTATTTTCATTATATAAATGTATCAATAAAATGTAAGTAATGACAGGGACAGAGGCATGATGGGACAGATCTTTTTCCCTTTATAACAATTTTTAAATCTTTTATTTGCCTAGTAATTATCCATGTGCTAGATATATAACAGTAACCAGATTATGTGGATGACAGTAGCACTGTCTCTGCGCAGGATCAGAGCATTTTCATTTATATAAAAAACCCTTATGGGTGCTTTGAGTTATTTTAGGACATATTTTAATCTGCACATTTAAAGTTTAGCTATTCTGTATGGACGATTTAAATTATCTTTGGTTAGTTACAATTTTAGAATGGCCACATTTCTATAGACTTGTAGACTTTTAGCAGGAAAATTAGCACTGTATATTTCACCAGGATCCTTCACACCGCACCCCCACACTTGTGTACATATCTCTGTACATCTTTATTTATTTATAAAACTTTGGTTGTGTATATAGACAACTGACCTACCTGCTCTTGTTGTTCTACATTCCTTTTGTGTAAGAGCTCTGTAACACCTAAATTTCTCATTCGTGGGATAATAAAGGTTTATTCTATTCTATTCTATTCTATTCTAAAATACACAATGGGTTTATTTATGTAAAACAGACAACAGAGTGCTTGAGTGCAGTTATGATGCATCCTTGACCGTAACAGAAAGGCCCAGTTCTTCACAAACTCCCAACGACAGGTCGACAGCTTCGCACATCCGGCGAGCCACAATTAGCGAGGTGCTCCCTTTGATGGGGTCCATGAGGAACTCCGAGACGGCCAGCTGCCGGCAGCGAGAATGGGGGGACCTGGCAATGGAAGAGAGGAATGCCTCTCCGAGACGGGTGATGTGGGTCCTTTGCGGGACTCCTCACAGCGGGGTCAGTATGACAAGTGTGCTTAAAGGTTATTATCAAGCGCCCCCCCTTTTTCTCCCCATCTTATTATGTCTTCCTGGACGGATCTTCACACTTGCTCAATAGCACGGGTGTGATTGCCTGCACATTGAGGAATGGAACTTAAGGCATGAGCCCCAAAGGCAAACAGCCCAGCACTGAAGAAGTAAACAAACCCTCTAGTATTCAGTTAGCCCCGTTCGTGTCCTCTGCGTGATATTTATTCAGACACACATCGTGTCTTAGCCGGTGTTTGGGTATTTTTAATACGCAGATTTTTAGTTTTATTTGTGACTTTTTTTGTTAAAGTTACCACCTCGAAAATAATTTTAGATAAATCACCAAATTTGCGTTTATTTTCGCTGTTATCTCGTTTTTTTTTTTTTTTTTTTGTCAAAAATGGATATCGGGGGTCTTGCCTGCCTTCTCTGCTCACCAAAGTGACGAATGTTGTCCAGATTTTGCATTCAATCCCCCCCCCCACCAAACCTCATCCAGCACCTTCCTTTTCTGGCTTAAAATGCACCTTCCCCCTAAAGGTCAGGTTGGTCACACATCTGCGTGTGAAATGTGACCCCCCTCTGACATGCCGGGGGCTTCCTTAAGCCCCACAAACCCTTTTATTCTGCGGAGTGTCAGGCCTAACAAGCTGCCCGCCAGGCCCACACCAAAAGCGCCAGCCGCCCCTCACTGCTCCACGGCAGCGGTCGTAATAAATTATTGCTTCCACAAGATGAAATTGTTACCCTGCGTGGCCTGTAACAAATTACAGTTTTCAACAGCGGCATGGGCTGTGGGCTGGGCATGTCCCGGAGGTTTAACCAATGGGCTATGGGCTGGGCCTGTCCCGGAGGTTTAACCAATGGGCTGTGGGCTGAGCCTGTCCCGGAGGTTTAACCAATGGGCTGTGGGCTGAGCCTGTCCTGGAGGTTTAACCAATGGGCTGTGGGCTGGGCCTGTCCCGGAGGTTTAACCAATGGGCTGTGGCCTGAGCCTGTCCCGGAGGTTTAACCAATGGGCTGCACGCAGCACAATGGATGCCGAGTCTGGTCTTTTTCACTCCTGAATTAAGTCCTAAAGCACAATGCTTGCTATTCACAGCAAGTGGCAGACCTTACGCTGTCCTTTTCTACTCAACTGGCAGGCAGCTCCGAGTAGGACGGGGAGGGGCGCTGAAGTGGAAGCCGGCTGAGAGCGGACAGCGGCCTCTCTCCAGCTGAATAGCGGCCTGACCGGGGGACTCTCGCTGCTTCAGAGTACAGCATATAGGCAAAAAACCCCAAAGCCAGACACGGGCAGTCAAATTTCAGGATTAAAAAAGAAAAAAAAAATGTGTAAAATTCTCTGTACCTGAAGTTAAGCATACTGTATGACAGAATGTTGTGTTTGTCACATACACAGTTATGGGCAGTTCAGCATGTAGCGAAATGCTTGGTCGTTAATGGGAAGCAGAAGTATGAAAGAGATAAAAGGTCATTAAACATTAAACATGGACAAGAATCATGAGCAGCCATAAATAATGTAACAGGTGGTACTGCAAAGTTTGAGATGAATATATATATAATGTATATTATACGAGATACTTATTGATGAAGCTGCACAAAGCAAATAAATACGGCAATATTAGTAATTGTACTAAATAAAAAATTCCCTTGCTAACTTTTGTGACATAACAGAATTTCATACAGCACATCTACAGCACAACTAGTTGGGGTTATTATATCTTAATTTATTCAGAAAAAGAACCACTGGGTTCAAGAAATTCAATCCAGCCATTTTACATGACAGCTTTTGACAGAGTACAGTACCTGCAGAGTACTTCTTAAATGGGAAGGATAAGTTAAACTTTGTATCTGGCAGAACAGTGCAGATCACTCACTTGGGGTGTGTAAAATGTTACCTGACACTGCTAGAGAGGAGTATAATTAAAGGTTGAGTTTGTCAGACAAAGATGGAAGCTATTAGCTGCATGTGTTATACCAGATCCCATATGGTCACAAAGAACAACCTCTCTCTCTCTCACACACACACACACACACACACACCCCTTTTCTAGCTGCCAGAGTAATGGGCTATGTGCCACTGTTTATGTGAGTAACCATGTTTAAGGAAATTCAGTCTGTAACATAAAGTAGGGGTGTCATTTTTACAGCTTAAATTGAGTACAGAATGTTTGTTACTTACTCTCCATCCATTTTCTAATCACTTATCCCAGTCCCTGAGAGTATAGGGCTTGGAGCAACAACCCAGGATGGCACACATCACATAACTGCGCGTCTTTGGACTGCAGGAAAAAGTCAGAGTGACCAGATGGAAGCCACCCAACATGGAGAGAACATGCAAACTACATTGCCAAAGAGCAGGGCCCTCGAGGGGAGAGGCCACACTGACACTGTTGCCCACTGAGCCACGATGCCGCTTGGTTGATGATGTTTTTATTGTGATTGTTATTATTGATGTTAACATCGACATCGTCTGTTTTTCATATGCAGTTGTCACATCACAAGGCCCACGACAGTCGGCGGAGTCGAGACCATCAATTACAACAAAAGCATTTCTACAGTCGTAGGACACAAAACCTGGCAAGCTTTTTTTTTGCTTTCTTTAACGATTGTTCCTTTTGCAGATTATCCATTACGTTTTTAAAAACGTTTATTGCAGTTGCTTTTGCATGAGCTTTCATAATCATTCATGCCCTTGATGTTGGACTCGCACGTAAACTGTGTGCTGCATTTGTGAGAAATTAAACAAAACCGAGGAGTGGACCGGGGGAAACGCGAACAAGAATTGGTCACCAGAACACATTTGTCTTCAGTTGCATTGAAATATTTTGGATTCCATGGAGACGATATTGAGCAAAAGCCAGATGTGGACACTGCTTTGTGTCTGCTGACGTAACTCACAACACCACCACCGCCTTATTTCACACACTCCGTTTCAGGGGTAGTCAACCCTAATTCTGGAGTGCCAGTATCTGGCAGGTTTTCTATCCTACCTGATAACAGATCCACTCTGAGATCAGGGTTGTCTACCCCTATTCTAATGATATGTAATAACAGGTTCTATTTGGTTATAGATTAGCTATCAGTTATCATAGTTACCAGCATTTTTTATTTAGTGGTTTAAAAATTGATTGGGTTTTCACTGAAAAGATGTTCAAACTGTGGCAGAATTCCACTCTATTGTTTTGTCATCAACTCTTGCAGAAACTTGCAGAGTAATGAAAGAATTTCTATGAGGTGTTTGGTTTTTTTGCTTTATTTCAGTGGAGAAGGTGAATGTACAGCTTCTTTGTGATGCATAAGAAATATCTTATACAACAGCAATTTTTTTCTACCAACAAACATCACATTTATAAACACTTGAAATACAAAGTCATTGCCTAATTTGTGGTATTAAAGCATTAAAGCCTTTGGATGAAAAATATTAAAAAAAGCAGTACAGAGTCAGTGGAATTTCCATTAATATACTGTAATTCTAGAAAGTACTGCACTGGAATATGCACCATGAACATAGCGGGGGTGCTAAAGATGCTTTAAACCTGTTGGAAATCTTTGACGTTCCGTGAGTATTGTTTTTAGAGACATAGCGATTGAGATCACTTGGACAGTTAGGGTCTAAATGGTTTGGAGCAGGACATACCTGGAAATACTTCCAGCAAGTGAATCATCTGTAGAATGATCTGAACTTACAATGCCGTATATCATTCCCGTAGTGCATTGCGATTGATCTGGTGGGTGACACAGGAGGTGGTATTTTTACATTGTACCTTTGGGTTGAGGGGTTTGAATCCCGGCTCAGCTTGGCTTGTGAGGTGTTTGCATATTTTCCCAGTATCATGCTCTGGCTTCCTCCTGTGACCAAAGACAGGCAGGTAGGATAATGAGCGTCCCTAAACTGCCCATAGTGTGCATGTGTATGTAAAGCCTGTAATGGACTGGTATCCCTGCGAAGGTCTACCTCAGCCTTGCACCCAGTGCTGTCTGGAATAGGTCCCATGATGCTGACCAGGGAAAACGTTTGGAACAAGGCTGCTCTTGATTTGGCTCTTCCATATTGTTTCATGCAGAAATGTATACTTGCTATAGCTAAGACAGCTTACAATCATTTGTTTGCATTCTGTATTGTATGACGTCTGTAAAAGGAGAGAACAGCTTTGCTTCAACGAATAATATGAGAGCTTACAAAAGGTGATTGATGATCTTTAAAGCAGGCGGGATTGGTTCCATCTTTCTGCAGATTTTATCTCTGACTTGTTTGCAGTCATGTGCAATCACAGGGACTGGGGGAGTTAACAAGTGTTTGATGTATGATACTTGAGCTACTTTTGTCAGGACAGCATTTTGTTTTAAGTGGGGGGGAATCATGCCTGATACCTCACAGGAGTTGTGTATATATGCTCTCTGTTTATTTTTGCTTCTCTCCCTATTTTTCAGATGTTGGGGGTATGTATTCCTGGGGGATGGGGCAAGAGGTGAGCCAGACCGTTTTTTTCCAGAGTCCTGCCAAAAAGAGAAAGAAAAAAAAACATTCTTTTCCCTCCTAAGGCCATCCACCTAAGTCTGTCTTTTCCAGTAAAGATTAAAAGGGTTATGCACAGGGTAGAGTCCATGCCTCCCTTTGAGGACTCGACATCTTTGATAGTTTGCCAAGACTGCACATCTTTTTAAATAATATCAATCAAGTTTATGGGATGTCCTGCATGTCTGTTTTAACTGTTTTGTTCCACATGGACATATAAAACGACAACTTGCAAAAATATTCTTTTTAATAACTGTACTTCTGCTGTAGTTCTTTGAAAAAGTGATGTCCGTTTCCCACTATATTAGATGAGCAGTTTCACCCGATGGATTGAACTTACACACTATTTGTTTGCGCTCAGTACCCTGAAGAGAAGCATGAGCATATTCAGGGAAGTACGTAAAGTTTTAGAGGTCTGGTTTAATTCTTAAGTTACAGTGCTTTTTGAGTTATACAGCAGAAGCCTACAGTGTAATGCAAGGATTAAAAGATACCCCTATAAAAACCTGGGCTTACAACAAATACCTGCTATCTACAGGCACTAATTAAGATAGTATTGAGAGCAGGATGGAGGGCTGCTTTACATAATCACTCTACCAGCTGATGTGCCTACATTAGTTCTTTCCAAATTTGTTTGCTAACACAAGCTTTTGCATATTTTATAAATGCATGGGTTTCCGTTCCATGCTGCTGCTATTGCCTCTGCCTCTCTCGGTCTTCCTTTCTGTCTGGCTGGCATCTCCACCAGTCGTTTCTGGCCAAAGGTGATTGATTGTTTCTCACTGCAGCCTGACAGGGAGTGGAGGAGCAGGGGGGGTTCAGGGAAGCCGGTGCCACTTGATTAAGACCCCCCATGTAATCAGGCCTGCGGTTTGATCGCAATACACACAACAGTTCCTATGGCTCCTGCTCACAGAGACACCCGTAAGCAAAGACAGAGCAGGTATGAGCAAGTACGTCTTACGATTATAATAACACTGAGATGCAGGTCAATCTCAGCATAAAACGTACAAAGAGCAAAGGTCTTAAAGTGCCTATCTTAAGTGCAAAATCAAACACATTTTAAACCTATAGGTACTTTTATAGACAAACATCTTATTTTTTTGTGCCAAGAGATATTCAATCCTTTAAATTTGCTTGAAGCTCAGTAGACTAATAATGTCTCGATTGGGGCATTATTATACAAAACATACAACTATGACTTTTTGGAAATAGCAGTGGACAAAATTGTACTTATAAAGGAATTTTTTTACTGCTTTATGTTTTTCACTACCAAACATGGTGCACCCATTGACTGGAAGTATCCATACTGTCCAAACTATCCAAACTGCAGCTAAGTTTCATACAAAGCTAACAATGCTAATGGCTAAGAGTGGTGTCCTTAGACCTTTAAAGCTCTGCATCTGTGGTTTCCCTGGTTGTATTCAAGCCTTTCCTTCATTCTGCTCCTGGACATGCAGAATAACACAGGGATGTAATGTTTTAGATAATTTGTCCATTCTTGTATGTCAGTGTGTTCATATTAATTAGGTAAACTGAAAATTAGACTTCTACTATTCTCCTAAACCAGGTTTTGCCAATTGTGGTCCCAGAGGGTCAGAATCCATCACAGTTTGCAGATTTTCCCTCACAAAATGAACTCGAGGGAATAAAATGCTGCTGTAGAAACCTGGAGTAACACCAAAAATCATCTGGGGCGACCATAAGCTTCCTTTGCAGGGTGTCACCCCTAGAGAGAGGGTTAGGGGCTCGGACATTCCAGGGGGACCCAAAGAAGAGCCGCTGCTCCTCTGCATCGGACGGAGCCAGCTGAGGTGGTTCGGGCATCTGTCTAGGATGCTTCTCTGGGGAGGTGTTTTGGGCATGTCTGACTGGGAGGAGGCCCCAGGGCAGACCCAGGACACACCGCAGAGATTATATCTCGCAGCTGGCCTTGGAGCGTCTGAGTATCGCTCTGGAGGAGCTGGAGATGGTGCCTGGTGAGAGGGAGGTCTAAGCATCTCTGCTTAGCTGCAGTTTGGACAATTTATAACTGTAAGCATCTCTGCTCAGACTGCTGCCCACACGACCCAGACCTGGTGGCAGACGATGGATGGATGGATGGATGGATATCTATCTCTAGTGATATGCATCTGTACGGAAAATAGCATTTTAAAAACTGCACATAAGCCATTATGCTATCATATGGAATATTTGTAATGCTGTCACTCTGACATATTTGCCTTTCCTGTTTACACCTGTGATGAATAAAGAATACAAAAATTATCACTGGATGCCTGCACCTGACTTCCATCTGCGACCAATTATGTGATGGGCTTTCTGCTGATTAGCGTAAGAGAGACCAGTTGCACTTTGCTCACGGCTCCGGGAAACTGTCCTTTGTCAGCACACGGGTGTCCACAACCTGACGAGGGGGATCCTGTGCCACTGAACCCGCATGGGAAGAATCAGAAGTAAATAAATGCTGAACCGCCAGGATGTATTTATGATTTGTGTGGGTGACTTCTATTATCCGCAGAGAGCTTAAGTGATGAGACATTAAATTGTCAGCTGCATCAGTTTGATTGTAGTAAAACATGAAAACATTGACTTTTGCCTTGTTAGAGAAATTTATTTTTCCCCAAATGACAATCCTTTAAGTAGCAGTCAGGCAGGGCGCCAGCACCCCGTGTCATACATCGCAGGTTGAAAACACAACACATATTTTAAAACGTTTTTTAAGGTTTGTGTGCCCATAGATCTTGCTGAATTGTAAGGTAATAAATGGTCCTGCATTGATTGATTCGGTCTCCATCTTTTTGCTGAGGGAAGCCGACAGCTCAGCGTAGGAGAGAGAGAAGTCACTGTCAGGGCTGCATGTCAGACAAGTGAGTATAATCAATGTTGAATCTGCAAACCAGATATGTGACTGTCAACAGTCTGATCAAAAGAAAATGAGAATTACCAGAATATCCATTGGTGGTCATGTGTATGTATTTATAATTATGTTCTAAAACATAGTAAACTCTAAACAATAAATCTTGTTTTCAAAGTTTCTTTTATTTGCTATTAGATCTAACTGAGTGACTCAACAGTTTAGGATTCTATGCTTTGGATGAGATGGCTGCAGGTTCGACCCTGGTGCTCGGCAGAGTGGCGACATCTCTGCTGGCTCTTGAAGGGCAAAGCTGGATGGAGTACCAGTCCTGTGATCTGGTCTCAGGCTTCATTCTCACCTCTATGTGTGGGCATCATTTCATTTTGTAGCAGAACATGCTAACAACACAAATCCTTGTGGGCACATATAAATTGTAACTCTTCCCTGTACTGTAAATCACTCTGTCAGATAAATGAAAAAATTAAGGATGGGCTGATCCACATTTGTTCAGTTCCGATCTGATTCCGATACACAACTGCAGATACTGATACAGATTCCAGCTGAAGAGCTCTTCTTACTTTTATATTTTATAGATATCAAATCTATAATATATTTATACTTCATATATTTATATTTTTAAGTTAGTAAATACAGATGGGAAAAATGTATGCCAGAAAATCTTTAATTAGGCTACTACAAACATACATAATGTACTGTTCCACCTTATTTGTACATCTTGTTTTAAGCATTTTTGAGAATTTGCACTTCAATATTAATATCTTCCAAGAAAGCATACGCAAATGCTTAAAATACCCCACAATTTTTTCTCCTACTGGCAATAATGTCACTTCTTTGCGATCGCAGCCCCCCGTGTATCACAGGCCGTACCGAGAGCACAAAGCAGGCCAAGCTAGCGACTCCCAAACCATCCATTGCTTTTTCCATATCACTCGCGTTGTCTCGCACAATTGCGTGTATTTTGTTTAGCGGGATTTCCGCTAAACGCTATCCCCGCCTCTCAAAACTTTATTTTTATGAAGATTGCAAATCACTGTGCTACTAGTTGCTGTTAAAAGCATAAAATACTCCCAGATCGTCACGTTCTTATCTGATGTTCCTCGTGCTGCGAAGGGTATGCGTATGACGTCACCGCAGGTGGAAGTCACTGTATTCACACCCACTGAGTGGCAAGAAACTGAGTGGCAGTGTTCAGCTTCAGTGCCGCAAAAAACACATCTAAAATGGGAAAGAGCTGTCATGCGATTGATTGTACAAATAGATTACACACGAAAGAACTAAAAAAACTTTTATTTTGATCTGGTGGGGAAATTTTTTCCAGTCCCCACAATGGGAAACTTCATTTTATAAAAATCAGTGAATGTAATCAAAAAACTAAAAAAGGCCAAATGTCATGTATTTTCTTTGGTTACTGGTATCTGGCTACTATGTTTTTGTTGGTTAAGGTTAGGGCTTATTAGGGGTTATGATCATAGCTGGGGTTAGGGTTATGCCCATAGAAATGAATAGACGGTCCCCACAAAGATATGTGTGTGTGTGTGTGTGTGGGTGGGTGTGTTTCAAGGTCAGCTGTGTCATACATAAAGAATGGCCTTCCTCCTTGAACCTTGTCTGCTTTCCCCCTGTGTCTGGGTGAGACTCCTGCAGATCAATGCACAGCCCAGTTATATAGCTCTGCTCATGCAGGTTAGCAGTCAATAGTTTAGGCAGAACTTTAACTCCAGGTGTTAAAGATTCTCTTCAGTGATACACTGAGGTTATGAAGGAGCAGATTTTTTGACCTGGTTTATGACCTCCGTGGTAACAGTTCTATGCTTTTCTAACATTTGTATCATTGGTAGTCAAATAGATGTCTAAGCCAGACACCAGAATAGTTCCAAAAGTTCAGTATTGTTATATCACAATTAAACTAAAATAAAAATAAACTAAAATAAAAGCACATATTCAGTTGCATTGTTTTTTATTTAGAGTTTTGATTTCAACATTCAGTCTCTTTGCCAGTGTTGCGTGTTCTGTACACAAGTGTACAGGTGGATTCTATTCTGAATGCAAATAATTCCAGTAAATGGAACTTGTTCAGCATTCATTAATGAAGAATTCCAGCTGGTCTTCTTTCAACTTATACGCACTCCATATTTCTCTTAGCTGTTTTATAGTGAAGCATATCCATAAACTGCTGTTCTTTAATAGTATATGTGTGTTCTCACCCTTCACAAAATGCTGTTCTCTGAAGATAATCCTGGATCAAAAATCAAAGAAACAAAAGGTTTGAGAGGCCAGGAAATCCTCCGAAGAACGCGCATTTCAGTCAGACCTTGCATTCTCTTATAATTTATCCCTGTATCTTTCCTACTTGCCTCTAAAACTCGCTAAATCGGGGACAGATTCGGGAAAAGCACCACAAATGAAGACCTGCCAATCCATGACAGCAGTAATAATCAGACCTATTTCTAATCTATGCAGCTTGTCTGATTTCAACATACAAGTGGGATAGTCAGCTGCAGACGTTCTCTGGCTGTAATACAAACAGCCATCGTAAGGGAATGAGGGTGATCTTCCCGAATGCCTCAGAAATTGTGTTACACTGTCAACCATATTAGGGTAACATAAGGTAATCCATAGATAAGATGCCCGTCAAAAAAAAACGTTCAAATGTTTAATGGTAAGTATCTGACTCCCAAATGTAAATCTAAATTAAAAGAAAAACATTTTCACAAAAGACAGATAATATAGAGACTAATAAAGACTAGAGGCCTACATAAAAGCCAAGATAAAAAAAACTCCTTCAACAGCAATCTCTTGGCCTGCATTCACAGAACTTTCTACTGCCCTCTTACAAACCAGAGGCTTTTATATAATCTGCCCCCTGACCTACATAATACATGCAATATATTATATATAAAACTATGTATTTTCGAGAAAAATGTCCTTTCCTCACAAATAGTCCAAACCCACCTGGGCTCTTTAACGTAGGCATTATTTAAGGCAGCCAAACACGATTTCGGGCCTTTTGGGGTCCTCACACCCACGCAGAACAAATAAACAAACACAGAAGGTAACAATTTTTATGTTCCAAAATCTTGTTGAAGCCCAGTAGCCTACATTAATGGCACAGTTTTGTGGAGATTTCATGGAGACTGCTGTGAGTACCTGGCTCGGCTGCTGCTAAACAGGTTAGAAATGGGGATCTGTTACATGAGTTTAACATTCAGCCAAGGGAAATGGACAAGAAAGAAAGCCGTCTCAGTGTCAGAAGCGGAGAAATAAACACGAAACAAAGCAGGCATTTGATCACAGATGGGCAACGAATGAATATGGGGTCAGGCATCAGGGTGTGGACATGTTTACTGCGAATGTAAGAAAAGAAACTCAATGATTTATAATGAACAGGTGAACTCCCCCCATTGATGCAATAAATAGTAGCTTGTTTTTAATGACCACGCCATTCACATTCCCTGAGATTCCAAAAGCTATAGAAGGATCTTTTTAATGCAATAATGACTTAATGTGTAAACAAGATTGATGTATACACTGTAAGCCAGATACTTAGTTTACTTCTGATAATTAAAATCAACCTCATAAAGCTTATTGACTCCCTGCAATATAAACTTTATTAAGAAGCTTTGTAAAATGTGTCTTGGAAATCAAACTACATTTCAAGTAGCGCATATTTCCACTTTATGCGGAGCATTTAAATGTGGTTAAGTTATTGTAATATGCAATAAAGCCTTTGTGTGAAATGTACGGTCCACTTTGGGAAATTGCTTACTATAATGCTTTAACGTCCTTTGAAAAAAAAGGTGTGTCAGGTTTATTGTACATCATAATTTAAATGTCCTCACTATAGGCAATAAATATAAATTTATTAGACCACCATTTGAACAGGCAGACTTTCATGTATTTGATAACTGGTTAAAGAGAAGCCTGCTTTTCATTTGGCCTATAGTGAAATTAGACATGCCACTAATTAATAGCTTTCTATTATGAATTAGCCACTATGACATGGGATAATTGACAGTTCCAGTGAAGTGGTTTTAATTGGGGTCAATGTGTCCTTTTTAACTCTGGAGGAAATTATCAGTGCAGCAGTTTAGAAAATAAACCAACATACCTTTTCTCTTTGGGATGCTACCCTGAATCCTGTTCTCTAACCCCAGCTGAGTCACTCTGGTCTGATCACACACAGGATGTATTTTAAATGCTGATGAACAAACAAAACTGTGAGCAACAAGGACTCTGAAAACGTTTGCGTGGAGCCATAAAAAGACCTGGTTGAAAAACTACTGAACCATACCAAGCAGCAAACATCCCCAATTTATCATGAAACAGCCTGACGCAACTCACAAGCATACTGAGCCAAGGAGTGTATATACAATGAGCAAAGGTTTAGTATAAATGGTTATTGTGTAAAATAACACAAAGGATCTACACTATCACTATATATTTTTTAGATTTTTTTAACAAAATAAATGTGATTATATTATAATTATTCAGATATCATACTTATTAGTGACTAACAACAAGATAAAAATGCTACGTTGGACAAAAGGACATGAAGGCAAACAAATGTCAGTGTGACCCTGTTGAGCTTCTGTCGTGTCCCTCTCATGTTAACAGTCTGACCAAAAACAATCCCCCTCCCCCACCACCGCCTTCAGACAGAAAGCTCTCGGAGTGGGGGAGATGTTGCTTTATGATGGATGGATGGATGGATGGATGGATGGATGGATGGATTGATGGATGGATGGAAGCCCACCAGCCTGTCAGAAGAAGTGAAGGCCACCAAAATGACCATTCTGGTCCTGGGTGCCCATAGGTAAAGGTGGATAGTTCTAGAAAGCAAAACTCCAGACCAATATTACAGAGTATTCAACTGGTTAGTTGAAATAAAATCTTGCTCTGGATTTTTACTTTCTGGACCTGAAATATCCAGCCCTGGCCATAGGTGAGCAGGACGGTGGCCGTATTGGCTGCAACCTCAGTGAGACTGTCTGCCTGCTGCTCTTCATTCCTCCCTCCTGCAGCCTTAATTAAATTCAAATGGCATTGCCTTTAATGCACAGTAGGGCCTGGCAATTAGTTGCAAAGTAATTACATTGTGTATTTTCCACAGTGAACAAGTTGAAGCTTTGTTGATATTTTTCTTCAAATAGTGATTACAGTTTGTCTGTGCGTGTGTGTATGTGTGTTGGGGGGGTCAGATAGACGTTCCATTGTGGGGACCAAATGTCCCCACAATGTGACAAAAACCTGTGTATTTTGAGATTGTGGGCACCATTTTTTTGGTCCCCATAAGGGGAAATTCAGTTTTATAAAAAAAAAAATCTGTCACTGCAATCAAAAAAACCGAAAATGCCATAAGACCTGTATTTTGGTTTGGTTACTTATGGTTAGGGCTAGGGCTGGGTAGGGGTTAAGGTCGTCATGTTGGGATTAGAGTTTTCCCCATAGAAATGAATGGAGAGTCCCCACAAAGATATAATTACAAAGCTGAGTGTGTGTGTATGAGTGCGTGACTATTACGTATTTGCATGTTTGTTTTTCGGCTCTGCCTAGCATGCTAATGGCTGACCTGTTTATGTATGGCCTTAGCAGCATGCACTTCAGTGTCATGCTAGGGCTTCAGTGGTTACACCCCTGCTTAAGATTGCTGCCAACAACCTACATGAGGAATGACATCTTAGAGCGAAGGTGAATGGATTGCTTAGCTCCAAGCTCTAGCTAAATCTGCTAACGGAATTCCTAATCACCAGGAGCCAGCCACCATGTATAAGACTTTGGAACTGTTAGTGTGTGATGCTTGCAGAATGCAACCCGGTCGTGTTGACTGGCATCTGATTGGATGAAATAGCTCCTGTCTGGATAATGTTATAAAATGGGTTAAAGGTTAATTAACATTATTTGAAATATCTTCCACAGTGGGTTGATGTGAATTTTGGCTGACATGAATTTCATATTATTATAAACTACAGATTGGCAATATGTTGCATATTAACCCTCCGGTCCAATGTAGCGATCATCTGCAATTTGTGCTGTTTATCTGTATTGATCACAAATGTCACGTTATACTAAATTGTCACATTATACTAAATTGTCCCAAGTGGTGGCCTTGTCTCATCAGGGAGTTTTATTTGTTGAATTTATATAAAACAGATTGCTGGCAATGTTTCTACTAAAAATGACCTCTTTCTTGTGAAAGTGAAGCTACTTCAAAGGTGAAAGTATGAGGGAAGGAGAGGCAATCCCTCAGGTAAATACTCTTAATCATCACAGTTTTATGTAACACCTCTCAGTTATGTTCTCGTTTGTTAAAATTTAGCATTATCAAAATGACAATCACTTTGTACGTACTCCACAGCCTACTGTCAAACTGGATATTCAGGGTTTTCTTCCATGGTTATCCAGCAGGTACTCACTTACGGTTACTCATTGTCTGTCTCACCTTCAGGTTTCCAGTCATCGTATTAGTAATATTAACAGTAACATTTTACTTGACAGGGCACAAATACATACAGTAGTAATAACTTAGTTACTGCTGAAATACAAATCATGAACAAATATAGATGCTACTTGAGATGCATCATGATTCATTAATGATAAACATGATCAGTATTTCACTTGTGTTATTCATGACTTGTACCTTCAGTGGTTCACAAAGGTTTACAAAAATACAGTAACAAATATAGTAACTGCTTGGGATGAAAAATGCATCATGATTCATAAATAACAAATATGAGATCAGTATTTAACTAAGAATTAGTTTGGGGTTAATTAATACATTAATAATAGCATAATACTATATTATTTGTGCCCCCTCAAGTAGTGCACATTGAAAATTGAGTTTATCACTTAAGAAAGAAAGTTGCTCTTTCCTGACATAGCAGAAAATAGAAGCTTAGACCTTGATCTCTGCAAACATCACAAGACATAGTTCAGTACCTCAACTTTGCCCTGACACACTGGGGAACCTGAAGGCCTTTAAAGTGGCCATGATGGGTGAGAGGTATTGCACCGTGTATGTCTGAGGTACTCTGAGCAAGGTACCACCCCCACGTACTGCCCCCCCAGGCCCTAAATAATAGCTGCCCACTGCTATGCCACGATGTCACATGTGGGTTAAATGCAGAGGACACATTTCACTGTTGTGCACTGCATGCTGTGGTGTGTCAACAATGACAATAATTTCCACTCTTTCACTCAAAAACAACATCACGAATAACATCTCTTTCATAAATCTGAAATATATAACTGCAGACCTCACCAGTATTAAATGAAAATGTGTTCCTCTCTCACGCTTTCTAAATTTAGATCAAATCATTTCGGTGTCATTACTCACATTAGTTTGTATTCAAATAACAAAGCTTAAAATATTCATTTAACTAAAAGGGAAGACATTTAAAACCAAACAAGCTATGTTCAACTCTAGACATAAACTGTATATGTATTTCATAAAGGGCAAATTGCGCAGTGGCATGGTGTAGTGTGGTGTAGCATCCCACCTCCACATTGTGGGTTTGATTCCTGCTCCTAGCACTGTGTGTGGAGTTTATACACTCTCCTTGAGTTGGGGGGGGGGGGTGTCCAGCACCCTGTGCTTCCTGGGGTAGCTTCTCCGGTGATGGATGGATGCTCAGGCTGTGGCTGGGGGCTGCATGCTAATTTGGCTGAGCTGTACACATCTGCCTTTTATTTATTTTGTTCTGCTTATTTTCTTTTTTCCCTTTCTTGAGATCTAAGTCAGGGAATCCCCTGAGTTATTAAGCGGCTGGTGAGTGGCTCAATTTGTTTCTTGGAGCCTTTATCTCTCTCTCATTCTCTCTCTCTCTCTCTCTCTCTCTCTCTCTCTTCACCCTCACTTTCCTTCTCTTTCTCTGCCATCAGTAGGTCTGTGATTAAACTTGCACCACTATGAACCTACAGCAAGAGATTTGCTCACCATTTAGTTGACTGTCAGCCGCTAACTGAGATGCCGCAGAAGGTCAGGGAGCTGGAACTTGCTCTGTTCCAGACTAATTCTACCCCTGTGCGCCTCCCCCTCTCTCTCCACGCACTGTGCCGCCCCGTAAGAAGCATGTGTTTCCAAATAGGAAAGGATGGAAAATCGAACAAGGGCTTCTCTGTTTATCAAACGACAGCTCCGTCACCCAGCTGGTGAAACAGGCAGCAAATTGGTGACAGCACAGAGCCCCCGGAGTACGGCGACGGCCACCTAGGCTGTTGTTCATTTTTATTACTCATGTCAGGAGAAGGGAGACTGTTGCCTAAAGAAAAGAGGCCACCCCAGCCTATGCAGAAGCCCTGAAAGCAGCTCAGGGGCTGACATGCACCAGACCAGCCCCCCCGAAGTGTGCAAATGAGAGAGCCGCACCGAACACTCTTGGGGTGCCCTCACGCTAGCTGATCTGTACCGTGCCCGACAGTGTTGGGCATTTCAGGTCCAGAAGCTACAAATCCAGACCAAGATTTTGTTTCTACCAACCAGTTGAGCATAAAG
>JAODLC010000044.1:23411149-23424184 GCA_026781145.1 Hippopotamyrus pictus | reverse complement strand
AGAGGGAGGGGGCTGGCAGAGCCGCCGGTCCCGGGGGAGCCTGGGCCGAGAGGGGGGGCAAGCCCCCGGCTGTCTGCATCCACCTTTGGTTCCAGACGGCTTGTCTCACATGCGCAGCCTGGATGCAAATGGCCCCAACGCCATGGCAGAGACACAGTGGAGATGCCAGCCCCAGCGCGTTCCCGGGGGCTGACAGTGGACAGGTGAGTGCCGCCCAGGTTGCTGGGACAAGAACAGGAACAGCTGCAAAGCTATGCTTTTGGGGGAGTTTTTTTATACTCATATGTTTGGTTTTATTTATGTGGAGCTTTTGCTGCTGATGCTGGAAGATCCCAGCCCTGGAGGTGTGAGGCAACAGCGCTACCCAGGGAGACTGCACCACAAGGAGGAATTGTGGCCTGAGAATTGCCCATAGTAAATTGCCCATAGTGAATTGCCCATAGTGTTTGATGGTGACCCGCATCCTGTCCAGGGTCACCCCTGCCTCATGCCCGCTGCATCTTGGGACAGGTTCCATGCTGAGTAGTTATGGATGGATGGATGCTGCCCAAGATATCAATATTCAATCCATATTTTAGTCATGCATAAAATGGCTCTACATTCTCAAGCTGCTCCGCCCACAAACTTTCTCACAATCCCATTTCAATTCGACAGTGTTATTGTCTGACCTTCCAACCTACCCTGACCTATTTCTTTGTTCCTCCAACCTCAGATTCGACTAATTTAACTATAGAGAACAATCATTTGTTATCAGGCACTTTCTCCGAAACTCCTTTCTTTCAGAGAATCAAATTCCCTTCCCCCAAACTAAACAGTAGCATTTTTTATCATCTGAGAAAGAGGCAAAAGGGCTTCCTGCCGGCTGCATGTAAGACCTTTGTACAGGTTTCTTTTTGACAGATATACAGTAAATGGTGGTCTATTATTTAACTCTTCCATCTTTGACGTAAGCTTTGATTTAGCACCAATAGGGGAGAGTTATTGCTTTCCCAGAGAATCTGCTGGGCCAGAATGGTAGGAACTTTCATAATTCACTTGGAGAACATCTAGTTAGTCAGTCACTTGATCTGTAATCACAAATGCTGCCAGGAATTACATGAATGATGAGCTGTAATAAAAGTGCTTACTTTTCCTGCTCTGTCTTTTAAGTGTTATTGGCAGACGTCTTTCTCCTGGGAGTCCGGAGTAGCAGAATATAATCCCCATAGAAAACTGCTTCATCAGAGTTCTGTGCTATACGTGTGGTCCTTCCCTTTTATATGCGATTGTGCACGTGTGTACACAAGAATTTTTAAGAATAACATGATGTATCTCTTTTTGAGATTAATTTCATTATAATATGTTTTTTTTCTTAAATTACATCTTTTTGATTCTCTTCTTCAAACTGCCCAACTTGTATGTATACATGCCCTGTTTCATTCTGAAATTGATTTTTATTTTGTTTTTAATTATATTTTGTTTAATGTTAAATGTACTTTAAAGTCTAAATTTTCAAAGGTTTCCTTTGATGGAAATGAAAGTAATTTTAATCTGTACTAATCTGTACTAATAAATCTGTACTAATTGAAACTGTCGCTCTTTTTTCTGAATGACTCATTTCAATCCATGGCAATTGTTTCTATTTTAACCTTTTTGGAGTTATTTTTCTCTTGTGGTCTTCTGTGTTTTTAGGATTTTCTTTCTCTTAATATTTTAAGTATTTCTTTGGTTATGTTACTCCTGTTATTTTTGGTTAAAATGGACATAGTTTATTTTATGCATTTCTTCAAAATTCTGGTCCACGAGTCTTACATTCTAGGTTAATCAAGTTGATTCGACTTCTAATCTCGTTTTTCCTACTTCCAGTTCCCTCTTTCTCTTGGGTTTTGTGTGTGGGCACTTTTTCTCTACTAGGGTAGAAAATCCCGTGAAAGACATTGTGGGCAACATGTACAAAAGTACTAAAAAGCAATATAAAAGTGCAAAAACTTAGTTGCTTATCTGTTACTTTCAATATCCCAAATATCACAGCCTTTTTATAATCTCTCCTGATATCAAGAGGTAAATGTAGTCCTAGGATGTGAATGATGTGACAATAGAGATGTAGAGAAATATTTATTCATATGTACTTTGGTGCTGAAAAGGCTAAACTGCTCAAACGCAATTCCCCGTATAACTGAAAGGAAAAAAGGAGTTTATGCACCTCATTAAAGTCCTAAGGAAACTAGAACGTAAATGTATCATGTGGAATATAAATCTGTATACAAATGATCCCTGGAGGTGAAACAAACTGTCCTGCGAAGCTAAAATCAATCACACCCCCAAAAAGCATCACAGATTGTTTTCACTACAGTGCAAACCCATGATTACGGTTATTGCTGTTTGCTTTGGTTGGGGCTCTGTGGTCATTATGGGACTTAGTGTGGTTAAAATATCTCAGGGTTCTGAGGTAAACAGGGATTATTATGGCATGAGAAAGTCTCTGTAAAATTCATCTACAGTTATATGGTTATCCAGAGACAAGGAGTGCACATGTTTTCCAGTGCCAGTTAATACACTGTGCAGTACTAATTATATAATGTTCTCAAAGCATGACTAACAGAGGTTCTGACCTGTATTTTCACAGAATGATAAAGGATCTTATGTATATTAAGACCAAAAATAGTTTATAGTCCAAAGAGTTTTAATCAGTATGTCACATTTTTATTTATTGCATATTGTGTTGTTAGGCAACAGACCACATACTTACAAAACATCCTGTGTGTGAAACTAAAAAGGTTTCAAACTCCAGACCGCAAGAACACTTTATTCCACAGATATATAATTGCTTTTGCCTGTATCAATGAACTTGGATTGTTTTAAGCACAAGCTTAATAAAAATATAATGTATGCTACAAGCAAAGTTGTTTTTTGTTATTAGCCATGTTCATGGACGTTGATAATACATTCCCTTTTGCCTTTATGAAATTATATAAGAATTAATAATACTTCACAAAATGATGCAACTGGTTAGATCATTTTGCAAATATATTGCTGTATATCGTAGCGGTAAGATAATGTGATTGAATTGAGCTTGTGAAGATGGTCATTTCAGGACAGAATCAGTAAAGGATGTTTTACATACAAATAAGTAAGTAAAGGTAACAGAGGTTTTTAATCTATGCTAAAAGCATGCAGCGGTGACTCCATATGACACAGTGATTGATATAAGTGAATGCTAAATGTACAGAATTTGACAGCTCCCAAAAGCGTTTTCTTCCCATCCATGCTCTTACGCATAATCATAAATCATTGTCATCGGGATGCATAAACTTGGTGCGCTTTGTCCTGCTGCAGCACAAGCAATTCCACTTTGACCTTAGCAGTTGGCAGTGGTCAACTATGTTAAATGCATATTATGACCTCCTTGACCTTGGATATTCATATTTAATAACCATTAAAGGTCAGCTCCACTTAAAACAGTACACCCACACACTCATACATACATACATATATACATACATATATAGATACACACAGGTTAGAAGAAATCTTCCTGCCTTGTGTTATACTTCAAATCAGAGCAATAAAAATGGTATATGAATGGTATGGTGGTTCAGAGGGTATCAGTCCTGCCTCACACCTCCAGCACTGGCCTTTCTCATTCAGCCTCTGCAGTGTGTGTGGATTTTGCTTGTTCTCCCTGTGGTGCATTGGGTTCCCCCCACACAGTCCAAAGACTTGCAGTCCCGCTAACTGGTGACACTAACATGCCTCTCGTTTCTGAGTGCGTGAATATGCCCTGAGGTGTACAGGCCACCCATTCAGGGTGTGCCCCCATCCTGAGCCCAATGCCCCCCCCCCCCCATCAGGATAGAACAGTGGGAACTTGACTGGGGGAGGAAATGGGTGTATTATATTCTCCACACCTGATGCCAGTATAAAGATTATAGCATTTACTCTTATATTTATGCAATGCTAACCTCTGACTTCAGTCCTTTAAAGACTTTGCTCTTTTGCCTGTCCCCTTTGACCTGTCAGAAGTAAACCTTTATAATTGTGGCTCTGGCCATCAAATGCACATATGTGGAAACTACAAAGAGAAGCTCAAATATCTGCCCGGCAACCTCTTGGCCTTTTGCCATATATTGGAACAGATGCTGCTGCAGGTGTGTGACACTTTTCCTACGATTTTATATTGTATTCGCCTGTATGTCAGAAATATTGATGGACACCACAAATATTTTATATGTTACCCATGACCTTTGACACATGGCAAAGAAAGTCCCAATCTGCTTTAGTTAGCCATTACTAAAAAGGGAGGTAGATTCTGAAGATTTCCATTGCTGCAAATGATTTGATCATTATAATGAAAAAATAATACATTTTTTAAGAGTTATAAGACATTTCCAGGTTTTTATTATGGTCTACTTGAGTTTCGTCTCTTTCATCTCTACTGCTTTAACAAGTCATGCTCTTTTTCTGAATTCACTCTTTGTATTATTATATTAAACATTTAATTTATGATATTTATATATTGTAAAGTTTTATAAAATGCATTTTTATAAATAGGACCCACAGAGCACCATTAACATTTGAAACTGTAAAATGAATGTGTGAAAAAATGTGGTAAACCTACATGCATTTCTGCAGTTTCCCTTGTTTGGTGAAATGGTCCCTTTTTCTGTCGTTATAAATGATAATGTCTCTCATTATTTTCACAGTGCCATTTGATGCTTGCCAGGGTGTTGCACTGAGAAGTTCCAGTCTTGTGTTCTAATTATTTCAGCACCACAAGCATCAACACCATTCAATTAGACAGCAAGATTCTTCAGGACAAAAATTATTGTTTATTTTGAAGCATCAGCAATTAAGAGCCACAGCTGGACAATTTCCTAGCAACCAGTCTTTTCCAGGGGCTTCTAAGAAAAGGGTCTCTGGGGGTTTGTAATAGAAACATGTGCTTCACAGAGACACTGACAATATGAGCAATATTGTGGCAGAGAGCTTCCATGAATATCAGCTTATATGGACCTATTGGCATGAAACTTGGGACTTTATCCTCGAGAACAGTAGAGGAATCTCTGTAAGGGAGAATTACTGTTTGCACTGAAGTTCAGGTCTGACCCAGTGATGTGATTATAGCACAAGACTGTGTAACTTACTCTAAATCAACTTTCCAATTAACCAAAAAAAAACACTTACCATCCCCCCTCTGAAATTTGACATCAAAACACAAATCATTAAACAGTCTAATCATTAATTCAGTGTTAATAGTGCTTCAGCCATTCTACCTATTAGTGATAGAGTGCCATTTTATTATTTATTTATCGTATATAGATTATCCATGACCTTTTCCACTTTTAAAATGTGATGTTTTGCATTCCTTGTTGCAGCTTGGTACTTTATCCATTCTTGACCTCCAACTTGCTCTGATACCGCTGTGTGCTCTCTTGGCGTCGCTGTCACCATTTTGCCCGTATCCTATGTTTCCATATTTGGTGCTGCCTTTACAAGAGTGGTTTGATTTGTCTTGGGCTATTACCGTCTATTATGGCTGGAAGTCTCCTGGAAAGGTGGGAAGCGGCAAATGCTGGCATTCTGCCTAAAGAGAAATCAATGAAACAGATTAATCCTTTGCAGGCAGCAATGACACAGTAATCCATCATTCAGGCCTGCTTTTACACACCAAATCAGAGAGCCGGCTGAGAGAGAGAGAGAGAGAGAGAGAGAGAGAGAGAGGGGACCCTGGGGACAAGACAGCAACACACTAACAGCAGGACAACACAGAGGAATCAGCTGATTCGGAAGGGATCTTTTAGGCCTGATTGTCTATTGAAGAAACATAAAATTATAGGCATTTATTGGTTGTGGCTTACTTGTTGCCTGACTTTCAAAAGGAATTATATTCTAATGCACACACCGGTGGCTAATTATTTGTCATTCGACTTATCCACAAGCAGTACCGATGCTGAGTTGTTAGAGTCAAGAAAATCGAGAAGCCCTTTCCGCCAAATTTCCACTCAGTATTATAGCCATCGATTCATTAGCCCTCCCCACCTTTAACAAACAACCATGGTCAGTCTATGTGCTCCGTAGTGTCATTCCCCTTCTGTGTTAATTAAAGTTAACCATTAATTTTAAAAAGTTAAAGCCACTTATGCAGCTTGTTGCAGTGGGGGGGGGGGGGGGCTGGGGTGGACAGCTCAAATCCTGGACCAAGTAGAAACGTCCAGCCCAGCTTCTATAGGGGTATGTCTGGATTGCTCATCTCCATGGCAATCTTACATGACAATGAAGCAGAAGAACGCAAACACCGCATATTTTTCAGACAATGAAAGAACCTATACCATCTTATAGTGTATTTGCATCTTTATTTACAATTCCCATCTGTACTTCTTGGAAAGACATATTTGAAATGCACGCATGCTTGATGTTTCCGGATCCTTCTTCCGGGAAGCCCGTTTCTATCAGTTTATATACCCACGTAGTGTGGCACTAGGGCGATGTTCCCTTATGGCGACAGCACATGTTCTTAAAAACTTAATGAAAAGGTGTCCCAGCTGAGTCAGTGCGATCATTGTGTGGGAAAACATAAATAAGTGATGCTGAGCCCTGAATGAGTGGGTACCCTAACCTCTCTTGTTATTCTAATGGGAGGTGCCACTTACCTTAACGACTTGTCCTCACAAACTGCAGCAGGTAAGAAAGCATTGAGCTTGTGTGTGTGTGTGTGTGTGTGTGTGTGTGTGTGTGTGTGTGTGTGTGTGTGTGTGTGTGTGTGTGTGAGCACTGTCACTGGTAAATGTAAGTTCATGTCCCATGTGAAAACAGAATGGGCGTATTTTTCATCCAAGTCACTCCCTAAAAGTGTTCCACTCTACCCACAGCGGAGAGCGAAACTGATGTTCTCATGCTTCAAACCGCTGTCCTCCTTACGCAAGACGTCTGAAATAAGTGCTGCTTCTTAGAGCATTAAATTAAAGTTGCTTCATAATGCCTGCATTTGTCTAAGCTAATGTTTTGGAAGCAAACAGATCTCCATAGCCTCCCCAGAGAAGCGCATTTAAGGATGACGGGTACATTTCTGCTCCCCGCAGACAGATAGGGTGAGGACGTACATATGGGGGAATGTTTAATGTCTCGTCGGATGGTTTGTCAGACAGGCCTGACCTAAGCTCCGAGGCCACGGTTGATTTGGATGCTCTGTAAAAGCCACCAGACAGTGGATGAAAGTGGGAAAGGCCGGGGAACCATCATCTAAGAGTGAACCGCATTCCTGCTGTGGAAATGCAGCAGCCATGGCAAAGTCTGGCTCGTAATCAGACCCTGAAACACAGAGATGTTCATCTCTATGGACCCTCTGTCACGATGTGGAAGAAAGATAATATTATAAAATCACATGTTCAGCATTTTCTTTTTATTCATACTTTTCAAAAAAATATGTTGTGCGTGTTCCTATATCGCTTTGACAGCTGATCTTGTGTGCTACTGTCTTATCCAGTTTAATTTTTAAACACGCGCAAAAAAAATTTAAAGAAAGTTTTAAAATTTCATTGGAGTTAAATTGGATACAGAAAATGCAGAGGGTGGGATTGATCATTAACTGGTATTGTATTTCATTTCAGATGATAACTGATTGACCAGAAACAGGTATAGAGAATGTTTGGATGTAAGAGTGCATATCTCAGATTAATGTATAGCACAAAAACATGTAAACTAAATTTATACAAACATAAATGAAACCACAATGCAAAGTGTTCCTGAACCTGATTAGGTTCTTAGGATCTGATTTTCTTCAGCACAATTAATCTCTTCATATTTATTAATCTCTTCACATTTAGCAGACACTTTTGTCCGAAGTGATGTACAAGTGATAGAAGATTAGGATCAGAGAGGGTCACCCAGCCTCTGGAGCAGCTGAGGTGAAGCATACAGTATATCACAGAAAATGTTTCAGAATGAGGGTATGCTCCCTGATCTGGTGTCATTTTCTTAGATATACTTGAAGTCCAAATCTAAAATCCTTAAAAGCCTGTTATTAACTAAATACAGTGATCTTAAAGAATATTGTGATATATTGCATATATATTGCAATATTGCTGCCCTTAAAAGAAACTGCCTGTATTTTCAATAGCTAAAAAACGTGTAACTGAATATTTACCTGTTGATCTTGGTAATCTTATGATACAGTCTCCGCCGTCAGCTTTTCAGGACAAGCTTTGGTTGTTTGTCAGTTATTTATATGGGCAGGTTTGAGTCCCACCCGCACTCTATGCATGTTGGATCCAAGCAGGTTTCCTGCCAACATGCAGTTGGTGAACGGGCATCTCTAATCACCCCGTAATGTGTGCGTGCGTCTGTGTGTGTGCATGTGTCTGCCCTGTGATGGAGTGGCATCCTGTTCTGGGTGTCCCCCAGCTTGTGGTCAGGGTCTGTTCATCCGGGGGGAGGGGAACTGGAGCCTATCATGGCCAGTATCACACCCAAGGCTGGGGTCCACCTTGGATGGGATTCCAGCACATAGGACGGCACATACACACTACCTATGAACGCTTTAAGGACGCCACTTCACCTACTCACACCTTAGCTTGTGAATTTGCATTATTTGTCAAATATGCTATTTTGTTTTACCAAATAAATCTGCAATATATAGGTACATTTTTTTATTATTAATGTGGAATATTTTTAAAAACGTTCTTGTAGATCATGTGGGAGATATAAACAAAAATACCTTTTTCAGAATCTTTTCAATTCATTTTTATGTTTCATAATGATATGATTGTAACATGCATAATTTTGAGAATGTAGAATTTTCGTTACCGTGAAAGGGTTAAAAATATTTAAATGAATGTTGAATGTAGTTGTGTCTTTGACGATGACAGCTTTTTTAATTATCGGAGACTTATTATTCAAACATGAATAGATTCGAATCCACAAAATCACACAGACATACATTTTACTGGCCATAATGCTCAAATTATATATTAATTATATGAATTGTATGAAACTTCAGAGAGATGCAAAGGTTTCAGTATGTATAGGCATACTTTTTTCACAAAGGATTACCACAGTTTACCCCAAAATAAATACCCTAGAGAATGAAATACAACAACTAGCACTATTTGAGTGTTTAATGTCACGGCTAATCAGTTAGCAAATCAATCAATGTTTCTAGTACGTACGTTTTAATTGCAACACACACAATGATGAATCACGAATAAACAAAAACATTTATGTATTTTAAATGTATTTATTCTTTTTCTCCTCATAGGAAAACTTACAATAAAGAAAACATACAAAGCCAAATATCCAAGGGCACAGTGTGCCGCTGATCTGATCGGTCTGGTAGCTTCTCTGTACACGCAGCGCATGAAGGTCCTCCAGAATTACACGTCCAACATTGAATAGTCACATTATACATGTTAAGTACACTTTTAGTGCCCTTGCAGCCTTGTTAGGCTTTCCCCTGCACGGGGTCGTTTGACACGTATCTATACTAGATTCTCCAAAGAATGAAAGACAAAGGCTTTTCCTGCGTCTGTGCACATATCTGGACATATCTGAGAAAGTCATTACACAAGACCCCCACCCCCAACATCCCCTACCCCAAGCCCTATTGAGAAATCGCAACCAAGATGTTGCAGGTGCAAATAGCTCTCTGTTTCCAAGTCTGATGACTATGTGGTTTCTACAACCAGCAATTAAAGGCTGACCTGTATTACCGCAGATTCTATCTAAGAGCACATGTATCTGAGGACACAAGAGGCCGAGCACGTAACTTTTCCAAACTGACTTTGAATGATTTTGCCAGACTCACTGGCTTCATTGAAGACTATGGTACAGTCGAGAGACACGTATCTGTGCGAATGGGCTATGATGTTAGGTTTCTGCTTCTCAGGAAATGTTTTACCTCTGCTCTTCACAGTATGTGCTGTGCAGATTAACTAGTAATATAAACTGTCTAACAATCACCAAAAAACTCTCTCTTATTCTCCACAAAATAAAAAATAAAGCTAAACTGCACATGAAGGTGTGGGAATTATAGGCATATTGTATACGTCGGAACTTTTTTTTACTAATGTTTCTTTTCTAAACAGATCGGGAATGTGTGTGTGTGTGTGGTTAGCTTTTACGCCGTCCTTTTCTTTACGGCGATTCAACTAAAAAAATGTATATTTCACTCCTGCTGTGTGATTACTTAAGTGAACAATTAATGTCACATGCCATTAATTTCTACTAATGAAAAGTGGACTACAATTGGAAATAAAATTTTCCATCTCTTCACTTCCGAAGGGAAATCTATCCGTTATTCCAAATGCTCCACTTCAAGGCGTGATAATTTTACCGCGAACTTGACAGAAATTGTTACAAAACATTGTAAGTGTATCAACTTCTTCGTTTTCAGTGTAATTTGGCTGTCTACAAGATAGTAACTTTCCCACGTGCATAATTTACCAAATTGTACTAGTTGTTAAACTGTTGTGAAACTTGTACCCTTCCACCTTGTGAAACAAACCTCGTTGGACTAGGGGAACACCCATATATATTTTAAATTACAATTTAAAACTTTTTATTATATAGGCCTAGCCATTCTACTTAATGAACTATTGGAAAACTTTAATCATTCAAACCCACGACTGTATCATATTACTGTTTTTTTTTTTTTTTCAATCAAATTCGCAATACAAAGGTACTTTTTGCTGTCATAATCATCTGTAATCCCACCTTCGTTGCATGCAACGATCTAATTCTGTACAATACGCCACAGTAATGGTACCGGGTATATTGTTCATCCTGAACATAGCTGACCGGCTGTTCGTTTTCTCATTCGTCATTTAAGTTATTCTAACCCACCTCAGATTAATTTGCTTGTACTGACTTCGTCACTCTTGGTAGCAAACCGGTTCGCAGAACAACAAAATTAAATTACGAGCAGGCCTTGAACAAGCAAGTTTATTCAAGTTGTTACGGATTTATGATGCGTTCTTTGAGACCGTGCAAACTAATTAGCATAGATCTTCTAAATAGATTATGGTTTTGTTACCAGTAAAGTCATCATTATTGCGTAAACGCACAGTCTTATTTAACTCATACCAATGGAAATGTCATGGTAGCGTCACTGTCCGCAATTATTATTGGGTTTTACTGGACTGAAAACTTAGCCTGTGGATTTAGCAGAGTAATTTGTGGACTACTGAAATATTATAAAAATCGAAATGATAAAACGCCATCCTCTTATAGTCATAATCAATTAAACAGTTTTTGTTAATACATTTAAGGGAACTAAGATTACGTGATAATATGCAATAATTTTAATTAGAGTGTGCGTGCGCCACTCACGTGTTGTATGTAATCATTTTTGTCTATCACATTTATGATGCATAATTATTTACTTAATCGCCTGTTTATAACAATACATGCTAAAGCAAAGTGAATTTATTATATACATTACAGTTATCTATTCTCGCAGCATATACGGCTTTAAAATTAAAGGTTTTTACAAAACCAATACCAAATATGATACTTTGCACAACTCATCTATAATAAGTGTAATTAACCCCCCCCCCCAAAAAAAAAAAAAGTGCAATACATCAAACAAAAATTTGTCCCACTTTGTTATTAAATAACTGCCTGATAAAACATCTAAGTTTTCGTATCACCTAACTTCAAATGTAGGCTATTGTACTGAATAGTATAACTTTCAAGTCAAATAAATATTGGCGAAAATCAAATACTCCCCCTCACCCCTTTTGGAACTTTTTACATGTTATGCGGGAAAGCGTTCTATATCTGTTAAAAATAACAACAGGGAGTGCTGTTTTAAGCTAAAAATATTCCTCACTCCTCACGTTTACCCTTTCCATTATGAGCGATTAGATTATGTCTATTCAAAGTTGCTGATCCATTGAAAAAAATGGCAGCAGATAAAAGGCGATTTCAAGTGACCTTCTCGTCCTTTTCACACCAATCTGAGCCCCCGAATAGCCAGGGATGGGGTTAGACAAAAGCCCCCCCTCCTACCCCCTTCTCTTTTAACTTGCTGAGACTCAGAGCAAAGGGGCAAGTAACAAAACCTTTAACTTACACACTGAAGCTGAAGTAACGTACCGCTTGGGCGCATTAAATCAAGGTTATTCTTAAATTATTATTCATTATCATTTTTGGAAACCTGCAACTGCAAAATAATGTTTTTTATCCGGAAAATATATATACAAACTAATCGGTTGATGTTTTATCTGATTAACTTACCGTTGTATGTATAAAATGCTGCTTGGGATCTTTAAATCATATTAATTACTGCATTACTCTTAATGTGTTGGCAGTATTTCATAAGAAGATAGGAGTACAGCTTGCATGTTGTAGACTATGCCGTTTACAACATACACACCTGAAAAAGAAAATATGTATTATTATGTTTCACTAGTAACGTTTGTATAAGCTGTTACATAGATTGTTACAATTTGTTATATTCAAACGATGTATTTCTAATTTATAAGTATTGGCTGTATTTCATGTGATAGTAAATGGTGTTGTTGTTTTGTTTGATGATTTATATAAATATGAATCGCTTGAAGATCTTTTTGTCATTATTGTGTATTTTGTACGAATATCGTAACTCACTTTTTTGCGATGAAAATGACGAGGCCAAGTAGCCAATATCTGGATGACGTGTATCGCTTATAATATTATCTGAAAATTCAGATCAGTCGTTGTATTGTAACACCTAAACCAAGACTGCTAACAAACGCTCTAACAATCCAAACTTTAGTTTGGAGAACGTGAAAAAAACGATGAGTTAGGCCATCAAAGTCATTTGCTACCAGTTTTTACGCTAGAGGACCATTAGCTTATTTTTACAGGTGGCATCTCGATGGAGGCCTTTGAAGTATAGCCCAATTAAAATTAATAAAATTAGTAAAAACTTTAATTTAAGTGATTTCGAGATTTGATAAATACTATAAAGCCATTTGTTGGATAACGATGAAAACAACACAAACGCCCTCTACCTAATTGTATGTATAGCCAACTTAGAGATATGTTGATACATTTTTTTTTTTTTTGCACGTTTTCATA
>JAODLC010000044.1:23393351-23411049 GCA_026781145.1 Hippopotamyrus pictus | reverse complement strand
TGAAAACGTGCAAAAATTAATATATGTATGTATTTATAGAGATAAAAGTCTTTCAACCAATAGCAAAACCAAAAATCGAATAAAAATGATCCATTGCTGAATAATTTAAAAGTAATATGGAACTATACCAACACACACTACCACGCATTTCGTCACTATTTGTGTTTCCATGTGGCAAAACAAGGCCAATCAAAAAATGTGATCACGAAACAGCCTTCATAGTTTATATATATTCACATTTAGTTTGTTATTCAAAAATAAAACTGTACAATTGTGTTTTCCTTTGCGACCTTCATCGATGTAAATTAAAGGTTCGTAAAGTTAAAAAATACACAAAACTCAATAGTTTCACTTTAACTAGCCAAATGAAATGTAGCATATACTTTCCCGATCTTCGCATTTATCGTCCAATAAACACTTTAACTGAAATAAGCACGTTCCCTCTATTCAAGCTGTTAATTTAGGTTTGCAAGGTCACGCACGAGGAACTACGGAAGAGGTGTTTATATTGAAATTATAGTTCATCATTGAATAACTGAATGCTTAAGTCCTATGCAGTTGCCTGGCATACGCCAAAAATATCGCTAGCTGCCGCATTTTTGTACCGCTGATCTTTGACCGAGTCGATAGTATAACTGTCCTTTTAATCCTTTGACACTATCGCTTAGACAAACAAGGTGGTATCGATCTTTTCATTATGTGATCAAACAACAAATAAGCTAACGCAGGTGAGAAGTTCAAAGACTTGGAGAGACGCTTTTATTCCGTCGATGGAAGCTCTGCGGTAAAGAATCATAATAAAGGAATTTCAGGAGTTTTTTTTTTTTTGTTTTTTGTTTTGTTTTTTTTTTTTTTTTAAAAAGTCAAAACGTATAACGTTCCATTAGCCAATTATTCCAAAGAAGACGTCTGGCAAAGAAAACTTACATCGATGTGTGTCATTACATGCCGGTAACAGCATGATCATGGTACCCGAGAATAAAAAGCGTTTCCGGAAAATACATCAAATAATAACCTGTATATGACAAAGAAATGATCTACTTGCCTTCCGAAATGCTGTTGTACCAGGTTCTTCCATTTGCCACCCACACCTCGTAGCTTTCTCCAAAGAGCTTCTTCTTTAAGCGCCGCAGTGGCCACTTTTCCTCCTTCGCCTCGTTGTTTCCTGCTATCCTTCTTCCCTCTATTCTCATTCGCTATCCTCTCTCTCTCCCTTTCGCGCCCGTCACAATCTGCAGAGTAAAATCTTGATGATACACTAACAGAACTTTCCTTTTGTCTGATTTAATCTTATTGGTTTCACCTTTTGAAGAAGGAGAAGACATGAGCGAGAGGTGCTTTTGGACAGACTGAGAGAGAAAAACAAAAAGAGCTCTGTTGCAGTTGGTGGAGAGCAGCCACAACTGCGTTTACAGCTGGGTTTCAGCCCTCGGCCATTTGCGATCAAATGTATTACTTTATCTCAGGTTTGTAAAAACAAATGCCATGGAAATGTATTGCAAACAAATTGGCATTTTGCTGGAATAAACGTACCTCGCAATATTGTAGTTCTGGGTTGTTATATTTGGTTCAAAGCAACATTCTTAACACATTTAATGCAGAACTGTTGTCACATAGTAGCTCTACCTATATGAAAGCATTAACGCACCACATTATCATATTGTGTAACGAAGATCGAATTTTGTGCCTGGCAATTATTTATTCTATGAAGCGTAGAAATGTACGCAACCCAGAGAATCATCATTAAATTTTCAACATCAGGCATTTCAATAATAATAATAATAATAATAATAATAATAATACATGACTGATCAAATGTACTAGAGTACTTCTGATGATAATAAATTATGTATTACTGTGCCCCTGTAACTGTCTACTGTACGCTAGATGGCAGCCCGGTCCAGACATTTTAAGTCGCTTCGCTTTGCTAACAGACAATCGGATTCTCCATAAAATGCCTAAACAACTTGAATTCAGAAATATGATGTTAATGATCAATTGTTTCTCTGTTTTATTACTGTTTTGTTAAAAAAAATAAAAATAAAACTAAGGCTTCAAATGTGTTTTTTTTCCCATCGGTGTAGAGATTCGCGATTCGATCTAGCCTATATGCAGACATATTTCTCGAACGTATTGATATATGTGAAGGAGAGGGAGCACGGGAGATATGCTGTAATCTCCTGTACGTTCCATAATTTAGACATAAGGAGAAGCGTTCTGTATTATATAATGAAATAATGATTGCCATAAACACATAACGGTAAACTTTAAAGCGATACTGATCGACTCCTTTCAGCCGAGGCGCTTGTTTATTTCACGTGCACCAAGATCTGCCCCATCTTTTACCCCTTTTTTGGTCATTCTTTCCAGGGTTTCTTCCTCTTTTGTGACAATGGACGACCCATACTAATCAGGTTTCAAAGTAAATAGCGGCGCAGGGCGAGCTCAATGTAAATTGTGCTTGTCAGAACCCCCCCCCCCCCGTCCAACCCCCCCACCGCAGTCGTAGGTAGCAAGGAGCGAGGGCTCTAACCAATGGAGTGCAGGAGGCTTGGCTAACCTTAGCTTCCCATTTTTCTCTCCCCCCTCAATGCAGGGCTCTGACCAGTCAGTCGCCTTTGATTATCAGTTGCCAGCAGCCCCTCTCTTGGCTCCTTGACATGAGCACCATATAAGGCGCAGTGATCTCCATAGAAACGTGTCAGTTTCAATAGTAGTGTCAAAGTTCACTATATACAGACATTCGCGCAGATCCCCGTTTCGGAAACATTGCTCTGCTGGTCTTCCCGTTTAAACGCATTCATTTTGAGTCTCTCCTCCTTGCATATTCTATTAGTTGTTTTTTTTTTCCTTTTTATCTATTCTCTCTCGCTCCATTTTTGCTGGAGAGGTGAAACTACAGGGGCACTTCGGCGACGTTTTTTTTCTTGATCCCGATGAGTTTTATTTAAAATATAGATATAAAATTCTGCTCTTCAGTTTTTGCACTCTTCCACTCGCGTGGACAGGAGTAAGGAGGAAGGAAGAAAAAGAAGGGGATTTATTTCACGCCAGACTTTGGATCGCGCATTATATATTTTTATACATTATTATTCCGGTGAATTTCTTCTGCCTTATAACTGGTTATTTTGAATAAAACTGTAAGCTGTTATCCTGCGTTCGCTGTTTTCCGAGATTGGGTTCCTGAATGGCTGACTGCAATTTACCTTGGAACTGGCCTCCCGATACTTACAAATCCTGATCGGGTACATTTTCTATCGATACTGCTGTTTTGAATGTATTGATCTTCTTCTGCGCCTACTTTATCCTATGTGACCGCCTGCTGAGATTTGACGTTAAACAGACGAGTGTCTGAAATAATCTTTTTTACTCTTTAAACATCACAGCGATCTGTTCGCTTTATAGCACTTTCCGGGCCCGAGATATGGCAATGGTAGTTAGCGTTTGGCGAGATCCGCAGGAAGACGTGGCCGGAGGAACTCCGAGCGGCCCGAATCCAGCAGCTCAGCCGGCAAGGGATCAACAGCAGGCGGCGTCGGCAGCACCACACACTCCGCAGACCCCCAGCCAACCTGGACCTCCGTCAACGCCAGGGACTGCGGGCGACAAGGGACAGAATCAGAATTCTGCACAAAATCAACAGCATATTGAATGTGTGGTTTGCGGAGACAAATCCAGCGGAAAGCACTACGGTCAGTTCACCTGCGAGGGATGCAAAAGTTTCTTCAAGAGGAGTGTCCGAAGGAACTTAACGTATACATGTCGTGCCAACAGGAACTGTCCCATCGATCAGCACCATCGTAATCAGTGCCAGTACTGCCGACTGAAGAAGTGTTTAAAAGTGGGCATGCGGCGGGAAGGTGATTACATTTTTTTATCCAACGTGCATTTTCCATTCCGCTATGTGTGTGTGTGTATGTATGTATGTGTGCATATATATATATATATGTGTGTGTGTGTGTGTGTGTGTGTGTGTGTGTGTGTGAATACATGTGTGTGTGTGTGTGTGTATTTATTTGTGTGCGCATGTGTGCTTGTAAGCACAATTCATGTTCAGCACTATCCATTCATGTTTTTATTGTATAAAACCGCTGAGCTCTTACCACTCAAATATTAGATTTTTTTTCCCAAGCTTTGCCGATTCTACCGATTCTAATTTCTTTCTGGCAGATATAGACAGATATATTCAGACACCATAGAGACGTATATGTAGTGTATTTTCATTTAGATGATTTTTTCAAAACTTTGCTGTTTTGTTTAAGCATAATATTTTGTCCTTGAGTGTCACTTAGATATTTACCAAACATATAACGTATAACTAATATAATTATCAACGTAGTCTGACAACTAAGTATATGTTGTTAATTATTTTGCTATGCTTCGAAGTGGATCAGTTTAAAAATACGTAGTCATTGTTAAAAAATAATTATTGTTTTCGAGGAATTCAAAATACGGCCTTGTAAAAGTACCACTTAATTTAGCTTTTAAAAGCTCGTAGCATTGACGTCTTCGTTATATTATTAAATATTGCAATTATTTGAAATCGTTTTAGTTGTTCTGTGGGTGTCATTATCATATAGGTCATGCAAACAAAAAAAAAATCACAAATATTCGCATTCATTCTCAAAGCTGTTATTCCAGCTTAAACGGTAGCAAGGCCAGTATTACAGTCATTTTGAATATTTTCACTACGATCCTCGATTATTAATTCTGCTTTTATTTTCTGCCCTGTTGTGATCAGTTGCTTTTGAGTATATGTGCATTAAATGAAATTCTTACATATAACTACTTATGTGCGTGCACGAGCACATCTACATAGAGGGAAACACTGCAAGAGTAAGTCGTGAGACTGATGCAGTGGGAACTTCAAATAGAATTCGTGAGAAAAGCTGTCTGCAGTTAAAGGCAGACGGCCTCTTTATAATAGCTCATGCATATGCATAAACAATAGAATGCATTACTAATTTACAGATTACTTAATACATTTGATGTCTGTACAGAGGGATTTAAAAATCATATGCCATTTAACCAAATCCTAAGCAAGAAAGGCTGTGCAAAAACTGTGTTTATCAGCCCTGGATGCACATTTCCTCTCCTTCTCTTTCTTTTCGTCAGCGGTTCAGCGAGGAAGAATGCCTCCAACCCAACCGAACCCAGGCCAGTACGCTCTGACGAATGGAGACCCACTGAACGGCCATTGCTATCTGTCCGGATACATCTCGTTATTGCTTCGGGCAGAGCCCTACCCAACTTCACGATACGGCAGCCAGTGCATGCAGCCCAACAATATCATGGGTATCGAGAACATCTGCGAACTGGCAGCTCGCTTGCTCTTCAGCGCTGTGGAATGGGCCAGGAACATCCCTTTCTTCCCCGATTTGCAGATTACAGACCAGGTGTCTCTTCTCAGGCTGACGTGGAGCGAGTTGTTTGTGCTTAACGCGGCTCAGTGCTCCATGCCCTTGCATGTGGCCCCTCTACTCGCCGCCGCTGGCCTCCACGCCTCCCCGATGTCTGCGGACCGGGTCGTGGCGTTCATGGATCACATTCGTATCTTTCAGGAGCAGGTTGAGAAGCTCAAGGCCCTTCACGTCGATTCAGCAGAGTACAGCTGTATGAAGGCAATAGTCCTTTTCACATCAGGTGAGTATTAAACCAGCTGTTAAATCTCTAATGGTGAACATAAGATAATGACACAAATATGCCTTATGAATTGTTTCACGTCATGATCGACACGACGTTGTGTCCAGTTTTGTACACTGTACAATTGCAGTACGAAAAAAACAAATCAATTCGAGGTCGATTTAATGTACATTTTTACATATTATTTGTTTATTCTCGACAAAACAAATACTGGGACTGTAAAATGGATTATGTAAGTGCATCGGGGAAGTGAAGTAAATTTACATTGGCATTGTGTAGGATCGTTTACACAACACGTGTATGGTCTTGTTTGTTATTAATTGTCGTAACTAACGAGACAAGAAACAAAATGCGTCAGTGTGTCGTGCAAAGTAATTTGTTCATTTTCGGAGAAATATAATAAATGTGTTCAGTTTTTTTTAACGCGATCTAGATGCATATTTTTGGGGAAAGTGTTTCGCAACAAGTTCAAGTGACTGCATATGTGACGTATACCTCATACTACAGACGTCCAGGGGAAAAACGACGGGTATTTTATTATGTTTATATATTATTGTTTATGAGAGCGATTTTAATTTTACATGTGTATCATATTCAAGTTTATTTAGCATGTTTTTTAATTACCTGGGCGAAGCACATAAGCATCCCTCAGATCAATAACGACAGGAGTATGTTTACGTATTATCACTCGATTTATTTATTTTAAAATAACATCGTATTTGGAAAATGTCATTGAAGTTAAAATGGCTCTTGATTAAACTGTTTTACAGTGCTTTTATAATCTCATCGTGGATGTTTTTGACATTGATAAATCAAGAGACTGGACAGGGGTTGTGCATACTTAGAAAAGTAGGCCTTGCAGACTTCTTGGATGTCCTTAATCTAAATGATATTAATGCAAATGGAAGGATAATTTGAGTTCTTCGTAAAGAGAAATGTGATTTTGCAGATTTCCTAAAGTATATTAGGTGTGTTATATAAATGACTGCAACTGAACCCTTAGACTGTACATCGAGTTAAATAATCTGGTTTGACAACTTTGTATTTTGTTTTGTGAAAACTTTCTGAAAGTTTTTTTTAGAATTTCTGATAATTCAATATTATGGAGGTGGTGATACGTGTTTAATGTACATCAGTAATGAATTTCATTTGTTTGCCTTTTTATTCTTTGTGCAATCTCTTGCGGGCAGCGCAACCCATAATTGCTTATAGATAGGTGTACACAGTCACCAGATTTAAGCATTCATCCACCATCTCAAATGACATAGTGTCGAAAATACGTTATTGCGTGATACTGTAAAACTGTAATATAGTTGGCGTCACAGACATTAGGAAAGGTTGACAGACCAGATGAAGCAAGGCATCCAGATTAGATAAAATTATATTAATTCTTACTATCCGAGAAATACCAAGCAAAGATTAAAAATGTATGGGATGCCTCTTAATTTTTAATGAACGATGGAAGCCTGGAATGTAAACAAAGTCGTAGGGATTAATGACTTCATACACTTCTTAGGACTATATATATATATATATATATATATATATATATATATATATTCATTGCAAGTTTTGTATTTAGGCCCACGGTGACTGAGATCGGTTTCAGATGACGTATCATGTCAAGGGAATAATTTTTATTATTTGTAGATGTACACACCATCATCGCTAGCTCTAGTTTAAAATGCAGCAACCGTGTTTCACAGTTTTGCTAGATATTTAGATATGCTAACTGCTAATCCAAATGGATTTGTATACATGAATTCCTCAGTTTAAGGTCACTGTAAATCACTTTATCTTTGCCCTGGCTCAGCACAGTTCGCAAGTTCACAAGGTTATTGTGTCTGACCACACTGAATTACAGCCCTGAGACATAAAGATCGCCCTAAATGCATTTACGGCCTAATGTCTAATCTTTAAAGTATTGGATTTAGAAATGCCGCGTTTAGTTCGAAATGCTCGTTATATTTCTGTAACGAGAATGTAGGCCTTAATATCGATGCATTCACATGAGTGTTTCTGCTCATTTATATCGAGTTTCTGCGGACATAAGAGTAACATAAAATGTTACTATTGGCAAGATGAAGCAGTTTTCAATGTGTAACATTTTTGCGGGGAAAGGCGACAAGTTTATCACGTTAATCGTAATTGTAAAACAACGTTCTGTTTAAACATACGTAGTATGCGGACCATATCTTAGTAAATGGGACGTAACACAACAAATGTACGGATGATTTTTTAAATGCTATTATACTTATTCAAATGAATCGTGTTTGTGGTTTGTGCTTCAGGTTGACTCGTCTTTATTCACGCTTCTGGTGTATTTAAATGATATATTATGCTTTTGGCGGTTTGTTTCGTGTTTTTGGCAAGACAGAGTATAATCATAGATGAAAGGAACTTAACTCCAACATATTCGAGAATCATTGCCATTGTAATTCAGTTTATTTTGTGTAATTTTCCAGTTAGCATAGTTCGTCTAAGGAAAACAAAAATTCTCATGCACCTAAGATAATGAAACAGTGCCGATGCCTCCTACTCTCTTAACTCAAGATCGGCATATATTTCTTTACGTCGACTAGTTTATATACGTCTTCTGGCATGCGCCTCGTGGGAATAAAATTTATTCTCGCCAAAAGAATATTCTTGACTATATGTGTATACATACTAGTTTAAAAGAAAATCCGAGGTAAATGATAACCTGAGTGCTTTCTTGTTTTGTTTTGGCTGCTCAGACGCTTGTGGCCTGTCAGACGCGGCTCACATCGAAAGCCTGCAGGAGAAGTCGCAGTGCGCCCTAGAGGAATACGTGCGAAGCCAGTACCCTAACCAGCCCAGCCGCTTTGGCAAGCTTTTACTGCGGCTGCCTTCTCTACGCACCGTCTCTTCATCTGTAATTGAGCAGCTGTTCTTCGTCCGTTTGGTAGGTAAAACTCCTATTGAAACCCTCATCAGGGATATGTTGTTATCCGGGAGCAGCTTCAACTGGCCTTATATGTCCATCCAATGATCCAAATAAAAAAGTGAAAAGAGAAAGGACCTGAATGCAGCAAGCCGAACAAGAAGACTATATATAGGACACAATTGCAGAATAACGTAGAAGACAGGACTTTTTGTGGACTGAAATGGAATACATTATGTACAGAAAATAAGGAACTGGACTTACGCCTGTGTAAATCCATTCTCGTCTACAAGAACACTACTCTTTGTAAATTACTAGTCTTTATTTTCCATTTTGTAAAAAAAAATAAAAGAAAATACAAATAAAATGAAAAACATCGTATGCGCAGTAAAAAGAATCAAGACTTAGCAGGAAAATAATGTTTCCAAGCAATTATAAAATGTCCTGTGTCTATGTATCTCTCTGTTTTGTATTTTTCTGGTTCTAAACCAGGTTTCTGTGATTCTATACTAATAATTTTTATATAACCTTTTGCTTCTTACGATGAGTGCGATATGTTGTCCAAGCTATGTTCTCCAAGAATTAAAATTGAAGTGAGAAATTAAAGCAAAAAAAAAAAAAATAATAAAGGAATTTAGACAAATAAGAAACTGTCTAATCGCTATGACAATACTACCACTGATGGTTGAACTTTTTCAAGACCCTTCGGACCCGGGACTTCTGCGACAAACTCAATGGACATTTTAAAGGAAAGATCACACGTGAAACTTTTCTTCATCGCGACCGTGTGGATTCGATCATCTGTCAAAAAGAAAAGACAAAAGAAAACAAAGCACTTTTAATATATCATTTCAAATACATTTTGTTTGTTTCGTCTTGAAATTTTCATTGTTTCTTGAATCTTATTGATTGTTGCCTCGATTTGCTTATTCCATGATGCAGCTTTCGCGGACGGATCGCTTGGTAAGAGTTGTGTGATGGTGACTGTACTATTAAAAGATGTAGGCAACAATGATTTGCTCTCAAGAATTTTCATGTGATGCTTGAAACGGGAATTTATATTTCAAAACAGCCATGGGGAATTGTGCAACGCGCACAGACAAAAAAAAAGCGGAGGCCCGTGCGCTAAGGAACCGCTGGTATACTTTGGAAAACTTTTTGAAATAGACCATAGTTTTTAGCGGTAATGATAATGATGTTATGTAATATTTGTATGTATTATACTTTTCTTGCAAGGGGTAGCCTACTGCCAACAACGTGGTTTGTTTGTTAATTCCCTTTCTGCTCACAAACGAAAGTAAACACCGAATATAAGCTTTGAGCGCCACTCTTTAAAGCTACGTGGGTAAATTAATGTTTCATATTTCTCCCAAAAGCACTGGGCAAATGAATAGTTTTCTCGACATAATGGTAGAATCTTAAATTACACTATGTTCGCTGACAATGAACAACCACTAATAAGTAGTAATCATATTATTGGTTTTGTTTGATTTTGACGTAAGCACCACTCAGCGTGGTTCCTAAGTCGCAGATCTGCGTGCACGCGCGCCCGTGTATATCGGAAATGGCATAACATAGATAGTTGATATGAGCCCTAACGTCACGTGCTTAAAGGATTACTGTAGATAGGTCAATGAGAAACAGCCATATCACACAGTCACCGAAGAACCGTCGCTATATTCCCAGCCCCAAAGTTGATTAAACATGGAAGGCAAATAAATATATGAAGGCGCATGCTTAATAGCAATACGTCTTTCTATTATGCGTACATAGCTGATCATAGTGTAAATCTGGTTATTTAGTGTATCCACAAAATATCTCAATTTGGTATAAAAAGGTGCCAATTTGTAGCTGGACATACCGTAAGATAATTTGGCAACATGGAATACAAGGTTATTAAACTGCTGTTTATAGGGAAATATAACTAAGCTACATATAGTATAAACAGCCAGGACCAAAATAAGGAACACACATTTGTCCACCATCTTGAATATTACGATGCAATGATAAAATATATATATATATTTCCACAGAAATCCAATGGTATGTACAGCTTACTAAAATAGATTTTTCTTCCTAGATAATGGATCAGTGATATAATTGGGTAGACGAAGACATAGTGTCACAGTTAAATCTGTGTTATAAATAATATGGTGTTTTTATGTTGTGGGGGAGGGATGCAGCAGCTAATCAATGGCCGATTATTAAAACATTTGCAAATGAATGTAGCATGCGATGCCTTTCACTTTCGTTCTTATTTTGTTATTGAACGATCTCATTAATTTCCTTGTAAGCCGAAAATTCCAACTCTCACGTGTCAAGCACGGAAATACATACCGCTGAGTGACCATGCTATATAGGCCACTTTTAATGTAACTGCAATTAAGCTGTCCCCATTTCGCAGGCCGGAATAATGTAAATGCAATACATATATGCAATATATTGACTTCTTACCAATTTTACTAGCGTGTATACGTTTTTACGTGTGAACCACGGGGTAAAACGCAGTTGATGAAAAAATATGTTAGTTTCGATTAGTTGTCATTTGGATCAAGTATAATTTTGCAGTGTTAATTAGGACTAGGAGCACCATTTGACTAGAAATTGTCAAATTCACATCAGTTATTGTTGCAGACACGCAAATGATGGAGCAATGCGCAAAACAATGTTTCAATTCAAGAATTCCGTGTTTAAAAGCACCGTTTAGAACTAATAGGAGCATATTTAGTTATTTTTATAAACTGACATTTACAGTGCTTGCATAAAATATAATGGTAGCGTTCCAACTGAATATTTACTGCTTCTAACTAAAAGTTTCACCTGGTAATTAAATATATTATATCACACTCAAATGTATTTAAATAAGGGATTCAAAACCCCGTCGGAAATATTATTTTTATAGACCTGTTTTCTCGCAGCCTTCAGTAGTTTTAAAGCAACCGTTTAAATGAAATAGAACGCGTTCCTAATGAATAATTAGACGCAAACTTGGAACAGTGATGTCGTGCAATGTGTAATTTCATACGTTTTGATTTTTAACTTTGTTTCCTGAGCTACTACGAAATTTTAGATAGATTTATGTCGAAGTCAAAGTGCGTAAACAATTAATTGGCAGCCATAACTAATGCCATTAGTTTTAAATAATGACAGTTTACACCTTTCACAGAAATGTGTATATACCTAACCGAGATGTGAGTTGCTGGAGATGTAAAAAAGAGTTTGACTTAAAAAGCAGCCCGATTGTGACCTCTCTGATCTTTTTGAAAATTTGCGATTAACGTTTTTCACTTTTAGAGGCTGGAGGTGTTTAGGGGAAAGCGTAGTATTGTCGGCACATTCATAATAGGGTGTTGTTAAACGGTGAAAACGTACTGTATTATTGGTGACGACCAACCGTTTTTATACAGAGGTAGATGGATGGGATTTTATGTTTACTATATTTAAGCAAGCAGTGGGTAATCTTATTTTCAGACTATCATAAGGAAGAGGATTTGTATTTTAGTGCGCCAAACCACATTAGCCATTCGGATACAATAATGCAACGTGACTGTTGCCGCTGAAACAATTCACAATGAAGTCAATGTCAAGAAAAAACGAGCGTAAAATAAATTTGTAAGAATAAACTGTAGCGCTTAGTGCTGTAACATTTTATCTTATAATTTAACACACTGCAATAGGCTATGTTAAGCATTTTGCAATGTAGGATTTGCAAAATTTTAGCAACACAGCCTATTAATAATGCAAAATACGGTTGAATATGATATTAAACTTAAGTTCAATGAAATGCGTTCTAACAGGGCTAGCGGTATGGTTCTGGTAAGGAGTGTCCAGTCCTTTCGCTCATAAACATCCTCTTCAAGTTTAAGTCGAGGAGAAAATCCAGCACTACATTTTACACATTTCCACCACCTTTCTGCTTCTACTATTTCTTTACGTGTATGAATATGCAAGATCCGTCTGTCCATCTATCTATATCTATGTGTTTGTGAGTATATGTGGTGGGAGCGGGGGTGGGGGACCAGAGAGGTTAGCGGGAGCATAGATCGCTGTGTAAGCGTTCCTTTTGTGTTGATTTAGGAAGACGTTAGCTGTATATAACGTTCAAGGCTGATAATATCATTGCTCGGCCAGATAAATAAAGCACTGGCCAAACCATCGGGTCAGCTATCGATTCCCACAGCACCAAGAGAAAAAGAGGGAACGAGACGGAGATTAGAGGGAGGGGGCAGTCTCGATCCCGCTTTGCTTTCCCGCATTAGCATTCCCGGCTTATGAACCGACACTGACAAGTAACAGAGATATCTAGCTCTCTACACTTATGCACTTACTCATTTTTCCCCGCATGATTTTCATCTTAAAACAATGTAATTGTCTTCATTTTTTAAACTGAACTTGCACGTACGATGTAAGAGATTCCATAATGTGACAGTAATACGACGGACAGGTTTTTTTGTGCCAAAAAGAACGTAGGCGTAAACGGGGTAAAGTATTCAGACTATGTCCATCCACGTTAATAGAGACGGGAACGTTTCAGCAATTTGCAGTCGATGTTGCCTTGCAACCGGTTTTAGACTTAACGATATTTGATGATGCACAAATACAACTTTGAATATCTAACTAGTATGTCATTACCAGTGTATCTTACAGATTACTTACATTGACTGAATGCACTTTTTCTTGTTTCGCTGAGAAGGAACTGGAATAACGACAACTACTGTGGACCAAAACAAGCTTTACATAATTCCCAGGACATTGACAGCAAGGCGAAGGACAACAGCCGTCGGACGTGGTCATCAAACCACCGTCGGGATATTGAGAGTGTAAAGAAATGCAGTTCATATATATAGGGCTAGCGGTATGGTTCTGGTAAGGAGTGTCCAGTCCTTTATAGACCTGTATATATATATTCCATAGTGAAGGAAAGATATCCACGTAGAAACTGTTCCATTTGACATTAAAAACAAATAAGGAAAATGTAACTTAACGCTGACTTTACATTACAAAAAAAAATTCATTACATCATTACAGCATTGTTTACGAATGATCATTCGAGTCTTTGGCCGCATTATTTACTTTGGTACTTTGCACATAACAGCGCAATAAACCGGTGCCAGAACGTGTTTAATTTCTGCCATGAAGACAGCTGTTCATCACTTCGCAACTTATTTCCAAGTTTTTTTTTTCACCCTCCCAAGCCCCCTTTTCTTTCTTGCTTTGTTATTTTAAAATATGCATGTCTCTCTGGAATGCCAGTCACGAGTCCAAACTTTGTGTCCAACCTCCCACATGAAATGATCCTTTTAAAGGGAACTCGATATGTCTCAATCTTCACTACACTGCACTCAAAGCTCTTGGGTATATGGGGCAAACGCAAAATAATAATAATAATAATAATAATAATAATAATAATAATAATAATAATAATAATAATAACAAATGCGGTTGTTGTGCGCTACATAATTATTCTCAGATTCTTTTAAAAGAGAAGCGTTTAAGTGAAGTTTTAGCTTTCAACGTCCAGAAGGAGGTCTACTGAAAAGTAAGAGTTTTGTTTTGATTTTGTTCCCATGCACTCTCTGGGTTTGTATGCGTGTGAGTGAATGGATCAGAAAGAGAGAGAGAGGGAGGGTGGTATGCCGACTGAGGAAGAGAGGAGAGGATGTGCCCGTGTGTGAGTGTATGACTCAGACTGTCATTAACAACAAATTAATCAACGTGAGGCATTTAAATTCTTCCGGGATTTTTTTTCCGATATATTCGTGTAAATATGTGTTTTTGAAGTAAGCGAAGGCATCCAAAACGTGGACTCTGAAAAAGTTAGCGTTAAAACGGCACAATTTAAGAGGAACACTGTGTAAATACTACGGGTAATGGCAACTTAGTTACATTCCCGAAATAAAATCAGTGCATTCTTGAAAATCAGTTTACATGATGGATGTTGTGTTATAGATAACGGTAGACACTATCCGCACTGTATCTGAAAATATGTAACAATATTACTGATAACGCTTTGTTGTTGATACCAAGTTCAAACTCTAACCGTACCTGTTGCTGTGTAACACGGAGATAGAAACAAAGTTTTCACAAAATGTATTCAATTGAAGAAAACAATCAATCTCACGACTTATATTAGGAACGTCATACTTTTTTTAGTACTATCAAAAACATGACACATCTTGACATAATTCAAAGTGTATAATTAACAAACACTACGTGCATGTTCATTCCTTATTTATTAATTGTATTAATGTACCTTTTTCATAGGCGCCATCAGTTTCACATTTTCATCATGTAGAAAGAAATCTTGCAAGAGAACTCAGTGAAAAATTGTTTTCTTGTAATATACAACAGATGGTTTCTGCTTGTGCCACTACAGCTAGCGAGGTCCTCGATTTTAGTGAGAAGCATTTTGTCACAATTACACGCTATACTGACACAAAATTTATTGGTGACCTGTTGTTCACATCACACCATTTAGTATTAAAATAAATTATTTTTATGAATTATTATTTAAATAAAACTGAATTAAGTGCATAACCCATTCCAGAAGTGCATTTGACATTACCCTGATGCAAATATAGGCTTCACAAGTTTGTCCTATGGGCCAATTCTTACGCGGACATAGAGCAAATTACGTTAGCTAAGTCAAGTAAATTGGCATTTAGACTTACAGTCTAACCCTTTACACATTCTTCAAATGCACAACGCAGTTCTCCTCATATGCGTATGAAAACCTGACTGTCTGACAGTCTTGGGGTCGATATATTTTCGTCATAACCCTGAATGGTTTGTGAATGAAGAATGGTTAAGGTCCGATGTTAACAGTCCTGCAAGTTTTATCTATTCGTGTTTATTAGAATAACTCACTTATCGTTAATAAAGTACGATATAAACCGTTTATAAACACGGAAGTAAGTTCATTTCAGATTATTCGAACTGCTTTACACGTGTAATGAATATTTATTTATATCATCCATCTGTCCGTCTGTCTACCATGCTATCCATCCAATACAATAACACACGAAATCTAAACAAGAGAATCTGAGCTATTCACCGCAAACACATTTCCCATGATAGGATTGCACGCCGGGTTAGACAAGCATGCAGGCTTAGTGAATTATGTTGTGGTTAATATTGTTCTAATTTACTTTTTATTTACCTAATTTCTCAGCATGGCTTCTATTTTTCTTTATAATAAATGACCGGAACGTTTTGTTAGAGGATATTTTTCATTCCAGACTCACTGAAGGTGTCTTGACAATAGTGCTGTTTGGCTGCTCTTCGGCGCGTCGGTTTTGGTCACGTGCATTTTTTGTTATTATTTTTTTTTGTAATTTTGTGATATAGGTTATTATCCGATACTATACATGTTTCTGCCATTAAATGTCCATCCTAAAGTAAACTGTGAAGAATGGGAATCTTCGCTAGCTGATATATAACAACTGTATACCGGATGCCTTCACACACGACCAAATAAGAAGAATTTATATAATTCTGTTCTTAAAAAGATATCCAAATAATTCCACTGAGTCAACGAATGATTAATACCATATATAATCTGAATAAAATATATTCGTATTGACTTTGTAAGAACATAACATATTTGATGATTGCAAAATACTCAAGTAAAATCTCAAGCAAGCCAAAGGAGGACATGACTGGCTGGTTTGCTTGCGCTTTATGGCCTATACACCATTGCTCTGATAATGGAATTGCCTGCTTTCCTTGTTAAAAAAGACACATCTCTTATCTTTTCTGCGTTTTGCCTGAGACCAGCTCGCTGGAAACGTTTTGTGCGCTCCGCGCGCTCACGTGTGTCTGCGCGTACTAAAAAGGTGGGGGTCGGACAGAGAGTATGGGAGATAAGAAGCAGAGGGAGAAAGAGAGGGGGGTGGGTGTACTGTTGTGAGTGTAAAGGGAGGGGGTTAACGGAATGGCCTTTTCTTTCTGAGTGACATGACCCCTACTCTTCAAAGGCCAAGCAGAAATAAACGAACTTAATCTGAATTGGTGAATTTTGGCCGTTTTTGCAATGAAATCGTGACGCATTTTGAGGCAGTTAAAGTGTTGGTTGATTTCAACCATTCCCAAAGTGGTGGACCTGAAAAAAAATTATTTTCCAAACAAATCATTCCCAGTTATTCCCAGTTACTTTTCTTCCAGCTGTCCATTCACGTCTAAGTTCATTTGCATCCGCTGATGTTATCAGTAATAACAGGCATGCAATTTGGCAGCGACCAGCCAAGAGAGGGTGGCCTAGCAGTGGACAGAGTGGACAGAGTGGACAGAGCCCAAAAGGTCAGCTGTTTGATAATAATAGGGCGGCTGAACGGCACAGTCGAAATGGCTGGGAGCTTATTTGAAAGAGGGAGTGTTTGTTATTGAGAAAAGAGAAAGGAATTCCCCACAAAGCTCGTCATACTTCAAACACATGCTGTCACATCTTAACTTCTTCTCTTCTATGAAGCATGAGGCATTCCTTTTAAAAAACACAAATTACGTAAGCTGTACAGTAAAAGACAAATCATAATTGGAAAAAATGCAACATGCATACTTGCGAATAACCGATGGAACCTGCATTCACCAAGACCACGATCGCACCTCTTCATCTAATTATTTGTTTGTTTGTTTGCTTGCTTGTCTATCTCCTGCAGTGCCACGCTTATGAATGTGTCCGCTGCATGTTCATTTACTTTAAATTCAATGGTAAAATATATCCTGTGAGCGCGACCTGTAACCTGTCATCAGAACGCCTCAGGAAGATGTGGCCTACACCATTTCACATGCACCCAGTGATTTCAGATGATACTAAAAGGGTATAGGTAGTGAAAAGAAAACAATGTTTAGAAGCTGTAAAGCGTACCAAGCACTTTTACGGATAATGCAAAATAAACCAGCATCAATCTTCCAGACAGATTCACACATATACACAGAGAGCACAGTAAGGTAATTAAATAAAAAAAAAAACCTTTCGTTTAAAGCAACTAAACATGTACGGACATCTCGTGTCAATAACAATTTCAAGCTGGGCAATAACAGCATCATAGTCCATCAATAGCACATCAAGTGTTTATTTATTTATTGCCTAGTTCAGTGATCGTGTAATCAAATATTACCTTTTTGCAGAATGTTTTTGTGTTTCATTTTAACTTG
>JAODLC010000044.1:23357427-23375224 GCA_026781145.1 Hippopotamyrus pictus | reverse complement strand
TTTCGAAAAAAAAAAAAAAAAAAAAACACACACACACACACACACACACACACACACACACAAACAAAACACACACACACAAACAAAACACACACACACACACACACACACAAACAAAACACACACACACACACACACAAAACGGGGCCTGCTCTCTTTTCCTCCCATCTTGGCTCTCTTGGCTCCTCTTTGCAACAAGACCACCTTGGCGGCCAGCCGGTGAAGGGGGTGGGAGGGGGGAGCGCTGACATCACACAAAGGCAGCGATGGAGTGCCCCCGCTGGGCAGAAGCACCACACACCGCCCCGCTCACACAGCGCGCGGCGGCAGCTGGAGTCGCTCCACTCCTAACACGCTAATTAACCCATCACAGCAATATTCCGGCCCACAGGATCGCCATTAGCCTACTTTAGCGGAGCAAAACAAAACCTGCCGACACGGCGCTCTCAGACGCTCCCCACAGAGGCGAACAATAGTCACGCTCTGAAAGCTGTGTGCCAACAACGCCAGCACTGGAGGGCGGCGCGAGCGACGGCGCCCCATGTCCCCCCGCGCCGTCCACACCAAAGGGACCACCGGCATCACGGCCGATCGATGGTCAGTCGATACAGGCATAAAGCCGCAGCGTGTGCTGGTTACAGTGGCAGCGATGGTAACCAGCTACTGACAGCACGGGTTAGTGGGTGACGCGCACCCGACGCCGGCATCAGCCGAGGGGCGAGATTAATGAACCGAAATACGCTTTAGAAACCGCTACCTTGACAACGTCCGATCGCGACAGTCCTCAAATTGTGCAGAGAGGCTCAAACGAAATTGTTTTAGATGAAACTTAAGAGGGAAATTAAGCAATATTCCAGGTAACGCCAAAAAAGTCACTCCATTAACTGCTAAGTGGATATCCATAAATGAAAAACATTTGAGAATTTCATGTTGAGCATGTAATTATTACTGAGGATAATCTTCGGCAGTCCGCAAAGGCAATATGATCCTTTCATAATATAAGAAAATTATATAAATAAACAATATCATTGGCGCGATTTAAAGAACAACTAAAAACATGTGTATTCGTTTTATGACTCGTGTGAAGAAACAGAAGGGCTCTCAACAGGAAGCAATGGTTACACAAGCAAAGCTAATCCCAAGCTTGCTGGTCTAGTGTAAGCCATAGCCTGCGGTAGGCAGTCCAGTATCCGGGCTGGACATCATGCTACCAGCATATACCACGTACTCAGGGGTACACGCTCAGGGCAGGTCGAATCCATGCTGCATTTTTTCAAGATTAAAAGTCAATTTCTCACACACCATTCACTAAACAGCATGCATTCACGGTACTGGATAAAAGTTCATACTCTAAACTTAGCCCTGTGAGAAAAATTCTTAAAGTCTGACCTAATTTCTTTTTTGTTTTTCATGTATTACTCTTTAAGCCACTAGCAAATATACAATGACTTAGACAAAGATCACCGATGAAGACAATAAACAGACTTCACAGATTTGTCACCAAGCACAGTCCAACCTACAAAGTCATACTTGGATGTAATGACATAGGTATATTCAATCAATACGACTTTTGCAAATGACACTAACTTAATCAGTAAAGGTTATTACTGGGTCCTGCTGGAGAAGGGCACTTCATGCAAACTTGAAGTGTTCCATGTACAGCAGATAATGTGCATTTCTCACAGCTATAGTACCATCACCTCAATTAGAAATCTCTTTCAATCTGACTCCATGAGGCACATAAATTCACCAATGTATATAAGGCCGCACTTCATACTGGCGAGCGTGACGTGTGACCCTTTGCTCGACACATTACAGCTTTATCAAGAGCAGATAGCCTTGGAGTGGACGGCAAGGTGGAGCGCCTCAGAAATAGATCACTTAGGGGGACAAAGTGTAATTAATGAGTTATGGTTGATAAGAGGCCCCCGGCTCTATCTGGGAATGTGCTATTGGGGTCAGACACAAGCACTAAAAAGGGGGGATAACCCCTGCAGTGGTGCAGAAAAGCACATGTGGGTGTGTCTGAGGCTAAGGGGGAGCAAAAATCTGAACTGCAGAACTGGCTGATGTTCACAGAGGACGACTGGTTCAATTGGTTAATAGCTATTATTAAATCTTTACTGCTTACACACATACATTTGTACCTGGTTGTGTCATTGCAAGCATGCCTGTGCACATATACATACATAGGAGCACAAATACCCATCTGTCCGTCCATCCATCCATCCATCCATGCAGCACAGGGCATAAAACAGGGCGCACCCTGGACATCTGTAGGGAAACACTTTCACCATGGGAAATTTGGTGAGAGATTTTCAGAGAGAGGGAGGTGATACACGCAAATACATAAAAATATAGAGTTAAAATACAAACATATTAACAAAGTGTACCTCTGGGAGCTTGTGCCCAGATGTATGGAGCCAAGATGACAAGTTTAACATGCCATGCCAGCCTACAGAGGGCTGATCGCTTGGAAAAGGACACTAGTTTCCAGAGGAATGCCGCTAATCCGTGCAGGTTATAATTGGTATGCCGGAAACCCCGCCAGACATGCTGTACAGGATTAAGATAGGATGGAGCCACGTTGTGCTGTTTGTGTGCTTTGGCTGCGCTAATGAAAAAAGAGGGAGGAAGCCCTAGCAGGACAAAGGAAGCCCACAGCATTATACAATCGCCAGATGCTTTTATGGCTGGGATCAGGCAGCCCAGCATGCGGAGATCCTGCACACGTACATTTATCAGTCACTTGACAAATGACTGTTCATCAGACCTTAACACGCTCCTTCACAGAAGGTCATTATGTATGCCTCTTACACGACTGGATCCACAAATAGGCATCACCTGATATTATGACTAGGCAGTGCAGAATGAGTCAATACTGTCACCTGCTCCTTGTGCTGAATTTTCCTTTTGACTCTTTTTGTTAAAACGGGAAGCACATACAGTCAGTTTAACCTGAGATACATACAGCCAGCCAAAGGCGCTCTATTGTCAAACCTCATAGTATGGAACACTGCCGGTATAATTATTATCTGGAGTATGTGCTTCAGTCGCTTTGCCCCAAAAATTCACACGTCACTCGCACACGCTTGGAAGACACAAACGGTCCATGATTTCTTTATCTTTGTCCGCGACCTGCACGTCGACGGCCGACCGATGCGTGTGCACACATTGGCCATAAACTGACATCAGGCATGACTGCAGTTATTACGCTTTATACAAGGGCACATCCTCCAAGAAGGGATGCTGCTGTTTACAAAACGAAAAGGACATGGAAGCACTGCGGTCAAGTGAGGGTCAGCTGATTTGACAGCAAGGACGCTAACTGGCTGCAGCTTCAAAACAATATCCTGGCGCAGGCTCTCCCTGCGTCAAGGTCTGTTGCTAGCACACCCTCCCCGGAGCCTGTGGCCAAAATGTGCACTGACCTGGAAAGGGCACTTGTACAACACGGATTTCCCGTTTTCCCCAAATGTGTGGCTTTTAATACAGTACTAATGTCAGAGTAGGATTCCTCCCAGGCTGCCGCAGACTAACCGGCATTCCCAGCGGATTGGACAGAGCCAGAGCGCTCAGTCAGCCCGCTGGCACTGATTGGTCACAGCATCATAAGTATGTAACACACCATTCATACGAAGGGGATAATGATCCAGGTGAAAAGTTAGCACACTGAAGGCGAGACCTTTCAGATGTTTCACAGCACCCTTTTGGCAGTGCTGACTGGAAGGCCCTCACCAGTACACAGTAATTCATGGAATCTGACAGAGGACAACCTCAACTTATTTTATTTTAGGGTTGTATCCAGCTTCTTTCCACATGACAGAAATTCCCATTCGAGCGCTTGGATTGCACAGACCAAAATGCTCAAGTGGACATAACTCCGTGAAGAGCGACATTAAACCTAAATGAAGGTAATTATGAGGCAAAGCCAGTAGAAGTTAATAGCAACACAAAGATTTTGAAACATTTCCATGTATGCCTGTCAAAAAAGTATAAAAAATTGTATTATTACTCTCCAATTATTCTCAGTAATCAACCGCCCAGCATGATATTCAGCTGTCCAATATGTCCATCACTACCAGCCAGGCTGCAAATGCTCCTGACATACTCACTGCTTTCTTCCCAGACCACAGGAGTGGAGAGGGTAGAGAGCATATGAGGTACTCTGGGTCATACTCTGCTGATGACAGTGTTCTGAGCATTTCTGGAACAAGCTTTGCCAAATGGCTAAACCGCTCAGGAGTCGCGGCTTTGCTAAACAACAGCGTCAGACTTCAGTTCCGGCCCAGGAGCGGCGTGGGTAGCCGATTGTGTGGAGAGCGTCTTCAAAGATGGAGCCGTTTGAACACTCGCCCATGTCGCAAATGCATCTCAGCTTGTCCTTGGCCTGTCTGGTTAGAGCTGGTAGGAGGTGTGGAGAGCGAGAGGGGGAGACGCTCCTTGGTAACGAGAGATAACTCACATGCCGACTTTACTTCTTCACTACTATCACTTTCCCAGGCAGCGTTATGGCATGTGTTATAAGGTATTCATGAATGCCTGTGTATGTGTGTGCATGGAGATAGCTGAGAGCTTTATTTATCACAACTACATGAGCTATGCCCTTCATATGCTACCACACTACCAAAAATACATCACTCAAGACAAATGTTACTAAGCAATTAATCATTAATAGAATTGAGACCAAATACTAGTGCATAATACTAAAGTGTCTGGAATGAATGTTGCAGTTAGCTGAAAAAAGCATTAATTAAAAATCTAGAAAAAAAACCCTTGATACAATGAGCCTTTCAAACCATTATCTTTCAACCCAGCACAACTTTCAAAAACACATTAGTAACAATTACCAAAATTAGCAACAGATGGAAATTGGAATTGGCTGAGTAAAAAAATCAAAGCTCTTGTAGATCTGTCACTTTAGCTACTATCAGGTGGCTTTGGAGATGGTTACTGAAGTGGTACAAACAGGACAACACTGAAGAAAAATGGACAGCTGGTTCCTCTCTGAACTCAAGTTCATTGTAGAACAAAAGGAAACATCAATGAATAGCCAAAACAAACAGACAAACAAAAATCAAATCAAGACAAACAAACCTACAGCAGTCTTCTGAAACAATTGCTGCACAGCTGTAAGACTTAACCTTTTCATAATTGACATCAGTGCCCTCAACCCTCAGCTGTATGCATTTTTCATCGAAAGTGAGTCAGAAAGAGAATAATTACAGAGTTTTCTTTGAAGCACTGGGGCTGTGTGTACATGTGCGCTTTGCTCCTCGCTAATTCCCTCAAATGAAGAAGCACTTAATACTGAGAAGAGGGACTGATAATTCACTCAAGTGCCGGCAAGGGCTGGTCCCCCCTGGTCGGCCAGCTGGCTGGACTGCTGACCTCCGGAGTCACGCTATCGGTGTGTTCTTGGGAGCGGCTGAAGAACACGCCCAAACTGGAGCAGTCACCCCAGCTATAGGAGCAAGACCTTTATCTGGAGCCATCAGCTGACAGCGGACAAACACATGGGCTGACAGTGACCCTGCAGCAGTTAGCCATTAATCAGAATCGTATCAGGGAGCAGAGGAATGAGCTACGACAGAGCAGAGCACAGATGTGTATGGGGGAGGTGTATATATGTGGGAGAAGAGAATAGATGGGGGGCAAAGGGTGTATTCTCCGTCTCAGTCCAGCATTATTGACTCCTGTGGCGCAAGCTGGACCAGAGAATGGCAAATGAAATCAAATGATCGATAAATTCTCCCTTGTCAGGAGAGGTGTGTAAAAAAAAAAGAGAAGACTTTCACCCTGCAGTGACGAAAATTGATCAAACGATGCTGTAATGTGGCCCCTCAACATGCTCCTGTGTTTATCTGCCTCGACACAGCGTACACCGAGGCACAGGAGTGGGATGTACAAAGAGGAAACGGGCGTGTACATGATCAGCTTTTAATACCTCGCCATGCTCCATTAAAAAACATGGGCCTAACTGTGCCGAACGGCCTTTCAGCCACTGAGAGACGTCTCAGTGTAAGGCCCACGAAGGGTATTACCGCAAAGCCAACGGAGCTTAATAAAACATTACAGTAAAGAGGTGCCTTAAAGAGAGGGTTAGAGAAACAGACTCAGAATGAATGGGAGAGCAGGAGAGAAAGGGAGAGAGAGGAGAAATAAACTACCCTCTGTCATAATTTAAATGAGCGGCTCTGCTACGGCGGGTCTCCCACTGCTCTGTTTACAATGTATAATTTATGCCTTGGGGTTCAAACACGGCTTTATCTGCACTCAGCTGCTAAGTGATATGATTTCAGTTTTACGGCGGCTGCGACCACCCCCCAATAGCTGCAGTGGCGGCTGCTACGATTCTGCACGCCTCATATGCTGACTTTCAAGCGCCCCGCCTCTCGCAAAGCGCCGCATTAATCCGCCCCCGGAAAGAGGGCCACTCGCCTCGTATTTTACGCGCGACATTTTTATTTACTGCGCTGTGAAGTTCCAATTTCACGTTTCGCACCCAGATATTCCCGCTCATTGGCTATACAAATTAAGTTGGATTTTATTGCTTTTGGAAGCGACATGTCTTAAAGTCAACATCGTCTTAATTGTACCGACTGCATCACGTACCATAACAAAACTACATCTTTACAACATGTGATTCGTACATAATGAGTTACATACCAACGGCTGTTAAATATCAATGGCTCTAATGAGTCACAAATTGAAAATAAAATTCTTCGCCATTGTTGTGCTGAGCGTATAATCTGTGTGTTCATTCTTATATCCTTGGTTTCTGAAGAATGGAGTGTCACAGTGAATGAGCTCCAGCTTATAGGGTTAAACATGAAGGCTGGCAAAACAAAACTTATCATCTCCACAAACTTGATGAATCATCATCTTTAAGACATGAAGAGGTATGACACAGAACATTTTCACCTCAGATAATAGATGAGGTAGACTAGGCGATGCCATCTCTCTTTACAAATTACGAAAGACTGGTACTTAGTCAGGTCAAAAGAAGAATAGCTACAGAAAACTCATCCCGTAAATCCACTTTGTTCAGTTATCAAAGTAAGAACTGATACAAGTCACATGCTTGTAAGGACATGCAAGTTCACCGTGGGCTGTTGTCCGAGAGCTGGGTGGTCCAGCACTGCGGCGTGTAGGTGCTGAATCCAGGGCTGGGAGTGATCCGTGGGGAACCAGGAAGAAAGCCTTACTTCACTGGCTGCTCTGTCAAATATCTGACTGCCAGAATTCTCCTCGCTCCATGCCCCTTGGCCTTCTACGCCTACAAAGTACTCGCAGAAATACCCCGACTCTCAGATGACGGCCTCCTTTCAGTCTCTCTGCTTTAACATTCTTTCAATGTTGCACCGTTATGTTACTGGCATGGCTCCAGCCAAGGCCAGGCCAATCCAAGGTTTCCTCAGCCATTGCTGGTCTTGGACTTGTTAACTCTCATATACTACTTCACTCCGCCTCAATTAGGACCGACCATATGCCAAAAGAAGGGATCAATAGCACTAAGTCAATGCTATGCATACTCATACCTGGAATATAGATAGTAAAAAATAATTATATTGTAATCGATTAGAAAATTCATGCAGTCAAATTTAATTGCCCCATAAGATCCATAATACAATGCACAAAATAAATATCAAAAACACATTATACTCTAATTATAGTTTCTGCTTTGTAATAAGGTATAAATATGACCATGAACATTGCACACTGTTACGCTAAGCATAGACATCAGACATATCAATTTGCTCAGGCTTCCTGGGAGGAGGGGCCCTTGGTTCGCTTTGCCAGCCATAGATTGTCACAGGCTGCCAGTCTTCGCCTGTTGATGCCTAGGCAGATGGGGGGGGGGTCCCTCATTGCAGCTGCCCCATTCATACAGTCAGGTGACACTGCAGACTATAGCTGTTTCCTTCCTGCAAGATTCTCTTCTACAGACACTTAAGTCATTTCTGGTACATAAACACAGGAAGCTGGTGTTGACACACTCCATACTTACTCCCTCAGTATGTGGGGTTCTAATTCAAGTACCAGAAATGTAACACCTATATCAAAAGAAGAGGAGAAAGATCAACAACCATTTAAACCTTAGAATTGTTAGGCATTTAACAGGACGACAAGTACGTGCAAGTATCGTATATCTCTAGTAACATTCCCATAAAAACACCAACTGACAGAGAATCGTGGCCTAGTCCTCTTTGGAAGACCCTGTTACAGCGGTTGATGATGCTAAACTACATTTCCTTGCCTCTGTTGACATTGTGATGGAGAGCAAGACCGTACGAACGGAGCCACACGGCCAAAACAATGTTATGGGCACTGTCAGCCAGACAACGCTGAGCCTTGGACCCCCACCTCCAGAACCCCAACAAATGTGGACCACACCTGCCCTAATACCAAAACACACACGAAAACATTGGGGTAGCGTAGTCTTCTAATGACAAATTAGAAGAATTGCGTGGCCTGTCATATACTACACAGCATGACATTAATCATTCTGCATGGAAAAAAAATCATTATTAAATTATTTTAGGATTTTATTGAAAAGCAATAATACTGAGTAATACAAGAGGAGTGGCAGATGGAAATAGCGTACGCAAGGACGAGGGAGGCTTGTATTGATTGCCATACCTAACCCGGACTGACATGGAGCAGTGGAGTTTCAACTGCAAAAACAACAAACCCACGGCCCACTGTGGTGTTTTGGTGCACACAGCTGAATGTCAAATACTGACAATAGCATTCAGGTGTATTCTGTGTAATCACTGCATTTAATTAAAATTGTTATGAAAATGGTGACATGTTTTAGAATTCCTTCTATGAGCACAGGTCAAGAGTTTACATGTTCCACCCCAGAAACATGGAAACAAAGTATGAAATACAAATAAATGGAAGAAAAAACCAAAGGCAGCAGTAATAAAGCCCAGTAATCAGTTCAAACTTTCACTTCTAAGACAAGTTCAAGGGAACAAGCATTCTGTGAAATATCTGAAATACACGAGAGAAAGAAAAAAATGTGACTACCTGCTTGTCACTCTGGAGTCAAAATGCTTAAGAGAGGATACCATTTGTAACTACCAGGTCAATTTGAACGATGGCACAAGCCAGTTAATAAGCTATTGGAAATTTACACATGCTCTCATTATTATCATATTACAGTGCAATTACAGCTAGGCCCTTTTAAAAGGCTATTATAATAAAATAGCTCGAATAGGGTACTTTAGAAGATGTTTAGCATTTATATTGCTGGTGATAGGCACAGGCTATTTCATGCAGGGTACAGGAAATCATTCTAAAATGGGCCGCCGGGGACAAGCATGCTGAAGTGATCTACTTTGTGTTTCTTGATTTATGGCCTCTACTTTACTGTCAAAATAATAACTTGGTCAGTAAGTGGAAGAGAGGCATTAAATTGCTCACTCGCTAGAGGTAAATATCACTGGATTGGGTTTACAAAAAAAAAAGAAAAAACTCTATGCTGGACTGGTTCATGATGTAATCAATACATTCTTTCATCCAGACAGAGTTCATTTAACTTTCAGATGCTAGCAGCTGCATCATCGCAGGTTAAAAGTGAATTAAACAAGTCTCGCAGACTTGTGATGAACAAGCTGAGAACTTTATCATCGATGGACAACGGACAGGACGTTCATACGAGAAAGGAGAGGTGTGCTACGAAGTACAGGAATAAGACAGTGAACTGGGAGATTCCAGGCTCATGCGATCTGCATCGTAGTACCGGTGAGCGTGAAAGGTAGTACGACAATGAGCATTGGCGGGAAGAAGCAGCCAAAGCTAGAGTGATGCAGGCCTCGCTCACATAGGTGCCTGGTGTCCCAGAGCATACTAACCATCCACACTGTCTTCATAAAACTCAGGCCTCATGACTTACAGGCTGAACATGTAAGGAAAATTCAGAGGGAGATGAGCCGCACGCAGGCATGTACTTTGTGCTTTTTGTCTGTACTTTGTGCTTTTTGTCTGTTCTTATTTTGCCTTGAACCCCACATTGATTCAAAGAGGTGTTTCCATTGCCCAGATCAAGCACTCATAATGTGAACTTTCACACGCATAACGCTGAGTATTTGCACCAACATGTATCGTAATATATAGCTTGTCTTTCTGCAGCTTTTGTATTTGTAATGTAACACTTCAAAAAAAAAATCACAGCTGAAATATAAATGTATGAATTCTGTCCCATAATGTTTTTTTAAAAAGTGATATCACTTAAGGGAAAGTCAAGCTCACCAGTGACTTAGCGTCTGTTTTATACTGGTCGTTCTGTGTTTTTATAGTTCGTTTTTTTAATCTTAAACTGGAAAACGTCGGACACTTGACAATCAAAAAAGAACCTCAGCTGGTCTTTAAAACCTCTGATCTATACGCCTATAATATTTAACAGTAACAAAAATCTCCCGCTCGAAAAACTGAGAAAATGTAATGACTCAGAATAATGTAAAATCTGCGTGTGAAATATTTATGACCTTTTTATGTGGGTTAGTACTCTTGCTAATTCCAGTTCCCTGTTATTTTTGCTCCATTGCACCAGTGTTTGTGAGTACAACATTTTTTAAAGCGATTACCCCAGAGAATATAAATCCACCTAATTTCCCTTCAGTGCCTTTGCTTGGAGTCGGAGTGCCACGGTGCCTGTGTGAAAGAGAGCAAGACGAGGAAAAACCTCATTTAAATGTTTAAATAATGTTCTTGGCAGCCTGAACATGCCCCAGTCATCTGCTTTTTTCTTTTTTTTTTTTGTCAAGTAGGGAAATCTCCAGCCATTCATTTCGCCAGAAAAAGAAGGGGGAAAAAAAAAACGGTAAAAACTGATCTTTATTTGCACGATAAGTTTGACAAAGACGTTCGCGGGGGAAAAAAAGGAATTTTACATATCTGTGTAAAGTGAATATGTGGGGATGAGGAGCGGCTGCATGTACGGCCGTCAGAATAAATCAGGCAGGAAGGGTTAGGCCCCTTTTGGTTATGGGTCTGCAATCGCATGAGGGAACTCCTCCTGGATTACAGGTGTGTCTCTCTCTTGCTCATACACACACACACACACACACACACACACACACACACACAGGTTTGTAATTATATCTTTGCGGGGACTCTCCATTTGTTTCTATGGGGAAAACTCTAATCCCAACATGATGACGTTAACCCTACCCAGCCCTAACCTTAAACATAAGTAACCAAACTAAATATGACACTTTTGGAATTTTTAGTTTTTCAGTCGCACTGTGCATGGGGCTGTCAGATGTTTGTGGTGACCTGAAAAATGGCCCCAACAACATCAAAATTACAGGATTTTATCACATTGTAGGGAACATTTAGTCCCCCATGATGTAATATAAACATAATCCACTCACCCACACACACACACACACACACACACACACACACACACACACCTGGGCATAGGGCTATCAGGCCGAGCCTGGAACCTACCATGTGTTTGCAGCTGGGAGCCAGTGGCTGCAACTTAAAATAATGGAAATGAACAAGTGGGGGTCGGGTTGGGGAAGCGGGACTTGACATCCTGAATCTGAATGATCATCTTGTAGAAGAATTTAAGTCTGGATCTTCTGTGGGTCTCTGTGGCGCACAAAAATGAGCAGATTTGCACTGCATGCCCCCATGCACAATTATCAAAGCCAATCGCTGTAGCCGTGGAAACGGCAGAGCTGGTCGCTCTATTTGTGGCCATGTGGCGGGGAAAGGCTAACTAGACAGGGCCCTCGGTGCCAGGGCGAACGCACCTGAGAGGGCGCTGCCACCCAGTGACGGTCTGCGGGGCGGTTTGTTCCGAGGCAGACGGCATGTTCTGCTGTCCTGCCCTGAACCCATGAACGTTGGCACAACCCTCCCTCAAGCTTTTTTAAAAAAAAAAAAAAAAAAACCTTCTGAGGAAAACAGACACAGAGTCGGCATTAACCAGCTAATCTCATTAAACACGCGGCCCTGCCAAGAGCCAGGGTCAGCCAGGGTGGCACGTCACTCACAGCACCTTTGGCACCGTGGCTGACCCGCCGGTCGAGGTCGGTTGGGGGGAGAGGCGGCGCGGCCCGGCCACTGACGGGCGGCACACCTGCTGGGGCCGCGGCGGGCCGGAATGGACGCGAGTGACAGTGAGCGACTGCGGCGGCCCAGCGTGCCGCCGGGGGAGAGAAAACGAGCACGGGGCCCAGAGATGGGCAGCTTTTACGTGGGGCTGCGGGCATGGAGGCTCTCCGAGGCGGGCAGCGAAAATATGGCGCGGGGACAGGCCGGCGGGCGCACAGCAGAGGAAACGTATTCAATCACGAAGGGCTGAGCAGTCTCCTCGCATCAAAACAACACAAACACGCTCACTGAAAATGACAGCTGCCGTCTTATTCTGACCACATTTCCCTACGTTTCCTTCTAACTGTGCCTCATCCTGATGAGCATTCAGCACCCTGGGTGTCGCTCTGCAGTGGAGGAGGGGCTACGCAGGCCTTGGACCGCCCACAGACCCCATCCGCTGCTGTCCGATTGGAGATTGGACCAACACCACCTGACTGTCCCCGCAGGTGAGCAGCGGCTGACGCCGGGCCCCGGTTTATACGCCGATCCGTTACTGCTTTCGCCTGCTTGCACTGCCTTCATTCCTGTTTTCAAATTCTCTCTCTCTCTCTCTCTCTCTCTCTCTTCTTTTTTTAAACACGAGCAGCTTTATGTGAACAAAAGAACAGGCTACAGATGTAAAGTAGAAATTCTTAAGGCATCCATATATTTTTTAAGTTATGAAAAATGTATGTGTTTAAGCCACATTAAATATATGGCAGGCTACAAATATAGTTACTAAAAGACGGAAAGCCAATTTAGAACAGAAACTGGGAATACTCGATCACTCTGCATATGAAAGGACACACCGAGATGCTTTCTGATCTTGGATGCTGACGGCGACCAATCTTCCTGCAGGAACCTGACAAAAGGAGACCATCAGCGGCTGAAGCAGTGACCTGACATCACCTCAGTCTGCGTTAACTGGGACAAGCACAGATTTACCTGTGTCAAACCCAATTCTGGCCTTCCCGGTTACTCTGGTTAATGGAATAAAACAGTGTAACGCGGCCGACCCAGGATATCACACAGAGTGGGGAGCTGATAGGATGTTTAGCGGCGATTTCACCGCGTAGCCCGGACGTGACGGACGGTCAGCCAGCTCACAGATCAGGGATAAGCTCCCAGTGGCTACACTGTGAAATGGGATCAGAGGTGATGAGAAAAAAAAGAAAATGCTGAGGGGGCGGATATCATAAGGGAGAGTTTGCCTAATGATTTGAAATTGTTTAACGAGCACATGGAGGAAGCACCGGGCCCTTTGCTGGCTGATGTTCTTCGGCCAGATGGTCTTTGTCTAAATGTGGGGAATCCTCGCCAGAACCTAAGCTTTCTGATCACACAGCAGAATTGTTTCCTAAGCCCACAATCTCTCACTGCTTCCCCAAACTCTCCACTGGTAAATATTCCTTAACTGCGAGGTACACGCTGTTCACACAGAACTGCGGTAACAGGCTGCAGATGGGTCTCTGGACATCTCTACCCTCACGCCAGTAAGAGCTATCCTGACCGCATGCAGGAGAGCCACGCGGCACAGCATATACTGAGGGAAGGAGGACAATGCTAGGATGGAGCCCCACAGCCCGGAGGAGCTTTTATCCAGTGGGGAGTTCAGCGATGGGACATCCTTCCCTGCATTTTTCTCCGTGAGGTATTTCAGCTCACCTGGGAAATTCGGCTTTCCTTTCTAGGGTGCAAAGTCGACAGTGGCAGCTACCAACCCCCCAGCCACCCCCCCACCCCCTGGCCCTCCCCTCCCAGTCCCTCAAGCACATGCAAACACCTACCTAGCAAAGTACATGACGCCTACTTTAATGACTCAATTAACTTAATATCCAAACAAGCATTACAATATTCGACATTACGGTGATGTGACATTGTGACATTAGCCTCCGCCTTTTCGGATTCAGAATTAATTAGCAGCTTTTATTAGTGATTCCTGCAAAATCACTCTTGCACAGTAACACAGACAGACAAACAGACAGACAGACAGACAGACAGACACACACACACGTATATATAATGCAGCAATGGAAAAAAAATATCTAACATTACAACCGTGAAAAACGGAAGGCCTCATCACTCTTTGATGAAACCCCTGTCTTCCACGATAACCCGAATGTCGCGCTAAAATAAATAAATACAATCCCAGAGCACAACTTGAAAGCTCAATTCTCTTTAGCAAAGGCAGTTTTGAAATTCACGCACAGGCGTGCAAGCCAGTTTTGGCACCGACGATAAAGATATCAAAGGTAAGCGCCAGAGCCACAGCTGAAAGCGCGATGAGTCGGGACTCGAAGACTGACGCTGGTGCTGCACCGAGCTCTCTCTGCTGGCTGGTGTGCCATGCCGTATGGTTTAAAGCTACACCCACAGAGCAGGGCTGGGGAATTCATCCTCCAGCAGCCCTGAAAAGAACCAACTTTTTCAGTCCATCAACATGAAACACCGAAGCACCGAATTCGCAAACAAATCAATTTTTAATTTTTTTTTTGTCAAGAAGTATCAGGAACTGGGTCCACTGGGAAGACAGGGTGAGGGTAGTGAAAATAGAACATGCCTTAGCTCTTGTCCACACAAACCATGGCACTGTGAAAAAATGGGCCCTTCTTGTGTCTTACTTAGCCTTATTAATCAAACAGAATACAATGCAGTTTATTTCACAGAGTATAATATTTGTGAAGGTATGTGTAGCTGCGTGTTACAAGCATGACACACACACACACACACACACACACACACACACACGATACACTCTCTTTATTAAGCCAAACAAGCAAGTTAATTGTGACAAAATCATGACCTACAGCTTCCCTTCAGGTAAGTAAAAAATATAAAATTATAAATAAACAAAACACACCCAGAAGGCGTGCATAACAGAGCTCAAACCCTCAGCAACAAGCGAGCAGCACAAAGCCTATGGCAGTGGATGCTGTACAAATGAACGCAAAGCGCACCGGCGAAATAAAATGCAGAGTTAGACAAGCAACTTAGCTCTCGCTAGAGGAGCAGCTAATGAGTTGCGACTTCCTGCAACGCAGTTGCTGCAGGAGTGACATATCACAGAAAGCTGATTTCTGGCTCGCCGGCGCCTGCTATAATTGCTCCATGACACAGTCGGTCTGCTTGCAACAGCCACAGTAAAAATGAGCAGAAAATCTAAGTGTTCCATATCAAGGAATATTTTTACTACCGCTAATGTGACTTAAATACCTTGTTCCACAGTCGAGTAAGCTGGCACCTGCTGCATGAGAACTAGCCAATTACTGTGCAGTGTCTCTAATTTTCTGATTCAATTAGCATGCTTCAGAGCTTTCCAGTATAATTGCAAACTACTTCACAGTTAGCTCTCTGATTAATCATTGCCCATCTGCAAGCCATCGGAAAACTTGGTGGAACGAATTTGTGTATTTTAGAATGGCGGAAGCTCAGCAAATCAACCTCTGTGGCTATTTGAGGCCCTTTCAGCTAAAATTGGAGGAGGTCTGTCATTCGGTGGAATATGTATTGCCGTGGCATTGCTAACGTCGTAAATGATTACTTTAGTATTTTTGGCAGACTGTTCAGTTGACTTCAGAGAGACAAGACCAACAGAGGGAATGAAAGGCTGAGATCAGATAAAGGATTTGACAAGATCCTGCACAGAAGACAAAGCTAGCAAGAAATAAATTACGCTGTCTCAATTTTTTTTCATAAAAATACTTGCACCTTTACATTCATTTAACGGTCCCAGTCCGTATGATTATGAAACTGTTTCCTCATTTTTATGGGACACATCATATTGCACAGCTATCCCTTGAGCACAGCGCACTCACACAGGCCTGACCTAGAATTCACTGTGTTCCCTGTGTTCCCGTTGACATTTCCATAGCGAGATCACCTGTGAGCTTCATCACGGAGGCCGTGCATAGCATTAGGGCTTCACAAAAGCCTGGCAGTGGTGCAACATGTAAAATAAACCCACAGACATGTGACCTATAAGGGCCCCTTTGTTCTTCTTATCCACATGTAATAATGTGCAGACAAAACAATGGTAAGCGCAATGCATATTATGCCTGAATCCGATAATGATATATAACCTGGTGGCTGGAAAAGAATGTAATTCCAATATGTCAGAGTTCTGATTTGGCCACAATTTGCATTGCTATAATAGCTTATTGACTATCTCAAGGTTGAAGGAGGCCACCACAGCTGCATGTAATGACTATGTGGAACAAGTATATTTCAAGTTCTCAAAGTTCAGTCACGTGGGTGGTTTCGTCGATATGTGATGTTTATGCTGGTCTACAACCAAATAATGTGTGACTTTTCTATTTGTGAGCTTATTTCGGTGCCACACAAATGCCTTCCATGTTAGTCAATATGGGTAGAATTCATTAGCCCATGATAATAGCTACGTGGTGTGAACGTACTTCCTACAAACACTGATTTCCTAGGCTAATGATGTTCTGACTGAACTTAATGTTTATAAGCAGGAAGTACAAAACGCTTGAGGACAAAAAAAATCATGGATTTCTGAAAATTTCATTTTAAATTTGATTTCATGCCAACCACTCATATTATAGTAAAACCACAAGTACAACAAGAATTATGATTAAAAATATGAAATAGTCAGTTGCTCTAGATTAGTTGCTGAAACTGTAAAGAGGATAGACCCATGACTGAAAATCTTCAGCAAAAGCAATAAATGAGTAAGATTATGCAGCTACATGCAGAAATTATAGGCAGACTGAGAAAGAGGTTCCTAAACCAAAGAGTCATAGAATGACTGAACTGATGTAACTTTTTCTGGAATTTCCTCAGCTCTTTAAGCTGGACCGTGGATCACTCTACTGCAGAATATTATACCCCTTCACGAAAACTACATGTACACTTGCACAAAATGAACTGGCTTGTGACCACACATTTTTGCACTACATATTCAAAAGTACAATTACGACGACTAAACTAAGGGACCGTAGGTCAAATGCAAACTGTTAATTTATTTCTTACACAAATTTAATGTGTTGGAGACACAAAGCAATATGGCCGCCATACCACACTCCCATAATGTGTAAATGATAAAATTACAGTTCGACAAGCAGAGCGTAATGTAATATGAGTTTTACATTAGCATTAATTCCCAAAAGTCATTAAAATACAATTGCCTACCATCCTGTATAATGTAACGGTATCATTACTGTTCAAATATAACTTATGGGCATCTACAATCGGAGCAAGTGGGGGAAAAAAATGTTGTTTTAAGGGAACAGTTTAAGTAAAACTTTGGTCAGCTATCACTGACAAGGAAGAATAGCAGATCAAATGGTCTCTGCTCGCCTGGCTGTGCACCGAGATAAAGCCAATGCACATTAACAGGGAGAGATCACTCCCACTACAAGAGATGCAGGCTGCAACAGGCATGTAAGCATCAGAACTGGATGGCCGACTGTGTGTCAAGCATCCGGGGAAATGCTGGACCGACGAGTCAAATCCACGGCTACACAGTCCCATATGAAGTCGGGACTCAGGCACAGTGTATTATTATAGTTCTTTTGCAGGATTCCTTTTACCGACAGCAGATTCCAGATCAATCCAGAGATTTTAAATCGGACTGAGATCAGGATTCACTGCTGGCCAGTTTAAAACGGTCCTGTTTAATCATGATTTCATGCTTCTGTTTCCAGGGGTGCTGGGGGGGGGGGGGTGGGGGGGGGGT
>JAODLC010000044.1:23339540-23355680 GCA_026781145.1 Hippopotamyrus pictus | reverse complement strand
CCGCCCCCCCCCCCCCAGGAATGTCGCGGTGCCCCCCCACCCCCCCCCTTCAGCCCAGCCCCGCACGGCTCCCCACTGTTGCCTCCTCCATCTCTCTGCGTTTGCCTTGATCGGGAGGTGACCCCCGCGTGGCCAGGCGGGGCGCGGAATCTGCACCTTAAAATGGCACCTGTGTACTGTTCAACAACAGCGTAAGGGAGCGGACGGGAGTCACAAGCCAGGAGCGGGGCGAAACTGATCAATTCTAGACAGGGGAAGGGTTAAAAAAAATAATTATTACCTGACCTTTGACTAGCTCACAAAACAATTCACATTATCAGAGCACAAAGCTGACCTTAGACTTCTTTAAATGGGAGGGTATTGATTGGTTGATCTTTGCAGACAAACATCGTAGAGCATGTCTGGGGCTGCTTGGCCAAGACGGCAGCTTGGAGGGCGGCGGTGGTGATAAAAAAAATGGAGGGCAGATACAGCACACCATCCATCGCAACAGCAATATGACTTGTCATATATGTAGCTAAATATTTATGTATAAGCTTATGAACATGTGACCACACACATTTTTGGTGTAATATACTGTATATCACACTATTAATGTGTATGTTTAATTTCCTGAAACTTCAATTCAAAAATGCTCTAAAGAACACTGCACCATCACAATCTGCATGCAGAGAATGAAACAAACTGAAAAAGACCAAAAATTCTCTAACACTGATTTTGTAATTAGTCGTTTATATGCATATTTTTTTTTTTTACTTTAGACAATATGACTGACAAGCACTGTATAATGAGCTGAAAAATGTGTTACATTCCCATTGCACATTTTAAAATGAGAAGTTATTAGAAGCGAATAAAAACAAAATGAGCCAGTTGTACGTGGATCAAAAGCAATCCAGTAGGTATGGCCTTTTCTTCGAGTCAATCAAAGTGACTTCTTCATATGATGAATTAATATTGAAATGTGGCACAAGATCTTCATTCATGAGAGGGAGGGACAGAGGAAGAGAGAATACTTCAAGATTTTTAAGAGAGTTTTCTCAAGTTTTCTTAAGTATATGTAATAAAACATTGATTGTTGCAAATACGTGACCCGTAAAATGTGGAGGTTAGTTCTCCCTTCAGACCGGAGCATATAATTATGCAAATAGAGATCTGACAGTGATCTGGTGGACAGTTCCCAAATACAAAGAGAAGAAGTGATGTTTTAACTTTGCCAAAGGCTCTATGGAAATATTTACCATAAAGAAGACTTAAATTAATGCCAGGATAAGGGAGTACACCTGACTTCTGAGCAAATTCAAAGGCCACCCTCAGCCACCCCATCGATATACGCAGAGGGATAACAGAACCCTTCTGGATCGATGACCTAAGGAATACAAATATCTTCATTTATTCATATACAAAATTTAAATGTTTACTGTACTATAATTCCTCAAATTGGATTGTCCTCTCAACACATTCACAGACACACATAGTTGAGTTCATAGTAATAAAGTGTATATTTGCACTCATCAACTGCCGGTGTCTACGAAACAGCGACATGTAGAAAGAATACAAATGGGAGGGAAATAAAATGAAAAGAGTCATGGGAATGGGGTGGGAGTGATCCTCAGCCAAAAGGTCAGCCCGATGCCTCGCCAGCTCAGCGGATTGCATGCAGTCAGCTAGAACTAAGCATGGCACAGCAGTCATGATCCTGGAGCCAAGCCAGGTCCTGAATGCTGCGGGAAGTCTCCAGGCCCCCTTTCTAACTTTTAACGTTTTCATTAGTGCTGTAGACAGCACGTAAGAGAGAGGGAGAGAGGGAGAGGGAGAGAGAGGGAGGGAGACCGGAGGAGGTGCGAGAGAAAGCCATTTTGCCTGCCACAGTAGTGCAAGTCATGCACGATTTTGTTCCTCTATGGAGGGAGAGGATCGGAAAAACAGTGAGGCCACCCTTTCTGGGCCATGGCCCATAAACAGAAGGGACTTTCTCCCTGCTTTTGCCGTGCACTGTGGGTAGCTGGGGCTTGAGCATCACTGGTGGCGCTGACACGTGACACAGAAAACAGGATTAGAAATAGGGACAGAAAGTGCCAAAAACATCACAAGCGCTGTAACCAGGGATTGACATAACTGGCACGCAAGTATGCATTCACCTTTAAAAGCGATACGTGTGGCGATCGATTGTTTGTAACAGCGTGAATGCGTACGTATTTTATGCGCATTTGCGCCGATATGACAAGAAATTATCGTGTACCTCTTTACCACAAATGAAGTACGAATTAGCATATAAAGGTAAATTTCTTGTCATATCGGCGCAAATGCGCATAAAATACGTACGCGTTCACGCTGTTACAACAGTCGATCGCCACACGTATCGCTTTTAAAGGTGAATGCATACTTGCATACCAGTTATGTCAATCCGTGACTGTAACATAATTTTCCACAAAACAGAAGCAACAATCCTAGAGGCATATTCAGGTCAAGCATTGTGTGTTGGAACTAGCGCATGGGCCAACACGGTCAGCAAAATACCAACCAAGTTGCATCAATAAAATACACAGTTAAAATACGAGGCATCCCATGCAATACTCTTCATGCATGCACTATATATAAACACATTAGAACGGAAAAGTAATTAGGCAAATGACAACTATAAATGTCATTAAAATTCCATTCTCTTTAGCTGTGACTCTCCACGGACTTAGATTAATCAAATATTCTTTGTTTGAACACAATAAAACTGCATAAATATGGGCTGGCTCTTTTGATGATTTAAGATAAATTATGTGATTTATGTAATATATATATATTCATATATGAGTAAAGAAAAACACGCAAGAAAATTCAATTAAATACATTTTTTTTTAACTGTCTTGAATTTTTCTAAATAAAAAAAATATCTGCATTTTGCAGGCTTTCTGAATTTCATAATGACATGCTAAGGTTTAACTTATTGACCATTTCAGAATTCTTTGTATTTGTTGTACATGAGAAAAATACAGTTTATTCTTCTTTACTGTAGAGCCAGTTTTTGGCTCTCCCAGAAGGATTTTGCGCAGCTCAGGAAGGAATCTATTTTGTAAGGCTCCCTGTTATTTGATCCATGCAAGCAGGTGAACAAAACCAGCAGGCCAAAAAAGGGGGCGATGAAGGCCACCTTAATACACAGCTGTTACAGTATAAACGAGATGTCTGGGACAATTTAAGAGAATGAGGAGCTACAAGAGGGCGACAAAGCCAAAAAGGGTTTAAGTTGTAGCGTTGCATCTGTGTCAGGGATCAGATCATCCATATAGGGTGTGGTGCTCCACACAGAGGCAACCAATTACATATGACCAGAAGCAACACTCAGTGGCCAAAGGTCACTGCAGATTTCAGCAAATCTCCACAGGCATGGCATCAGATTAAGCCAGAGGAGAGCTTGCCCTTCAACCTCAGGCCGATAAGACCCTTGAAGTCCTTGGCTGACCTAGACTTGACTCTTTCATCTGAGATGCTAACTATACTAATTGCTGTCTGATAGCGGCCTGGTTCCAGACGACTCATTTAGGTGTTTTATATGCGCACTTCCACAACTGGTGACAACTTCACTTAGCAAGGGGTGAGCGAAGCTTTTTGGAGCAAACCCCTCCCTTTCGTTTTCCTTTAATTTCTTCTGTAGAGCAAAAACCAGGTCCCACAGACATCAACAGATGAAGTTACACTGGGTCGGATCTTACAGGCGCGGTTGAGGCCAAACGGAGGATTAAAATGACATCACGTATTTCTGACTTACTTCCACATTTATTATTTCTCACTGTAAGAAAGGAAATAAAGCAGACTGTCTGTCAGGGGGTCCATTAGGGCTTTTCCAGCTCATGTCTCTTCAGAACCACACAGAAGTCAGTTGTCTTAGCGGAAGGCTGCAGTTAGTCCCCTTTCCTCTTAAATTAATCACCTTCGCCAAACTTCCTGTTTTCACACCTCTGTGTCTTCCCTTCAAGATGATGCCGGTTTCCCTTTTGATTCATAATTGACCCACGCCAAGGAGTGACGGCACTACATGTGTAGTGGACCCCTCTGCTTCTTTAAATGCTATGACTGTTTCCTCATATTACATAGCAGGGCAACCCAAGGGACCAGGGGAAAATATAACAGGCGTAAGCGTTTCATTACAGACAGTTCACTACCTCTAAGGTCATAAGTGACGTTTCTGTGAGAGGCCTCCATCCAGAACAAGGCAGGTAAATTGCAATCTATTTACATATTTATGTAACATGCAACTGTCAATGTAAAAAAATCCATCCATCCATCCATCCATCCATCCATCAATCATATGCATGTAATGAAAGAGGCTACTTTAACTCTAGTATGTTTGTTGGCCAACAGGCTAATAGTGTAATAATTCTATTCTATTTGTTACTTTTTATTTATATACTACAATTTGTTTATTGGTTATTGGTACTTTTTTTATGTAATTGTGAATCTTATTTTATATATTGTTTTTGTATTTCTATATCTTTATATTTTACAATTTTTCATTTGTATTGCTCCAAATGGTGGGGGGGGGGGTGGTAGATGGGTACAATACAAGCTAGAATGTTGGCTGGCAGATATTTCCAGTGAATTTGGCTTTGATCACTCTCAACAAATGCTAACTCAAAAGAGACTTTAAGGACATCATGCATTGCCTGAGATTCCAACTTGTTTTGTTCAAAAAATATCCTGTTATGAAGAGGGAATTAACTCTAATAGAATAATATAAATCATATGGTTTAAAAAAGAGTGGATCTCACCATTGCAGGTTTGTGCCAAGTAGTAAAATGCTCTTACAAAACAGCATAACAACAAACAATACCACAGTAATCAATATTTATGAAAATGAATGTTACAATAAAAAACCAGTTTGTCCCAGATGGCAATTAATCTTGTGTTTTATGTATAATACTATCAATGTTAAGTGTATATTACGGCATCATGAAAAAAAAATAAAATTACATTTTTTGCACGATGATTTTACGCAATATATTGCATTTCAATGTAATACATACAATGTCAGTAGAATCAGAATCATCTCAAAACAGCTACCCACTGACCGCCGGGCTCCACATCTGATTGTGATGTCGCTCGGCCAAAAGGTCAAACTGCATTAACCGTGAGTCTATCTGAAATTGCACGGCACCCTTTTGGGTGGCTACAGAATGCATATGTAACAGAAGCTGAAATACTGGCATTACATGTTCCACGGTAATTCTTAAATATGCTAAAACGTGACACCGCCGGCCCAGTGCGCCACGGTTTGTGTGCCTGCTTGCAGTTTCCACTGGTATCATCTCATTCACACTCACTCTGGTGATCCGAGCTTCTCTAGTAGGTTACAAAGAAGCACCTGGCATGTATCCTAGCTGGGAGGATTTCAGCTTTCCAGCGGACGAGAGGCTCGGGATGACGAGCGACGGCATCACGGCCGGATCAGTGTGACCTATCTCATTACTCTGCCGAACAACGAGCGCAGCACTTTCAAAGGAGTTTATAATTACGGCTTCCCAAGTCACAAACAAATCTCGCTTATTACTCCTCTCTCAGTGCCAAGCTGTGGGAAATCATCTTTTAATTGAGGTATGTCCTTAATGTCTGAGAGCTGCTACCATAGGCTGTTTGCACCATATTCAAAGATTCTTAATACAGTTTTTATCTGCCATCGAAGCACGTGTGAAATAAGCCAAGGTCATAGCTGCAGTCATAGTATGAGGGAAGAAATCATTTCAACACTGTTTACACGGCTACACTCATAATTTCCCATTTCCAGGCAAAAATGAAACAAACATTTTAATTTGAGACTGATTACAACTCAAGCACCTTCAAGGAGGTTTAATCATCTTCTGCAATTATGTACATCCTTAATATATTCTCGGCAGTTCTTTGTTTATTAGTTGTGAATTTCCACAAAGACAGAGATTAAAATGTACAACAAACATTTGCAATAAAAATGTACACATTAAAATGGTGTTTTTTTATACCAAAAGTGAACATTCACATAAAACATCAAAAAGGATCGCTTATTGCTTATTGCCAGACTGGCGTATAATTATTAGTATTTTTTCCTCTCAGGATAATTGGTGATATTTTATTTGAAATCACCACAATTCTTGGAATTTTATCGCTGTTATGAAGCCCTTTCAATATGCAGCTCTTATTTGTTTCTAAATATAGCCTAAATGTGCTTGCATGGCTATTTTGAAACAAAACAACCAAGGCAGTTCTTTTCCCTTTTGCCAAACTGCGTGGAAGTGGTTTCATTTTGAGAGGCGCTGTTACTCTGCATCGCAGGAGCCATTTATTTGCCCTGATCGACTGATAAATCCATCACAGCCCAATAATGAAGCATTCAGTCACACACCTGACCTGCCCTGCCGGTATGTCCTCCGGAAGATGACGCGCGAGCGGATCTCTCTGCTGCGTTCCCCCTGTGACAGACCCCCAGCGATGAGGTCTCTGTATACACCTCCCCAGCAGGTACAGTATGCTGCTGCCAAGGATGGCTAAACAAACTGATTATCCAGCACAGATTAACGTACAAACGTTCACGGAGAATACCTTGGCTTCTTTTTTTATTAGTCAGTGATAACCTGAAATGTGGGGGTTAGTCTCTCATCGGGGGGGCTGTATAAAAAAGGGCGCTAAAATAACAGAATATTCACCACTCTGCCACTCTCCTGGGCAAATCGGTCCATGAGCTAACATTTAAATGTTTTATTGCATTTTCATTTATTCATACGGACGGCTGACAGCTTTTTTTGTGATACACGGTGGGCCGTCTCAATAAGCAAAACATGCTTCTGAACTACACGTGCCTGGTGAAGGGCTAATAAAAGAAAACACACTTCAGCCATTTGAATGGGCCAGTTTTGAACATGGAGAGAAATAGCTCTGGGAAGTGCATTACTCCCACTGGCTGCCATCCTTCACGGCAGGTTCATCTAACTGCAACACAAAGTGCCCAACAAAGTTAAATGATTCAACCTCTTCCTTTGTCACTCCAACGAATTAAGCACACCCAGGTAATAATGATGATCCTAATGTATTCTGAAAACACTCACTGTTTATAAGAATAAAATTGACCCTCCTTGTCAAGAGCTCACAGTATCTATCAGTATCTATCCACTAATATGAGAGAAACGTGAAAACATTTTTCAGTTGGGGCGGGGGCTTTACACTTCAGGCCTCACATAAACAAGAAATACAACACAAAAAACATTTGATATATATTTTGGCATTATTTTGTACTACTACAAGACACTACAGTAATTGTATTTTATGGCCTCAACCATAAACAGGCCACCTGTATTCCTAAGGGTTTTCCTTCAAATGTTCATACAAAGAGTAATGACGTTAAACAACCCTATAGTCCAAAGGACTTTTTAGCCATTTTCACAAGATATCCCACAAATATATAGGCAAGAATGGCTCTTAAAAACTTTGAAGGCTTCACCTGACCTTCTGCGTTGCTTAGCAACCGGTTTTCATTTAAAATTTCTAATAAAAAAATCTCCGCGAACAAGATTAAGTCGAGGATGTTATGAGGAAAAAGGCCCAGAGATAAGATGAGATCAACAGGGACACAAAAGGTAGCATAAAGGAACGGCAAGGCTTTTCTAGCTCAAACAGCTGGGGCTACATTTTCACATTACCTTGTGTAAAATGAGTTAGACGAAAAAATAAATCTCCTCACTCATTACAGCTCCCAGCTCAGGACGGTTTGAAACCAAGCTACGTAACTCCATGCCACACTATCCTGAATGGAATATCATTTTATATATTGATTTCAGGATGAAAAGCGAATAAACAGCCCATTCATGATGACCATTGAACACCTTCCTGCTTTAATTAATAATGGACTTGGCAAACAAGAGCAGTTCTTAGATTCTTCCTTCAAAATGGCCAGTAATTGGGTCCTAGTAAATCTATGTGCGGACGCATCGATATGTCTTGCACCTTGATCTTGCACCTGATCCAACATTGGCATTTTGGTATAGACAGTACACAACACAAGGCACTTTAGACACAGGAAAATGAAAGGCGTGGATACAAGTGATCAAAGTTCCCTGGTTCAGAGTTCCCTTGATTCTCAAGAGGCCCGGGGCTTTACGTGGTATGTCAGACGTAAGGCCAGCACCTCATCCTAGCAATCCCCAGCTGTGAGTCGTCTCTTTTGTTTTAGGAAGAAAAAAGTGGAGGGTGCAGAGGAAGGTCACCCAACTGAGGCAGCCTGCTGGGGCTGCTTTCCAGGGCGAACCCGTTTCTGAGTGCCGACCAGACCTTGTACTGGAGGGGGTAGTAGGACTGCGAATAGACAGAGACCACTCAATCAATCATGTCTGCAGGGGAATGTTTCTCACCGGCTGGTTATTACAGATCTGACTAGGGAATTTATGGGATCTACGTGCTGTTTCGGTGTATGGGATCGCTTGCGCTCACGGAGACGATCAGCACGAAAACATGTTGATGGCGCGGATCCCATGACACGAGAAGAGAAAGGTTTCTCCGAAATCCTCCTGCGCTTTTCAAAGGCCGCGTCACATTTATCTGCCCTGTCCGCCTCAGCCGAGTCTGACCCTCGCAGAAACCGAGTCAGGAGAGAATAAAGAAGCTGGCATGAAGCCGCACAATGCCCCCACATTCTCCCTTTAAACTCCATCTCATTACATAAAGCCACAAGCCAAGTGGGTCAGGGCCTGCCAGTCATCTTCTGTAGGAGACGGATCAAAGATGTTTAGGTCCCCATCACGATTTTAAAGAGGAATAGAAAATGAAGGCTGTTTCTTCTGATCCTCCAGGACCAAGAGGGCAAGAGAGACAGAGAAATTAAGAGGTGACTGTAAAAACTTTAAAGCTGTCCTTCCCTTAATCACGTTGCAACAAAGAGTTAAGTATCTAACAGTGAAACAAACACAATTACATTACTTACAGACTTTGGTTTAGTCATTCAACAACAAATGCAGAGGATTTTGAAATGATGAAGCTGAGCAATATGGCAGAGGTCTTTTTCTTCCTCTAGAGAGGAGTGAAATGCTGCAATGAGTTATCTGAGCACTATTTATAAAGATACCCTCCACAGTTCAAAAATAACTGAAGGAGACAGGTCAAGTTTGACCCCCGGGGCTTGGGCTACAACACTGGGTGCTTTGGGGTCAGTATTGAGGGAACCCATGATTGCTCTTCAATGGTGTGCCAAAGGCGTTTTGAAATGTCTTATAGAGAACCGACAGCTAGAAGCAAACTTCTGATCTCACAAAAATTTGCCATTTCTTTCCTCACATTTTACACCAGAGAAATTCTCTGAAGCACTGTAAGCTGCTCAGTACTTAACGGAGTTAAATATAGTGAGTGCAATTGGACATGCATACAGGCTATGCTGACTGTCATACATTTTAAATTGAAAATTTAACTCACACTATTTTTAATTAATTTAACTGAAAGTGTAGAAAGAAGGGAAACCTCAGGACTATACATTAAACTAAGCAAAATGTGGTCCTCAATAAAAATGCAATTAAGGTTAATTACAAACAGGTTTTCAGATCCTTGTACTAGGGCAGGACATGTAATTAAAGTTTAGATACACATTAACTTACTTTGTTAACAATCAATCACTGGTTGAGTTCAATATGTTCTTAGTAATTAATAATTGAGCCGGGAAACAAATCACCGAGGTGAAGGTACACTGTCCAGCTTTGCATCATTAGGATTCACCAGTTGGGTCAAAGCACTTTTAGTGGAGTGGGGAGGTCTCTACAACCCTGTGCCATTAGAACAACAGATGGTCTCAATGTATTCACTTTACTAAAATCCAAAAAAATCCAAATAACCTTTGACATGCATAAAATACCATAAAAGGGCAGCTCAAACGGGACTATTAAGTGAAGTTCTTCAACTTCTTCACTCACTAAGGAGCAACACAACATCAGAAATTCCATACCAGTCAGGGGCAAATGTAGGGGAAAATATTACTGGGAAAAACGTCCACACAATCTATATAAAACTTAGTTGCATAAGGCAGTCATTTCAATTCAAATAACTGACAAGTTCATTTAGGTTCACTCTACCCAGGCAGATGCAGAAAACACAGCAGTGTTCTCATTCAGATTGCAGGAGAACTTGAATGCTAGAATGCAGCCTTTGATTGGGCCAACAATGCAACTGGGGCCTTCTGAAGCACACAGATCTCTGTGGGAGAACAGGCTTCAAGAACGATCCAGCCTATCTCTGCATTATTTTCCACTGTGTCCTGCGAGTGGGTAAAAGATGAAATCCTGCTGGTTTTTCGGGTAGTTGCAGGCAGTGAAGCATCGGCCTTCTAGTGAAACTCCCCATCCGGACAAACGGAACGGCGGAGGGTATCTGTGAGTTTTTTTTCCACAACAAAGACAATAAACAGAGATGTCAGCATCACCCCCCCGGCCCTGAGTCATGCTGGTACCAGTATTGCTACACGGGCAATCAGCAGCAACAGAAAGCTCCGCCTCCGGCTCTGCTGCAGGCCACACAGAGCACAGGCTCTCACTGCCCTGGCAACCAGCTTCAGTGGCTCCTTGTAGCGCTTCATTCATCTGAACGAGAAACTTCTGTCTCTTTGTCTGCTCGACCTCTTGGCCATCTGTATGTGAGCTGTCCCTCCTTGGCGGTCTTCCAGCGGAACGAGTCGGGGCTGCCACATGAAGGGGACTGTCGATGGGTCCAACGCTGGTGCCCAAGCTTAGACCTACTCTTGAACGGGCCCTATCCGTAAGACGGTTCTTGCGGACATAATAAGGGAAAAAATTAAAAGGCTTTGCTAAGTTGTTTGGCTATCAGTCCTCTAGTGATTACCCATTAATGGAGGTATTTCAGAACTTCCTAGGGGTGTTTCACCAGCTATAAATTTGAAAAAAAACCTCTAGAGGAAGAAAAAGACCTCTGCCATATTGCTCAGCTTCATCATTTAAAAAAAGGACTGTACAGAAATAAATGGTAAATCGCAAAGGAAATCTTCAAGGAAGAAATATCTACTGGCATATGTCAAGTGCAGACTCTTCAGAAATGTCAAATGCACAAATGATAGTTGTGTCACTTTTTGTCGTTGGTCTCTGTTTTTACGCCCCAGGTTCCCAGTACCCACCCGATATGTAGGCCAGTCTGCAGCGGGCTTGGGGTTGGTCTACAGGAGTAGCATCGTTTACAGCACAATTCCATTCATTAAAACCGATAAACCATCTTGCGCAGTGCATGATAACCATCTCTTACGATGGCAGCCTCATTTCAGCGGCCAGTACAAGCACAGGCACTCTTCGTTAGTGCTTGCAGATAGACTCAGGATGCACAGATGGGGCAGGCATGGTACGGCAAATCTAGCAGCCCAGTTTCGGTTTAGCAAAACCTCACACACAAACTCAGCTAACATCTGAGATCCCGCTTGTCCCAGGCAGTGAAATGCTCTCCCTCACATCACTAGAAAATAGCAAGGCAGTTTTTACTCAGTAAAATATACGAAACACACGCATAATAAACACACAGCAAGGTTAATAAAAATGCAACCATTCATACAATAACATGAAGTGTGGTGCCATTTTTAAAGGAGTGGACTCATGCTGTGAGATGGAGCGAATGTGTTCTATCATTTACATGCCAGTGATAAATATGCTCCACCCACAGCCAGGACAGTGTTTCTACAGGAAATGTACGAACAGAAATAATCATGGCGGCTGGAAGTCTAAAGCGAGGGGGGAAGACCTGGCAGCCTCGGGCACATGACCCAAGCAAGCCGGGGGTGAGAGTCGTGCGGTTACCTGCGGAGATGCGGGGGCAGTCGGGTAACATGGTCTCCAATGGTGTATCCAGAGGCTCAGTGCTCGACACCCAGTTACAGCAGTGCTGCAGGAGACAAGAACAGGCAATTAAAAGTTGCGTGACTCATTTCCCAGGTGGCCTTGATCTGTACATGGTCAGTGGCAGCGACCCCCCCTCCATGTTCAGGGTTATGACCCCGCCCCCCTGCTCTCCCATCCTAAGCTGGCAGCGTTGCTGAAGACCAGAATGTTATTCCATGATTATCTCTTAGAAACACACTAAACCCCACCTCTTTGTCACCACTGAACACACATAACCTTTGGCCTTTCATGGAGATGTTCACATCCGATGTACTTAACACAAAGCAGAGGAATGGCCCAGCCTATTAAATTACGAAAAGGCGTAGAGTGCTTTTAAGGGGAATTATAAGCATTTGTGGGAATATGAACATTTCTGACTGTACTGTACAGAAACAGTGCAGCCCCTCCCTGTCTCCCTTGCCCTTGTCACCAGCTCCCGACTGCCCTAGACAAGCCTGTCCCAGCCAAACATGGCTGGCAGGGCAAACTGCACCTACTTCTTTAATGGATACACCACACAGCCCCAGGTCAGGTCACATCAAACCAGCGGCAGCCTGTCCAGCCCCCTTAGCCCTAAAGCCTTCTGCCAGCAAGGGGTCACTACGTCCCATACAGAATGGTGTTACTGGGCCACTCAATGGTGTGTGTGTGTGTGTGTGTGTGTGTGTGTGTGTGCGTGCGGGTGCACTGGGGGAAATCCCACACTAAACAAACTGTCCTTTTCTGTGCCATTCATAACGACATTCTGAATAAAAATATTTATCCCCAAACTAATAGCATAATTCTTATTTTTTTAATGGGGAAGAAATGAACAATATTTGCACTGATTGGTATATTGTAATAAAATAGTTAGCACTCCTCCTCATGGCATATAATGCACTGTCGGAGCACGGAGGCTTGTGTGTATCAGGGATGCTAAGACCTGTACTGGCTGGAGCCTTTAGCTCCTATCAGGGTCACCCAAGGCAAACCGGATTCAGCAGGAGTGCCAGACCGTTTTGGTGTCAGATGATCATGGTAGGGACACTATTTCCAATTGTGACCGGTAAACCACTTCCGTACCTTATCGAGAAAACCTTATGGACAAAAACATGGAATGATTCACCCTTTCACTACGACAGCTACACATATATAGGAAACTTATACCACAACAGGCAATGTAGACAAAAAAGAAATTGGAAAGTTTAATGACCAGATTTGCGGCTGAAATAAGCCAGACATGCGAAGACTGAGGACTGGAATGCCAAACCTGAAATGGACCTGGAGACAATTAACTGCTGCACACCAAGCAACCTCTTCACCAATCCATCGATCAAGCAACCGAAGGGTCATATATAAACCTGGACGTTCTCGGACACCTGGATGACCAAACTGAAGCTATGCTATTTTGGATATCGTATGAGACAACTCATTAGAGAACAAAATGGTCAGAAAAGCTTGACCTATTGACAGAACATAAAAAAAAAACACAACTCTTAAGCAATATAACGTTCATTTCTTAAATAGATTTTTTATCTATATAGAGCAGGTTTCTGTGACTAGGAATTTTTTAAGAATAATATCTGACAACATATTTAATAACCAAAATCATATCCTTATGCACTTTCACTGACATGTCAATCAAAATTTGTGTTTGGCATTTTTGATAAAATGCCTGTAATCACTAAACTGGGGTTATTTAACCCCAATGCAGCTGAGCAAACGAGAATGCTTTTATGTCATTTTAGATTTCGTGTTCCCCAGTCACACATCATGGAACTAGACCTCAGTTTAGAAAGACCACTAGACTAGTAAATGAAGTGGTTTCTTTTTATTCCTTAATTCATTCTGTCTGGAATATGTTAGCTGTGCAGAAGCACGGGACAGAATTTCAAAGGTTCAAGTATCAACCGATAAAAGTTTGACGGATTCTGAATTGATTTTTCAGAGTAGCTGTACTGTTTAGCGCCAGTGAGAGCTGCAGTAACATAGGCAGGGCCCCCATATAGGACTGACAAAGTGAAATTCACAAATAACATCTTCTGCCTGTCTCAGGAAAGTGTCGATCAGACACGCCATCGAACCTCTTCCAGAAAACAAACATGATGCCCTGCAGAATAAGATATTATTCAAAATAAAAAAACCATATACAGAGTCTGTAAACTCTCCGGTATTAACACTACAAAAGAGAGCATTTTCGCTTGATTAATTCACACTAATACTGAAAGATGCTAAACTAAAAGTTTGCTGCAAAACAATATCTGAGTGCTGTGTGCTTACGTGTGTGTTCTGCGTGTCAGGTTTGTGTATGCAAACAGCCAACATTTGCATAAGATTATGGAACAGAAAAATATCCCTTCAGGCACCCAAATCCACTTGTTTGCCAAATAAGATTAGGTATGAGAATTCTCCAAATTACACAATTACTCAAAGTCATAAACAAACTGGAAATCCTTCACTGCAGGGATGGAGGACACGAAAAGCAGCACCCTGTTCCCTTCAATAATTCATCTCACTTTTCCAAAACCGTTCATATAGCAAATTCCTTTGCCTCGGTTGGTGTGAAAATTCCTGAGGCTGATGACTGTGCATGCAGAGAGGCAGAAATAAATCCGGGGAATAGGTGAGCGTACACCAGCACCATGGAAATGAAGACATGCGGAGGGTGAGGGGGAGTTCACCCTAAACCCACTACTGTCTTCGCTTCCCTGGAATAAAGTCACACACAACTAAAGAGTAAACAGGGAACCCAAGACTCTCAAAGCAAGATACAACGGAAGGTGACGGATACCTGGGAACCTGTTGGGGAAACGGGATGATGTTGAGACGTAGGGTGATATTAAAAGCCAACATAATCTTGGTGTACAAAAACATAAGGTAACACAAGGCGTGCAGGTGTCGTCCAGCCAAGATAATGGCTCCCATCCTGTACGACAGAGTTATCTGATCCATCATGCATTAAGAAAGATAAAATAAAAATGCTAAAATACAGCATGCAGATATAGCCATATCCATCCATGCAGTCATCCTCTAGAGCAGTCTTTCCCAACCCCATCCTCTTAGACCCGCCTCATTTCTGATTCCTCCCAAGGGACCGGGTTGAGAAACACTGCTCTATAATACTGCACCAGGTGATAATAGGTTATATCAAATGGCTATTATCTAATCAAGAGGGGGACTACATTTACATATTGAAAGAAAAACCTATGGGCATATCCAACTAAAAGGCCTAATCTAAATAAACTGGAAAAATTCTTAGGATGGCCTGTGCTTTTAATGGAACACTTCCCTAAATATTAATTCCTCCCATGTCTTGAAGAGCTTCGGAGCTCCCTGCCATCATTTTTGGATCGTCTATGAGCCATGTTATAGAGCCATGTTATAGAGCTATGTTACAGAGCCATGTTATACAGCCATGTTATAGAGCCATGTTATACAGCCATGTTATAGAGCCATGTTATACAGCCATGTTATAGAGCCATGTTATAGAGCTATGTTACAGAGCCATGTTATAGAGCCATGTTATAGAGCTATGTTACAGAGCCATGTTATACAGCCATGTTATAGAGCTATGTTACAGAGCCATGTTATAGAGCCATGTTATAGAGCTATGTTACAGAGCCATGTTACAGAGCCATGTTATAGAGCCATGTTATAGAGCTATGTTACAGAGCCATGTTATAGAGCTATGTTACAGAGCCATGTTATACAGCCATGTTATACAGCCATGTTATAGAGCTATGTTACAGAGCCATGTTATACAGCCATGTTATATTTTCAGCAGGGTTGATTTTTATAGCACAGTACAACACGCTTTTCCTCCATCCAGGATGAAGCATGCACTTTGTTTAACCTTTTTTTTAATCAATACATTCAGTTTACTTTAACCAGTGGTTGCATCTCGCTGCTGTTATTTTCACCTCCCGAAGCACAGAGCAGACCTGCACGCGGGGACGGACGACGCCGTCCGCCCGACGTCTGACCCATTATCTCCGTATCACCTGTCACACCACGCGCTGATCTCTAAATCAAACCGGTTCTCAGCTCGCCCCGAAATCCAATAACCTCGGCCCTTAAGAGGAGAATTACTAAAGTCTGACAAGGCAGGGTTCAGGATGGAGGGGGAATTGGAAACCCGGCATGCCCTCGGCGAGAGGTGTTGCTTTCCCTTGTGAAACCTGCTGGGCGATCGCCAGGATTTGATGCAAAAGGAGCGTTAGTGCAGAACAGCAGTGAATAATGCACTAAGATATACGGGGGGGGGGGGGGGGCAAAATAGCAGAAACATCGTCTG
>JAODLC010000044.1:23298708-23324121 GCA_026781145.1 Hippopotamyrus pictus | reverse complement strand
GTGTTCGATTTTAGCTGCAAGCCTGATGATTCTCTGAGACTTGGGTATGGAGGGGATCTGCTGGATGGGCTGTGTGTGTGTGTGTGTGTGTGTGTGTGTGTGTGTGTGTGTCTGGGTTATGTATATATTACACTGTAGGGAGCAAATGTCCCCACAATGTAAGAAAACCATATTATTTTGGCATTGTGTGGAGCATTTTTTGGTCCTCACAAAGGGAAACTTAATTTTATGAAAATCAGTGCCTCCAATCAAAAAAATTAAAAATTCAAAAGTCTTGTATTTTGTTTAGCTACTTATGATTTAAGGTTAGGGCTGCATAGGGGTTAAGGTTGTTAAGGTTGGGGTTATGCCTTTAGAAATAAATGGAGAGTCCCCACAAAGATATAGATGTGTGTCTATGTGTGTGTGTGTGTGTGTTTTCTGGCTCTTGGCTATAGGGTTTAATAGAAGGACTGTTGAGCTGCTTCATCAGACAGTGAGAAGGAGAGAAAGACGGGGCAAGAAAGACAGAGAGAGAGAGAGTGAGAGAAAGACTAATAATTCTCCTGCGATGTCGGAAAAAGTACAACATTATTAAGATATTGGCGGTAAAGTTTTAACTTCCCCTGGACTGAAATGTTAGAGATGAACTCTGGGTAACACTGACTTGGGGAAAACAAAGTGATCAATGCAAGAGCTCACCGGGCTCCCTTGGACAGGCCAATCAATGCTAGAAAGAACCTTGCCCAGGGCTTTATGCAAATAGAAGCACGTCCTGTAACCTCGGAAGCGAACATGCGCAATAGATCAATGGGAGCTGATAAAAAAGCTTACAGCTATATCAGCCTCTGCCAGTAAATATGTAATGATGAATCCCCGAAGACTCAAGTGAACTCTTAAACTGGATTTCCACAGCAGGATGAAGTGGGGGGGGGCGGGGGGTGGCACACAATAAGAGAACAACAACAACAAATACGAACCATCCCATCCAATGAGCTAGAAAGAATCTCCAAGAAAAAAGGAAAGATAAAAAACAAGCTTCAAATTCCAGTACTTGAAATATAATGATTAACCATAATGTCTGAAACATTATAAAAGAAAAAAGCAAGAAAACAAATAGACTAAATAATAAACCAAAGTCACTGAGAGTATCTTATAAAATACTTCACGGTGGATTGAAAACACAATGTGTTTTCACAGAAAAATTCTCTAATTACTATACATACAGTAAAGTATATATAGATTCAGCTTGGTTGCAACTTGCCAGTAATGATAAAAATTTAAGAAAAAAAAAGTGTTTTCTATACGGCTGTATATTACTGCTACATCCTGGTTGAAATAATCATTAAAGCAAATTTCAAGAGAGCATTAATACATAATCAAATCAAATGATCTCAGGGTTATTCCTAACAATAATAATCTTTAAGACTGTATTTCAGCATGAAAATATCTTCAAAAGCTGCCAATCCTGCTGTTTCCATGTCAAAATAATAATAATAATAATAATAATAATAATGGGAAAATTATGTTTACAGAACAACTACAGAGCATCCGCCACTGACATATTAGCGGTATGTGAAGCAGAAAGCCCTGATTCCATTTCCATCTAGCAGTATTTCAAAATCCACCACAATTAAACCGTAAAGTTTCGTTACAGATCAGCATCTATTGAATTTAGGAGTCTGCAAATCCCTACCAAGGCAGTATATACCAGCCCACAGACACAGAGAAAAGCAACACATCCTCTCATCAAAAATAAGTGGAAAAGAAACTACAGATGTGCACATGTGGCCCCATGGAACGTTTAATTTATATAAAAGAAAGTCAATTATCATCAGAATGAAAGATTCAGTCGTTCAAGAATATAAACATTAGTGCTGGACAAGGCGCGCATTCTCTGCTGCTGTTAATTAGCTGATTAGCAAATCCGTTTCTGAGGAAAACAGCAAAAATGCGTAGTGATCAACAGAAGATAATAGTCAGTATGCTTAGCTGTGGTTGCAGCTGTAGGGAGGTGCATTGGCCAGAGTGGACCAATGGCTCACTCGTAAAAACATCTAAGAAGCTTTTTATCAACAACAATGAGCAGTGATCACCTGAAGATAAGCCAGCATTTTGATGCATTTTTCCTTTTAAAAAAACAAAAACGTATGAAACATTTTCCTGGTTTGTCATGTTACTGTCCACCCATCTTCAAACTGCTTATCTTGGTCAGGTTTGTAGGGAATTGGTGGAATCAGTTGTTGGTTTCCCCACATAATTACCTTCTCAACACAAGATGCCACCAAAAATACAGATCATCAGGCTATACGTAGCAGGATTATAAGGCACTGAGTTGTAATGGTAATTACGAGCTTCTGTATCCGAAATCAGTGGATATTTTATATGAAGAAACAAACCTGTTACATCCTTGATAAGATGCATTTACAGTGATTTTACATTGCATTTACAGTGGGTAAAACTTTTCACTTCAGTATGACATCTAACTGCATTTGTTTACACACGAAGTTTGTGTGTGACAGTTGTGTGTGTGTCTGTGCTGGGGTTTGGGTTGATCTGGGCAGAGTAGCTGATGACAAAATATCTGCCATTGAACATATCTGCCATGTTTTAATCAACAGGGCTATTTTATTTATATTCTGAACAGGACTTGGCAGAAAAAAGAACATAAGGGTCCCATTCATATCAGCTTTGGTCATTTAAAACGGCTCTGAGCATAACTGGTGACAAAAACTCAGCCTTCTAGGTGCAACAACATAAAATAATTTGCTTTTGCCCTAAAAACAGCATGACAGATGCCTGGGTGGTATTTATGCATCAGTTACTTCAACACAAAAATGGATACTGACTCTTCAGAGAACAGCACCTAAATATCGCTACTACAGACGCTCTCTTCTTAATCTGCTTGTAGGAGGTATCCGTTTAGACATTTCTCGTGTGCAAAGCACCTTTACGACAAATTGAAATCAGTTAAAAACATACGTGGATGGCCCACTGCTGACAGACACAAGGTGCCAGTGCTGGCCATAATGGCTTCAGTGCGAGAGGGAAAAAAAAAAAAAAAGTCCCAGCCAATTGGGTGAGCAAGTTCCCCCCATGACCCAAAGCACAGGCCTCTACAGGGAGTTGGGCAAAAGGGAACCTCGATAAGGGCGGCATGCAAAATACGACTACAAAATCATGGGAAAGAGAAAAAGATGCCGCATATTGAAGCCAGATCTTTAATGCTATTGTGCATATTCCTTTCAAACTATCAAACATAATTGATTTCAGGCAATGTCATTTGCTTCCCCACATAATGCAGGTAAAAATTTAAATGGAAGGGCATGAAGGACATTTGTACATAATAATGGTCAATGGGAGAATTCAGTGGTGGTACAATGCGACGTCTGGAAGAATGTCCTTGGTCTATCACTGTAGCAACCAGATGAAGGTATGGTCATTTATAGACGACCAATCAATTTAAATGAAAATCAAACCTCAAACTACAGCGATCGAACGGCAGGACTTGCTCATGCACATTAACAGATAGGGATCCTCATCTGGTAGCAATTCTAACAAACGGATTGACGGAGACAAATGAAAGATAATATTTCTGCTCATGATCGGGCAGATACATACACACATAAACACACACCCACGTACCCGCCCACACGCACACACAGACACACACACAGTCAGCAGGGCGCACGATGCACACAAACAGGGATCTAGCTCAGCTGAGAGCTCAAGTCCCGCTGTGCGGGCTTGGCAGACACTTTTGTCATGGTGGTCCTTTTGTTTCACTTCAAACAAAATGGGAGGCTTTGCATACAGCTCCACTAATTTCTGCTATTGCGCCCCTCCATTTATCATCGCCTCTCACCCTCGCCTCCCTAATGTGTTTCTGATTGCAAGACTAAATACTCCTCTTCTGCTATCTGGGATGCCGGCCGTTATGGGCAATAGCTGACGCAAAACACAGCCACTCATCAGGAATGAATGCTTCCCGAAATGGGGATAACTGAGAAAGTTTGGGGCATTCCTCACCGACGGGGCAGAACCACACTCAAAGAGACAAAACTATGTGAGCATACCAAACACAAACAGTGACATTCAACAATTAGCCACAAAATTTACTATTCGCCCCATTCTTTTGTTTTGGCTCCGCCACCGTCGCAAAGATTCTGAGGCACTGCGTCACTACGACAGACGAGAGGCGCCCCCCCGCTCCCGTCACCGGTCTCAGTATGTCCGAGGGCCCCCTCTGAAAACGCACGAGTTAATTTCCCCAGTGGCTTGCTGCAGGAAACTGACGGGAGGTGAGACATTTCCGGTGCGCCGTCTGTGCCAGCTGCGGCCGCGCCAGGCTTTGGATTCGGGCCGGAGGAGCCTGCGGGCGAGGTGGGCAGAGCTGGCAAATGAGGAGCGGCGGAGCCGCGCCACACCAGCGCAGGAAGAGCGGAGATGGAGGGAACTGTGCGGCAAAACCATTCTGCCACACGGCGTTTCCTGCTCGACAGGAAGCTTCCAGGCCCAGGGGAGGCGGGCGGGAGCGACGCGGCTCGCCGACGGAGTGCGGACGGCAGACAGCTCTGGACCTCGCCACTGTCCAAGTGGGTTAGACACGGCGGGGGTCTGTCTGACAAGCAAGTAAGGGTAACGATGGCAGGTGGGAGGCGGCCCAGAATAAATGCTCCCGTGGTTTATGCAGTTCCTCCAGCACGCCGGTGCTCAGCATCAGGCTAGGGGATGCGTGCGTCTTCACATACAGCCACATACAGCCAGTCGCTGCACCTACCAAGCTAGTCCCCAGTCAAAGAGCCAGTCGCTTCCAAAGGGTGCTGCCATTTTGTACTTTGCCCTGTAATTCTCAAAGGTCTACCAAAAGAACAAAAAAAAAAGATGGCTGGCCAATGATAATCCACTTCCTCATCCTGAATATTTTATTGGCTAGTCAGTGCCGCTATCCAGAACACCACTCGTGTTTTAAGCTTCTGGTCTGTGCTAACAAGCAGCATGCAACCAGCTGGTCAGTACCTCCTGTCCTCCCTTGTCCTACATATTACAGATGGCACATGATAGTTTTGACAAATTGATTATTTCCATCACGCCACTGTAACTTTTTCAGTCTTACCATAAATGGGAAAAATGGCTTTTCCTCTGTAGAACTCAAGGAAACAAAATGTATTGTGAAACCCCACAGACCTCCATGTGTTCTCCAGCCTGCCTGATAACTAGCTTCCCCAGGACAGTAAAAAATGGAAGTTTGGCTCACAATGGCCCATCCCTAAACTTGAAGATCCCACTCCCCAGGGAGACCCCATCCCTTTACTTCCTGTTGTCCCCCCTCCCCACAGGCCATATAAAGCAGTGCGGGAGAATGCTGAAAGCCAGCAGTATCAGCCTGATGAATGGCCCTCCTGTTTTCCTGTTTTATCTGTTCCTCGGTACTTAATAACCTGAAGCACAGGTCTGACCTCCTTACAACCCCAAGCCAAAAACTTTCCCAGTCAAATCCTGCAGAACAAATCTCAAACCACACAGATTTTCTCTAATCACCTAATTCATACATGTCAAACAACAATGATCTCCAGGAAGTCTCTAAATGCGGAGATACAATTAGAAATTGGAGGGCAAATCAAGGATTAAATGCCATTATTTCTACAGTACTGGTACTGGAGGGTCTGCAACTAGTTTCTTGGCATCTTAGCCACATGTGGTCCACTAAGCTTTGCCTCGGCACATTAGGTCAGCTGGCACGGCCCCGCACACACCTGGGAATGGTATGCTGATGCCTCTTCCTGGTGCTCCTCTGACTAATCCCTTCTCCGCTGTCAGAGAGATAGCCTCTTCCTTCCTGGGAGAGCGTCAAGTCGCTCTGACCTAATTCCAGTCACCGGGAGCAGGGCATAATGGCGGCAGAACGGCCACACAGACGGGCTAATATTGCTCATCTCCTGCCTCGCCACAAGAGTGCCGCCGGTTCATTTGCCTCCCTTAACATGTGTCTCATCTGCCAGCGGTTCAAATGGTGGCAGCGCTGTGCTCCAGTTCCACACCCAGCACTGCACATGTATACCTGTATGCGACAAAAACACCCCCCTGAGCTTGTTCAAAATAATATAATATAATATAATATAATATAATATAATATAATATAATATAATATAATGTATTGGAGTTCCCTATTTAGATCTGAACTAAATTAAGGTTTGCCTACATTACACTGCTAGGACTATAATTCTGTTCTGATCTAGACTAATGCCAAACTACTTTTCATTTGTGCCGCCGCACTCTTCAATCAGCGCTAAGGTGGTAAAGCAGTCGGCTGGCTTGGTTTTGTCCACTCCGCTCAATATCTGGCGGGAGTCGATCGTGACCTGGTTAACCAGTGACCGGCGCAGAACAGCTTGATGAGGCTATTTCATCATGTGTGCGCAAGACGTTAGCCAGTCCAAACGTGGTTGAGAGAGGATCCCGGGAGGCTAGGGGTAGGGAGGGAACGTTCACTGTCATACTCATCTGAGTGCGACTTTTTAATTTAAATTTCAAGCCCCGGTTACCGGCAGATTGTTTAAAACACGCAGAGGGTGTTGTGTGGACATGCTCGCCACAATGCAGAAATAATCATAATTCTTTGCTAAAGGTCTTCATGTTTTATTCTGTCTTGGCGAATCTGTTGGGAACTCCAACGTTCACCTTGACTCCTCATAAAATGTGCAACACCTGTTCATCCACAGTCATACATTTTTATGACTTTATTTTTATGACTTTTATTAAGCACAACTGGGGTAGCGATTCCTTATACAATGATGTGCAAACACACACAGCCCATACGCAGAGTGTATATATACATTCAAAGCACGCATTCTGGAGAGCAGAGAGCTGTTTGCACCCACATATACGCTTGCTGGGAGACAGATGCCTTCTTACGTAACTGCTTATATAATATGCCCTGGCCTCTTAATAAGCATACTCCTCTTACACAGTGAGAACGGGGGTTTCTGTGGGGTTATGAACTGCTCGCCGGGCACCACAGTTCACAGTCCATGATCAATGAACCGGGCAACTTTATGGCTTTCCAGGATGAAAGCTCGTCTAGAGGAGCTGGATCATTTTTCTCGGGTGAGAGCGGTGCCTGGTGTGCCCGCGCGGGCGAGCAATGCCAGCACTGAGACGGCACTCAGGCGGCGGCGAAACGAAACTGACGGCAGACGAGTGTGTTCCTTCTCACCGGAACACCACCCCGACCCCTACGCAGCCCCCGGCCTGAATCACGCAGAACAGGCATGCGGAGAATCTGCAGATCCCTTACCACCGACAGTGGCCAAAGCATCCTGAAAGAGGGATGAAGAAAGAGAGGGGAAGGGAGGACAGAAAAAGAGGGGCGGGGAAAAAAAAAGACCAGCATTCATTCAGACATAAAGCTTTCCTCCTTGCAGCAACACACTCTCATTCAAAGGCCTTTAGCTCCTCTTTGACGTAACTATAATTAGTCCATACACTGTGTGAAGTGTTTAAAAGAAATAAAATTGCAATGAAACAGTTCAGCGCTCCAAACACAGGTTACATGGCTGGAGCATAAAAACGCGGGAGAAATTAATCTGGCCGCGTTTGATGCGCATGATCAGAAACGTGTTTATTAAGTGGAAAGGGGAGCCGTAATTAACCCGCAGACGGCTTGTTTTCTTTGGGGCTTCTCATGTGTCAGGTGGTTCATCCCTCCCTTCCTCCCACACCCTCTGGACAATTTTCCCTTCAATTACTTGAACGTTTTACACTGCTAATTCAGGCTGGGGAGGCAGCACTTTCTTACGAGTAAACAACAAAATGAAAACAAAATTAGTCACTGGGCTAGGATGTTCATTATGTTGCCTGTGGTGCTACCATCACACCAAGCTACAGTGATGATCAGTTAATTCAGGGAGTAACAGGTGCGGGGAAGGGGTCGGAGCTGCCCCACCCAGCAATAATTCCACAGAAATAAGGAAACGTTATCCCCTGGGCTAATGTCATTGATGGAGACCTACCCAGGGGCGGATCTAATGGGCAGGCCCCCCTAGGCCTATTGTGGCCACCCCAGTTGTGACTGCAGACCAAAAAATAAAAACGAAACACGGAGCAGGTATTTCTGCAAACCAGAGCTGTCCCACCTGTTGATCATGGCATGTGTCCAACTCAATTGCGGGATAATTAATGGATAATGCTCACAACTGGCAATATGTACTGAGAGGGGACCCCCCCCCCCAGAATATTACCCCATTACCACTCCAGTAAAACCATTTTGGCTCTAGTCTGGCCGCCCCATGGTACCAGGTCCCAGACCCTACCTAAAGAATAAAAAGCTGCTGTAACATACAGGGAAAAAAATTTAAATGAGGGCCCTACAACTTGGGGCCCTGGGCCTTGGCTAGCCCCCGCCCCCGGCCCTGCATCCCCAAGCAGAGAAACCAGGTGTTTGGTGTGTGGAAAAGGGACCTCAGTCAGAGTACCCATCCTCCAATAGGCCATCATGTTCTGAGAGAGGGACCAATCAAAAACGTCCATTGAGGGTCCACTGAGGGGGCCTGCAGCAACAGAGCCAGCGTGCAGGCCAGGAGGAAGGAGGAAGGAGGCTCAAGTGTTAACATCACATCACTGTGGCTATGATTCTGAAGAATGATAGGAGAATGATTGGAAGAATGATAGACACTGTATACATCGTATAATGCTTCCACGGTCTCCAGGAAGCTGAAGAGGATGGATAACATTCGGTGCGTTAGAGGTTTAAATGTAACAGTTTGGCTTTTATTTTGATTCACTCTCATCTCTCTAAAGCCAACAAAGCAAGAGGATAAGAAAATAAGAAAAATAAATCTAGGTGGCCACATTCTCCAGGTATTGTTTCATCTTAAAAAATACACATATGGGGAGAAAAATGTAAAAAGAATAAAAATAGATAAAACAGCTCTGCGATTTTAGTGGGTAAGTGCCCCCCCCTCCCCGTACTTTCAAAAGAAAAGAAAAATGGTTTAAATAATTTGGGTTCACACAGAGTCTAAATGGGAATCAAAGCGGATCAAAGAATCACTGGGCCTTGCTATCAGCTGTCACCAGTTAGCACTACTAGCACTAGCTAAGAGTTCAAAAGGCCCTGGCCTTATATGCGTATAATGCAGACACAACCGATAATATATAAAATATAGAGACTGTGAAACTTCAAATGGAATAGAATGTGACAAAGCAGAATAGAGAAAGTAACTTTCCCTTGGAGGTTAAAAAGGCTCTTTTTTCCTCGCTGGGCCTCCTACTTTGCATGCTACGCACCAAAGCCTAATAGAACATTATTTTTTTAGATCCAGAGGAAGTGTATTTTGCCGCAGGACAAGGATGAACTGGATTGTTTACAGAGGCAGCACTTTCTCAAAGAAGCTAAACGTTATTTATTTTTAATCATTCGATGCCTTTCCCACAAGCAGAGGGTGGGAAGTACAAAGGGGTAGAGAAACTCTTCGTACTCACCAGCTCTACAAACAACAAGCCGCCATAACTGTGTGCGATGAAGAAGACGTTCTTCGCGGCCGATTTGGATATGAAGTTGTCCCACACGTACAGAACATGTTCCTCTGGAGTGCTGTTTTTCTGCAACAGAAAGAGGGAAAAATGCAATATAAAACCAGCACTGGTAATATGACCGTTTCAAAACCTTGAAAACAACACGAATCCTAAATAACAAAGAGACTTTTTAAATAGTCTTTATCTAATCAATGAGCCCTGAATATTGTAAATTCCCGGGATGTAAAACTCGATAGCCTTCTGACGTAACATTTAAGTCTTAATTTGTACCACGCTGCTGAATCAATAAGGCATCCATGGACTGTAAATGTACAATCCTGAAACATATTGGTCACAAGTGGAAACAGCTGAGAAGAGAGGAATGTTAGTGTTTTAATTACTGCAACAGAGAGAGAGCTTCTTGCTGTGCTGTAAAAGAAAAGGGGCATTCATTACTGCCTCTTCACACTGATCCTTCCGTTTGATTTTTTTTTTCGTACGTACCCCGCGTTGTTACAACACGACGCTTTCAGTAGTCCATGCATTATGTTTTTTTACTAGCTGAGCACTTTGCTCACTGACCACTGGAAACGTCATGCCACAGTAACGAGTTTCTTTAACTAGTTTCCGCAGCAGCAGATGAAAACACTCAAACTAGTGTTATAAAAGAGGTCTATAAATTCCCATTTGGCTGACTTTTTGAACAAGCCATACTAATTGCTATTGTTTGTGGCATGCCCAGTACACCTCAAACACAGATGATTACTAACACATAAATTAGCAGCCTTTCTAACAATTACTAATAAATTGTTGTTCTGTCCTCACACAAGTAAACAGATGGATGGATGGATGGATGGATGGATGGATAGTCAGACAGAAAGACAGACAGATAGAGATATGGAACATTTATGAAAACTGGGTGTCACACTGACCAGGGAAAAAATAAGGAGTATTTTACTTAAAAGTAGATTCGGCAGCAGAATGGGGCTGAAACACCATGCAAGTGAATTTATGCACAAAACGCAACAAAGGACTAGATTCAAATCATAGCATCATTCAGCAAAAGCTTTATATTTCTCATTTTCCATTTGCACAATTAACAATTTACAAAAGTAAAATGATCTAGATAGTACCAACAGCAAATGTAATGAACATAGTTTGCACGGATAAATATTAAGTCAGAGGCTCACGTAGAAACAAATTTAAGATAAAATCTTGCAACTTCGTTATGTTTAACATTTCTATGCCTTTACTAAACCATTCTGGAGAACAGAAAGCTGTCCCTTTGTTTTTTTAGAGCAAAGGTACCTGCACACCTTTTGACTTCTAGTAAATTATGGAACAATCGGGTGACTATTTGAGCATTTTGGTGTGGTTGTTATTGTTTGTTGAAAGTAATGAATTGGAATAAAACAACATCTCTGAATCCGTGATGCAACACAGTGCAACTGCAGTCCTGCCCTGATCTTTTCACTGGAGGGAAGCAGGGGTTGTGATGCCTGAAGGCCTGTGGCATTCATGTTCCCTCAAGTCTTCCTTTTCCATCTGCCTTCCCTCGTTACTCACTGTCCTCCACACTGCATTCCATCACAAACTAGCTCTCCAGCCCCTAGTGACCAGCCCACGGCACTGGGCTGACCACTGCATGTCTGCGTTGTCATATCATTGGTCCGCCTCAGCAGACTGACAGTGGTCCTTGCGTGATTCTTCACCTGAAGTGTGTGACGTGAATTCGGCTCTTTAGCTCTCCTGAAAGCACCCCAGTGGTGGCAGCTAGGACAGCACCCCACCTTCACCTCAGAGAAGATGACAAAAGCCTTAAAGAAGAGAGATCTCCTGACCTCCCCCTCCCCCACACTCCACGTCCCACTGAGACCCCTCATTACACGCACATTTACAAGGGGGCTACAGACTGACATTAAAGGCATGCTCATTTTCCAAAAAACAAATAAATGTTACATCGGAAACACTGTTAATATTTCTGTGCGAGTGCTTTTTCGAGCAGCCCGCTTTCACACGTGCAGGCCGAACGTGAGCATTGTGTGGAACGCAGAGAATGAAATCAGGAGTGGCCCTATTAGCGCGTAATCCAGCATGGCAGTAATGTGTGGCGAGCGTCTTAGCCCGGCAGCTGAAGACGGCCAGGTAGCAGTCCTTATCGACTCCACACAGATCCCAACACCTGGCCGCCTCTCGGCCAGCGCATATGATTGACTACCTGCGCTGATAGCACGCGGAATTATCTAAACAACATTTGCATATTGGTGTAATTATTTCCTTGGGTTAATGAGCTCCTGCGAAGCAGCTCGCCCTCTGAGACTGCTCCCGGTGACAGGTTCACATATTTCCTGTACGCCTGCCAACTTTGACAGACTCCCCACTGCTAACCTGTTGCTAGTATTTTAAGATATGACTGTCAGGCGCATTTTATGGCCCATAATATTGTTTTCGGCGCTGCGTCGCGCACCGCTAACAACAAACACCATCTTGCCGTGATGCCCCTGTCAGCATGGACTCACGCACCAGTTGCATTATGGGGGTCACCGGCAATAAAATGGACAGTTCCCACTGCACTAATATACCTGCGATGCGATGCGCACATATTGCGGTCGCCGTATAATTGTGTTCATCTGTGTAGTTTTTCCTCACTGAATACACAGCCCTGGATATTGTATTGAGCTTTTACAGACCTGACTGACTGCAAAAATACATACTGCCCACAGAGTAACTCCCTGCTACATCCACTGCTGCCGTGGTAGAAAAACAGGAATGGTAGATGAAGCAGACGCGGGGCGGTGTGGAGAGCGACTCTCTCACTTTCGCTGCTGCCTGACAGGCACTCTTTTCACTCGTGTCACTTTTTCGCAAGAGCACCGTCAGACAAATTCACAGGTTTGAAAGACGGAATCCACTGTGTATTTAATGTCATTCAAACCCATCCTATTTGCTGCCTGTCTTAAAAATAGATACCCCTGCTCTATCCCATGTAATCACAAAGAGCCATGTACAGACTTGTACATAAAAATTATGCCTAAATTCCTCCTTTTCCAATGTAAAACAGACAGAATATGTTTCTGTATGTCATGTATATCAATAACATTCAAGTGAATACTTTATCATGATAAAATGCCCTAATAGTTTTTATCCCGTCTTGCTGATGATTTATGTGGGAAATGCAGAGCCATTAAGCAATCTTAAATTATTCCCTCTTTCAGCACACAGACAGACAGACACACAAAGGTTTTAATTATATCTTTGTGGGGACTCTCCATTCATTTCTATGGCAAAAACCCTAATTCCAACTACAGTATGACAACTGTTACCCCTCCCAGCCCTAACCTTAACCATGACTGATGAAACAAAATATAGATTAATTTTGTGATTGACATTTTAATTTTATTAATGGCAGACACAGATTTTTATAAAATTTAATAAAATGTATAAAGTTTCCTTTTGTGGGGACCGAAAAAATGGTACCCACAATGCCAAAATAACAGGTTCTTATCACATTGTCATATATACATAACCCATACACACACACACAAGCAGTCAGGGCTCTTCAGAAACATGTTTTCATTTCCATTTCCTGCGCTCTGTTTACACAGCCTAATGAGAACCAGAGAGGGAGAAGCATCCTGACACAGTAAGAAAAATAACAGTAAAGCCAAGAACAATGACAAAGGCCCGACACAGGAAACTATTAATCTAACAGGCTTCAGCCCAGGATAAACAACCGCTAAGTATTTTTTTTTTTTTACTTTCTCCTAAATCAGATTGTCATTCAAATGTGAATTAAAGTGGAGAAAAGATTAAGAAATGGCAATGCCTTTACAACCTTGAGTCCAGTTCTTAGGTGAGGGCAGGCTGATGCAACACTGAGGAAAGGTGATCAAGCTGAATTTGGACCAGTTTCCGGAACTTCTAAGTTTATTCCGTTTTAATTTGAATTCTACCACAGATGATACAACTGAGACAGATGGCAAAAACAGGAATGTTGTCCTTTTCTCAGAGCGGCGTCCAGCCACATCTGACAGAGGAATTCAGACTCTAAAATACAGCAGCGCCCAGAGAAACAAGTGATGGTGCGAGTGGAGCAGGAGCTGAAGAAAGAATGCAGCTTGATCTTGGCTCATGATTTATTCTGTAAAAATATACAGCACCTGCACCTACATATATCCACCATGAGTGGCAGTAATTGACATTCTGGCATTAATTCAACTAAATAATAAAAAGAAAATGTTAATAACTGATGTTAGTTATTTAGGCCAGAACAAAGCTATTTAATAACTGAAGAAATTACTGGAACATTCTGGTTACAATATGGGAGGTCGAAGGCCATCACTGGTTGGCTGACTTGAAAAACAAGGGGGCGGGGGGGGGGGGGGGCATCAATGCATTCAATAACCCACACTCTGTTCATTTACATCCAGAATATTTCCCTTTTGGTGTTTAACATTAATATTTTCATTATGGTTAATAATTAAATATTAAACAAGCACTCTGTGCAATTACATGTTTCATATTAACACCTCAGTCATTAGTAAGTTAGACCTTGATGCTGGATGTTTGCATGAATTCAAATACAAATCTGCTTCCTTCTTCCCATTTAAATATTCTAACAGGGGACCATTATTCCTTATTTAGAGGAAAGTCCCTCATACAAAAACACTGAAGGAGTAAGTGAGCGGAGCAGAGAGGTTACGGTCCCGACACATAGCTGTGAGTGATGGAGATGACGGGGGCACCTCTCCATGCCCATTATGTTCCCTCAGAGGACGAGTCGCTCTCGAGACACGTCTCCAGTGTTCAGTCCCTAGCAGGAGAAGGTGTTAATAAGATGAAGCTTGTACATCAGATATGCATGCCGCTACGGGTGATTAAATCACCAGGGCCTCCTGCTCCTCGTGACTTGGGCTGCGTGTCTGCATGCGTACACACTGTACTATGCGAGAAGCAGGCTTAGTGTGCAGACCAGCTACGACAGACACACAGACCGCCTTGGAGTGCTCACTAAATGTAGGAAGAAAGGTTAAGAAAGCGAATGACCGACTGAACCAACACTCTTAGTTTCCTTGGGTTAGGAAGCGCATATACTCAAAGAAGAGCAACAAGCACACACAAAGGTGTGACGATAAGAGAATGGAGGCAGCAGGTATGAGGCAAAGAGATGAGGCGGGACAGCAAGACGCATGGCAAAATCTGAACATGCTAATGAAGATTATCATGCCCAGACAGTATAAAACTCTGACCTTGCAAGCAGTAGCCTAATCTACCAATCCCGTGTAGTACATTGTTCCAAATCAATAACTAATTAACAAAGTACAAAAGAAGTTGTTTGGTTTTTTGAGATGCCCTGTTGAAACAGCCTTTTAGCTGTACATGGACAGAAAGGTCATCTTTGTGACATCTCTGCCAGCCAGCCTGTCATTCCGGTAGTCAGATTGAATTAAGAGTTGCGATTAATTAACACATGTATAACAAATATAGTGCAGGTTCTGATGATGACACGGTGAGTGGTTAGTTTGACATGATTTTCAGGCCAAACCTTAACTGAACTTAGTCTGAACTGTTTCTCGGTTGATCTGAGGAAAAAAATTGGGAGCAACCAGAACAACAGTTTAGGAGGGTGGGGGCTGCCAAAGCTCCTGATGCTGAACAGCTTCAGAGGGACGTACAGAGACTGTAGCACGAACAAGGCCGAGGCTTACAGTCACTGCATCACGAACTGACCAGAACTCATATGATAAGTGTGACCCCTGACATTACTTTCAAGAAGACCTTGTTACTCTGCCAGCGCTATGGTCACTGTCTGAGGCTGCATGAGAGCTCTGCAAGGTCAAAGGGCACCACTTCCATCCTTCACAGTACATCGAAAGCAGTAATAAAGTGAAGGAGACATAGGGGTGATCCGCAGGCACATTAGCAGAGAAACTTCATGGAATACATACAGCCCTCCTATGACATCTCCTGTGACCAAATGGAACATTAGTCCATGGATGTGTAGGGAGCCTCAAAAAAGATGTACGAGATGGGCATTGGAAAGCAGTACATCTCAAAAACATGGCCCTGGACAAGAATCTTCTGCCCCTCAAGGAATAGAGAAGGTAAAACAAGATATAAATAATGCATTGTATCCCTTAAAAAATACAGTCTATAAGGTGCACAGTATATTCAAACCACCCTTATACATAAAATGTGTCACCTTCAGTCAATGAACAACTATTATAAATCCTATTATTTTTATTCAGGGGACATGAATTGTATTATCAAACATAAAGTTACACCACAATGGATAACTCTCCTTTACTTCAGAGTAAAGATGCTTCAGATACCAAACATGCTTAATTTTTAACTCAACTGCAGAAATACATCTGTGCCTCACTTTACACTCCTTTCAGATTGGGATAATGTATAATATATCAATGGCGGGCTGGGCACACCTATGAATTTCAAAGTTTCCATTGTTTTTTCACCTATGTAGAATTGTGTCTGCATTAAGTCCAACAAAGAAAAAAAAGAACAATATACTAATTCTGCTTTTGTACAATTCACCTGATATGTAATATGAATGAAGTTAGAAAGATGCATTTCATGAACTACTTCAAGTTAGTGAAATGACCATATATAAAAATCACGGTCGCCCTAATAGATATGTGACAACTGAAAACACAAGCAGAATTCCATACAGCAACAGAAATTCTGCTCCTGTAAGAAAAAAAAAGCAGCGACAATAAGAAATTGTGAAGAATGAAGCACAACAATCGTTTGCAAAAGTGAGGAGTTGTAAAGAACATCCCAGTTCACTATTTACTGAGACTTGCTCTTTTTACAGAGGCACAACTATAATCTGTCCAGTCAACCCTGAGTGAAGTCTTTGGAGACTTCTTAAGCTATGAATGTGTTTTTGTTCATGCTATTCCTCCGCTTGGCTGACAGAAAATAGGTAAATGGATTAGTGCTGAAATTCAGAATAAAGTGAACTCCCTAAACTTCTGTAGAGCAAGTGCTCAGAAACCCAGCATCGCTAAACATGAGGCAATGGACTGTGATCTCGGAGAGGCTAGAGATTAGCTAAGGGTTGGGAGGTTAGACACTATGAACTGTGGGCTAAAAAGTAAGATTCCTAAAAGCTGTTAAGGGCTTATTAATGTGTGTAAGGAAGCGTATTAATCAACTCAAGTCTATGGTGGATGCTGCCTGCTGGCCCCCGCTCTTGGGTATGCAGGTGGTCGGGCGCTGGGCTGTGCGGAGGCTGGAGAGGAGGCGGCCCACAGAGCTCTATGGCACTATAATAGATGAAAAACTCCCAGCAAAAAGACTTGATTTGATCACCCCAGGAAAAAAAGAAAAGCTGCCTCCCCTTCCAACCCCCATCCCCTGCTTACATATCTAAATGAAGCAGTGCCTCTGGGGGCTGGAAAATGAGGAATAGGACAAAATTTGGAGACTATTATCTAGATTTATTTAGAGCAGGGAAGTAAATTAGCGGACTCGACGTTTACTTTGTCACGGCTCGCTGGCGTGAGTTTCCTGTTAGCGGTCAGAGCACACGCGCGGGTCTTTCCGAGAGGGGAAGGCACTGCTTCCCAGCTGGGGATCAAGGCGGGCCAGGCAACCGGTTGGGTTACCCAAAATTGCTGGGTTTCCTTCACGCTGTACTGCGGTGGTGGTGAGATGGCCGCTACTGCAGATGTATCTCAGAGTGTCACTCCATGATGAGGGGGGTGGAGAAACAAAAACAACCCTCCCGGTCAGAGGTCAGGGGACACTGGGGTGACAGGTCGTTGGGTCCTGACAACGCTGGCAACACAAATGTGCCCCCCCCCTCCCCTCCCCTCCCCGCGACGTGGATCCCCCAGCGTTCCTGTCCCGCTCACCAGAAGGAGACAGGAACTCCTCCACAGGTTTATTGCTAATCTGTTGACATTTGCTGCCTGCGTTAGCTGTCTGTCGTCTGTTGTTCAGCTGGGCAGATGGTTTCAGAAACAAGAATTACCTTATTACTCTGTGAGCATTAAAGAATAGCACATCCTGGCTGGTTTGTCTGAAACCATGTGTACTGACAGGAAAAAGGACCCTCCACAGAGGTACAATCACACTCACACGTTAACAGCCAACCAACACTGAAACTGGGGCTTCCTGTCCAGTATGTTCATTCACTGCCGACAGCGTAAATCACCTACTTAAAAGGGAATTCCTTCCAAACACTGCATTAAGTTACATTTTCTTCATAGCAAATGGATTTTAGATGTATGGAAGTGGCATTGTGCATACCTCGAGCACAAACCAGGCACATAAACACAAACTTTTTAACATCAACATAGTATTTGGAAACAATCAGTTATTTGTGGCAGCAGAAATGATGCTCTCCGCAAATCACCAGAATCTTCTGATATTAAAATCAGCAGCCATGTGTAGTCCTCCATCTTTACGTTTACAACAGAACATTTGCTTTCTGGTTGTAATCCTCAGTTTCCCATGACCCCTCAGTGCTACAGATGGCAGAGAGTAGTTTAGATAATGGAAAAATGTCTTCTGGGAACTGTATTAAGCTACCAGTGCAAGATGTAAACCCCGTTCTCATTTGATTACTGAAAAAATAAGCCTGCTTTCTACCATAATACACATAGTACGCAAGAACAGCATTCAAAATTACAGAACGTACTTTTGTGTGGAATTCCCCTTGTGAGACGGTAAAGGAAGCAAATGGACAAAATATTTAATAATTTACTGGAAATTTCATCCCCTTATTTACAATACAAATTCCTAACATGTCACCAATGTCATCATCCAGGTGGTCTAACATTAAGCTCGAAACCTGTTATTTCTGTATGATCTCACAGTTAACCCGATTTGGAGCTGCAAGTAAAACAAAAAGCAGTGATCGGAGAGCCAGCAAAAACGTTAAACGATAAAATTAACGGGAAGCTTCAAAATGAACAAAAAAATAGGGGACACCCACAAGCACAGGAGCACCGTTGATTACTTTTGTTCCCTGTGACCCCCCCCCCCCCCTTCAACGAAGGCATGATATTTGGAGACCTTTGCCTGTTCCGCCGTAACGCGAAATGCAAAAGTCGAAGCACCTGGCCCTCACTTTGCATGTCGTCTGCTTGGCGAGGTTATGGCAGTGCGCGGAACGCCAGCACGGGCTAATGTCAAAAAGTGAATAATATTGCGTGCCCCCCTGCAGAAACAGAAAACCATGGGCAGGATGGCTCTAACGATCTCACGCTGCTCACATTACAAAGTGCAAAGGTTTGGGCAGACAGAGAAATAGAGAGCAAGGGTCTGGGCCTCCCTCATTATAGGCTTGCAGAGCCATTCCATATGAAATATTTATTAAGATATTAATACCAGCTCTCCCCCTTCATCCTGCCTGCAATGGTATGCTCACACATGTCTTCCTGGCCTCCTACACAGCAGTTAGTCCACAGAGCAGCAGTGCCCAGTAAATCATCATGGGTTTTAATCTAGGACACACACAATCGCTCACACATTTCATATATTCCTAACATTGTGGGGACACTCCATTCATTTCTATGGGCATGACCCTATTCCTAATTATGATAACCACAACCCCAAGTCAGTTCTAACCTTAACCATAAGTAACCAAGCGAAATACAAGCTGTTTTAGTTTTCGATTTCTATAAAATTGAGGTTTATATTTTGGGGGCCTGAAAAATATTCAATCTGGTAAAGAAAAATACACACACATACACACACTACTAATATCTGCAAAAGGCCTACGCAAGATGACGAAACAGCAGTCCAATGTGTGTCAATGTGTCAGGCTGCAGTGAGGCGGCGCAGGTGGGCCCGCCTCCTTCCTCTGATGACACGACCTTTGGGGGAGGGGGTGGGGGGGCTTTCCTGGCGCGTTTCCTTAATGCTCTCGCAGTGAAGAGGGTGCAGCTCCCGAGAACACGGCGTGTTTAAAGGAGGGAGGCGAGACGACGCGGGTGCTGGTTTACTGCGAGGGCAGAGCTGGCATTAAGCGGCTTCTTTATGGACGGAGGGAGAGGCTGGAAAACGGCGGCGGCAGGTGTAAATAACAGACACTTATTCCGCATTACGCTACATCTAAAGGTACAATCAGGAGGGAAGCGCTGGGGGCTCTGACAGCTGACAGACCACAAATGAGTCAGGCAGCTGTACAAACTTTTGACTGATGGAGTGCTGCTTTCGCAGAAGCTGCTGTGCCGATGCCATTGAAGAACAATAATGGAATGACGCTCCACTTCTGATGCCGAAGGCCCCCCCCCCATGCCGCTTTGGAACGCCGTTGTCTGAACACACGTGGTTTTCCTGGAGAAACGTTTGGGCGCGCGCATGCCGCACAGACGGGGTTACTGTAATAATGCGTTTGATAAGTTAATATGGGCTCCATTTCAACATTTTTCAATTGCCCTTTGCAATCAGCATAATTACGACTGGGGAGGGGGAAGGGGTCCAGGCAATGTTTTCTGACCAGATGACCCCATGGAGGGCAAACAGGGAAATTACATGCATCCACACACAAGCACACACTAACAGAGTCACACACGCATGCGCAATCCCAGCATGCCGCGCAACCGTGGCCCGGCCCTCACCCGAATGGGGATCTGCTCAGTCTCCTTCTCCTTCTGCGGGTTGCGATACTTCTCGTAGAAATCACGTTTCTTCTTGCCCTCCTTCTCCTCCTTGCGCTCCCGCTTCTCGGCCGGCTCGTCCGGGCCGTCGGGCGAGACATCCGGTGCCGGCTTCTCCGGCTTCTCCACCTCCAGGTAGTTCTCGTTGGGGTTGAGGACGATCACGCCGTAACCCTCCTGGGCGACCCCGTCGACGTGACCAAAAGAGAGAGAGAGAGAGAGGGGACAACGGAACAGCCGTCAGCATGGCTACCGCCCACAAAGGAAGGGTGAGACGGCGGTCCCGGCGCCAGGTCCGAGAGGGGGGGACCCACCATCCAGGCAACGGGCATTAAGGGAAACGGTCACCGCAAAGGGTTTATAAAAATGCGATTTAGGGTGAGGCATTAGAGGAGAGATTAGCAGAGAGTGACAAGCGGTTCATACAGGGAGCTACTGCGCGTGTTTTCAAAGGGCATGTGTCAGTCACAATCAAAGCCGATCGATTCCAGCATCAGTCAGCCTCCGCGCCCGCAGCACTGCACCCCTCGCCGCACTTTTTTTTTGGCAAGAAACACAATGTAATGCGAGTTCCGCCGTGTCTGCGAACGCGTGTCTCTGCGGTCAGGAGTACATTTCTGACATTTGTCCCTCATTCATGTATGTGACACAAACGCCCATCGACCGCTTCAAACTCTTTTTTTTTTTTTTTTTGTCCGGTGACACTCATTTATAACAGCATTATGCATTGGCCCAATTCCCCATTCTCTAAACAGCTAAGACAATGAATCAAAACAGTAATGTTCATGAAATAATTTATTAGAGCATTACGCTATTTCCATAAAAATTACATAAAATATTATTCTCATGTATCCCAAACATCTTGAAAGTATGGCATGAGTAATAAAATGTTCCAATTCAACGAAGGTATTTTTAAAAAGCTTACTCAAGGTAATGAGATTGAAATACCTCCCAAATGTGACACCTAACACCCAATGCGAGCAGAAGGCTACACCTCTCCATTTTAACAAGTATGACATCAACAAGTCCCTCCTTCACCCAGACAATCCCAGAGAGGTGATAAAATCTGCTCTTCACCATGTGCCTTCAGCGCAGCATTTTTGTTGACAACAGCAAAATGACACATTCACACTTCTGGGGACTTTAATATTATAAGTTTCTCGCTCCTTAACATAAATGTGAAACCAAATTCTCATTTCACGAGACACACTGCAACTTCTTATCTGAACAAATCAAACCTCATCAGGATTGCTGAAGATATATTTAAATAAGCTGGCTACTAAAATGCTTTATTCATTTAGTATGCTTAATAGAACCCGATTTTGCAAATCACATTGACAGCTAACAGATTTACCGCCACCAAGAAAACGCTCGCACAAAAACCTAAAATAAAAGCAACTTTCGGCCCTAAGGCATCCGAGTATGAAACATTACACAGAAACATACAGATTTGCATTTTACAATAAAACTTCAAAATAAGAGAAGTGTCTTTTCTGCGCGCTCCTTCACAGACTTGCGTGAATAAGACCGTTGGGCAGCATAAGAAGCACCCATGTGACCAGTCTGGGGTTTCTCTCCCTGGCAATAAGGGCCGCCTCGTGCTTTGTGTCACTGCCCACTGGTGGCAGTCTGGGTGAATGACTGGCAGAAAGTCTCTGCTCGGGGCCCAGGCAGGGGGGCCGGTAGGCAGCACCCCCTGACTGCCGGCAGACTTTAATGAGGTAACCTTCACTGTTAGTCTGTCCACGTGAAGTAGATTTGTGCGACGCAGGGTCTTGTTTCTTCATTACAGATTGCCACGGCAGGGCTGGTATATTGCTGGTGTCCTGGTCCCCATCATTTACTGCAGCAGAGAGAGGTCCCCGAGGTGGCCGGCCTGCATTTGTCTTTCCTTCTCTCTTTATTTATCCTCCGCTGGGCTACGCTTGCATTCAGGAATGGGGATGAAAAACAGCAAAGCGAAAGGGCGCGCTGTGCCTCTTATTTCATCGCCGCTTTCAGGCTTAAACGGCAGGGCTGCCAGCCACGCTGTGTGGTACCTGGGACAGCTGAACATCAACATGCGCTACATGCTAATTTAAACGCCGCTAATAACAAACGCCAAAGGCTATCAATGTAACAGAGTGCTAAGTCTGGCTTTACTGGTTCCTGATTTGATCAAATTATAGTGTAATTAACTGGACAAAAACGAAATTCAGATTTTATTTGGATTCAATTGAATTTATATAGTATGCCAATAAACATTATAAATAAAATTAAAAATTAAATTTGCAATTCCAAAGTAAAATTTGTATACCACAACTGTTACTGTAATTTCTTGAGTGATAACGGTAATAGTCTTGATTTTATATCAAAGTGATTACCAATTACTGCATAATTTATTTATGAATGATTTATTGTTGATTAACGCTGCAGACTTGCCACGCAGGAGGAAGCCAGCTATTTGTGAGAAGTTGCACACACCTCTGCCGCACGGAGCGTGATCCCTGCCTGGCGGGACCCCCCTCCGGCCCCTCACGCACACACCCTTCCCATGGCCCTCCGAGCCCAGCTCCAGCCACCCGGGGCAGGGGCCAGCGGTCAGGGAGGTCACCCCAGCGAGCGCTGGGGGGGGGACCCCGGGAGCCCCCACACTGACCGTGCTGTTAAGTGCTCTTTTGTCTGGCTGTCTCCATCCTGTCAGCACTCCGGCTAAAAAGCGGCAGGCTCCGTTCACACAAGGCAACAATGGCCTCCGTCAGGAAGCTGTCCGCAGGCTCCATGCTGGAGCGATACCCCTCAGAATGCGGTCTGTGTCACCGCAGCGCAATTAGTGATTATAGATCGCCATTGCACGCATATTCATTCATTCAGCTGCATATTTTCATTCTACACTGTTACAATTGAATTTGGATAGACTGTGGCTAAACCATCAGGTAATTTAAGTCAGGTACTATACAATTTAAAATTACATATTATTTTTCCCTTTGTATAATTATTCTGTTAAGCAAACATTATTACTGCATTGATTCAAATAGCTTCAAAATAATATGCCATGGAAACAAAAGGGATTTTTTTTTTAACAGTACGGTAGAATATCCTCTCATTCTTAGCTAAAGGGAAAGAGAATTAAAACACCCTCGATGAGTAAAGCACTGACGCATCTTCACAAACAAGTTTAAAAAATAAATTCAGTCGACGAAATGTAAGAAGCCTCGTGGACATACTTACGGATAATCCACTTAGGTAGCTTTATTTTCCTTTGAAGCATACAATTTCATGTTGCAGCATGGTGCATTTTGGACAGGGCTATTTCAGCGTCAGGGAGAATCTGCATGTGTATATATATATATATATATATATATGTGTGTGCCTGCCCATGTCACAGAGCATAAGACCCTTCCGGTCCCGACGGGCACACAGCTGTATTTAAGAATACACAGGGCCCGCATTTTCTTTAAGCAGAGCTCTTGCACTCATGTCTGGGAATCGCCCTCACTGATTGGCACGTACAGCTCTGGAGGCTTAAGGCACAAGCACAATCCCCCGTCAGCCAATAGGAGGACAAGGAAAGTATGAGATGTCAAGACACGGAAACTTGGCTGGAGCCAAACGGAGAGTTCGGAGATCTGATTAAGGAAGCACAGTCGAGTCTCCAGAGTGTTCCGTGAGTGTGTGTGTGTGTGTGTGTGTGTGTGCGCGAGCGTGAAACAAAATGTAATTTATCAAAACTTACAGATGTGCAGTCGTACAATGAGTCTTCAGATAATACAGGTCAACAGAAAGCGGGAGGAAACACAGAGGCGTACGGCTCGATACCGGCGTCCCCTATCTTTCTGCGCCATTAGATGCAGGATGCAAGCGTGCGACTCCGTCGGAGCAAGAATGTAAATACTGTAGTACAGATTCCACCCTTTGGCTGCTTAGACCCGGCCGGCTCTCAAGGCCACCCTGCTCTGCGTGACCTTGGCTGTCAGTGGCTCTATGTGGGATTCTTTAGCATGCAAGGACCCATTACTGCCTTCTGCCCAGACAGCACATAGCTCCGCTCACGCATCATGGCGGATACGGGGGGAAGCGCAAGCCTGCGGACATGCAGCCCGCTCCAGATAAACACGAATAAATCACCGTGCTGGACTTTGAAACAAAACTCTTGTATTTCTGCCTGCATTATCTTCTTAATGTTCGCAGCATTAATAAAGACTGCAAATATCTGCTTGTAGCATGTACACAAACCTTAAATATCACAACTAGAAATCAGCAGAAATCAGGCTGAACTAATGGCTCTGTTATGCAAATTGTTCAACTTATCATTTGATTTAATGCTTCTGTAGTTTGTTTTCTTTGGGGAAAGCATAAACACTTTCCAGATGTATTTCATGCTGATTAATACAATAAAAGAATTAGTTAAAAAATTCTGCAAAAATAATTTTTCTGTAAAAAAATATTCTGTAATAATAATAATAATAATACATTTTCCAAAAAACTCACTGAGGGCAGGTATCAAAATAATACGAAGTTAATTCACTTTGATATAATAACATAATATATAGAACAGAAACATTCAAAAATAACAATAACAGTGTCTTCTTGTGAGAATTATAATTTTCCTTTCTAAAATAGAAGAAAAAAATAAAATGAAAACTTTAAACACCAAAGCACAAGTTTCATTACTTTTTTTGGATGTTAGTAAACAAGGACTGCAATTTTAATACAATAAAATGGTGCTTCACCTAATCATCGTCCTCCTTATTACTAATATTTTGACAATTAAAACAATTCATTATTAACATTAAAGCACTTATAAAATGACCTTACACATATGCATATACATGCATACTGCATATACCTATCTATAATATCTTGTGTGTATGTATGTATGTATATATATATACATATACATACATACTCTTTATAGCAGACTAATTTTAAAACCATGAAATTAGTTCAAAATAAACTTGCACAAAGGAAGCCAGAGAGCTTTGAAGCATGTGTCCCCAGCGCCTTCCCTTTTCATGCCTCCTGCTCTTCGTTCCCTCCGCCTGCTCCGGGTGGCTCTGTTTATTTTAAGCACCTCCAATCGGGCGTCAGTGATGAGCGATGTGCCTATAGCCCAACCTGCGACATTTCATTGTGCCGCTGATACGTCTTTCATACGCCGCTCCCCGCTGCGCCTGAAACAAAAAGGTGCGCATCCCTGTGCCCCCCCTGCCCCCCCCCCCACCCCGTGATTCCGAGACGCCCGTAAGAAATGGGACGTAGACAGGTCTGGCCCATCCCTCCTCTGTCACTGTGGCCTTTCTGCCGC
>JAODLC010000044.1:23270614-23287217 GCA_026781145.1 Hippopotamyrus pictus | reverse complement strand
GGGGGGGGTGGGGGGACGGCGAGAAGAGAGAGAGCCAAAGTAAATGACTATGGACATAGTCGGGCCCAGCCCAAGTCCTAATGAATAAAAATGAAGATCTTGTCAAATGATGAAGTGACAGGTTAATTTGCAGCCCTGTGATTCTGTGTGAACAAGCAGAGAAAAAGGGAGGGAGGGAGAAAGAGAGTGAGAGGGAGCCAGAGAGAGAGAGAGAGAGAGAGAGAGAGAGAGAGAGGCTCAGCTGCTGCTATCTGAAAGAAGGCTGCCACCTATCTGCCCAAACACGTACAGCCTCCCTCCCGATAAAAGCGTGGAAATCCCGCCACAGTTCCACATATTTAAAAACGCTACGGAAAATAATTTTAAAAATCAGAGGAGTGGAATTGATGATAAAAGTGCATGGGAGATTAGATGCAGACAGTTGCATTTGGAAGCAAAAACATGAATTCCAACAAAGGGCTGCGGTATCAAACAGCGAAAGGAAGCCTGAAGCTACCGTCTGCTCTCTTGCCAGGTTGCTCTGCTTTAATTCGGCTGCCCCCTGGTTCTCAACGCTGACATTCAGATCTGCACGGCCACAAGAGATAATTATTCCAACCTTCAGGCCACCAGAAGCACAGTTTTGATCATGGATATTGAGAAGCATGATTATTTGTTTTCCTTTCCCTGTCTCGCCACCCCCCACCCCCAACGCTTACACGTGCGAGCACACACCTCGCCATTTCCTAAGGCAGTCTCGTCAACACCAACACAAGGACGGAGGCTAACGGATTCCATTCAGTGATCAAGCAGAACAGGGTGCTGAACCCCGGGGTGGAAAACTTTGCTCATTAGATGCGTTTCTGGGAGATGTATGCACACCCAAAGTTCAAATGCATCCGTCAGCTACTTTTTCCAATCAGTGTTCTTGGTCTTAGCCTGGATAGGTATTGCCTAAAAAATATCCCAAAACCACCTTGGAGTATATCCAGGGGAGTTTAACTATATGAAAACGAAAGGAAAAAAAGACACACAGAAATCCTGCAAAATGCATATGACTGCAATTCTGTCACAACATCCAAAATAAGCAAGTACTCTGGTAAATAAATGTATGGCAAAAAAAAAAAAAAAAAAAGCAAAGAACAGTACAGAAAATACGGTACATGAAAATAAAACCGATAGATACGGGAAGAAGTTGTAACTGGAAACTAGGGATGACAAATTTCCATGCACGCTAAACGGCGGGGCTAAGGGGCACAGCGTCCGGCTTGTTGGGATGGACATGGGACAGGGCAGCGGGGGGAGCGGGGCAGCAGCCTCTGGGATCTGACTGCCCCCGCAAGCGGCCCTATCTGCTAATGGAGGAGTCACTGGATGTTCCATCACCTCCATGCCTTCACAATGGGGGATTTCTGACGCATTAGGGTTAATCTGGCCGACAGTGCGCAGGGAAACAAAGTCTTTCAAATGGTGCTCGCACAGATACCAAAGCAAACACTTTTTAATCGCCTCACAAGGTCTAATCCAAACACTGGAAGCAGATGTATGCTTTTTTTCTTTTTTTGATGTATTACCATTTGAATAATCGCCCGTAAAACAGTAACCCGGACCCTAAAGCAGGAATATTTGATGGGAGAACTACAGCATTAAACACAAACATGCATGACAGCATAATAAAAGCACTAAAGCAGAAAAAAGAAAATATTATAACATGCATGGCAGGAGCTCCAAAGCAGGTAAAGGAGTTCAGGCCAAAAAAAGCAGAAATACTAAATATTTCCTGGTGAACTGTGCACAGATTTTCTATATCCAACACCTTTTTTGTCCCACCTAGACGTGTCTGTAGGGGAGCCATTTATTCTCTTCAAGGATAAAAGACACTACTTTGCTTTGAATATTATCTTTCTAAGGACTCCATTTTCTTTAAACTGTGGCTGGAATGATATAAAAGAGCGGAATGAAAATAAAACAGGTCGATCGTACTGTTTATAAAAAGTCGTGCTTAAAACAAATGATAAAAATCACAATGATTACAGTGAACAGCGAAGGCTGCGTCTAACTTGGCACGCGCAGAGAGAAAGGCCAAGGTCACGCTGGGGCGCGGCGCCGGGCGGGGCGGGGCGGGGCGGGGCGGGGCGAGAGGAAGCGTTTGGGGGTGCAGATAGGCCGGGTGGGAGCTGCGCAGTGTCTGCTGTCGGCGCCCATGAGAAACATTTCAACATCGCTGATTACAGCGGCTCTGGATGGCCTCACGGCCAGTTGGCCGCTTCCAGATACGGACAGACAATTCCAGCGTGCGGCGCCCTTATCGCCGGCCGCATTCTGCTGCTGGGAGAACTCGCTGCTCCGCTCGCCTCTTTTCTTTTTTAATCTGCTGAGGAGTTCAACCGGGAGTCACTGGGCCATCTCTATTTTTCCATGTAAAGGGGGCAGCGGCGGTGCCGCGGAGGACGGAATTAAAGGGAAAGGTGCGGACTGCAGTGTCCAGTGGCGCTGAGACCGGGGTGGGGTCGGGGGCTTCCCAGCACCCAGAGTCAACACACACACACACGTGCGCACGCACAGCGTAGATGCACACATAATGAGAGAAGGCTTGAGTATATTCATTAGAGCTCTTATAGATGTACATACTTAATACATTTAATAATGTTTCTTTCAAAAATATGCTGCGACTGGAGGACAGGAGGGCAGGATGAGCAATCTGTTATGTGGGTTACGGCAGCCGTCCGGTGCCACTCCTGAATTTCAAACAAAACAAGACAGCTGAGCTGAAATCAGCCTGGCATGGGAGACTAATGAGCTCCTTGTTAAAGGATATTAATGTGAAATCTTAACTAACGGCATGCCCACAGCAAGAGGGGAAGCGTGGGAAAGAGGCAGGGAGAGAGGCCGCAACACGGTGAAGAGCAGGAAAGACGACAGAAAAAGGTCTGCAATTGCTCAAGAAAAGGTATGACTCCCAGCCCGACTCGTCATCCGCCTCCCTGCCCGACCTCCCACCCGACTCCCGGCTCCTTGCCTGATTCCCGGCCCAACTCACCACCTCTCTCCGCACCTGACTTTCTGATCGGCTCCTGGGCTGACTCTCGGTCTAACTTCCCACCCGACTCCCGGCCCAATTTCCCTCCCAACTCCCATCCCAACTTTCCACCCCTCCCCCAGCCCAACCACCATCTTGACTACCATCCCGACCCCTAATCCAACTCCACGGCCCAGCTTTCTGCCCAACTCCCAACCTGTCTCCCCACCTGTCTCCAAGCCGAAGCCCAACCCATCTCCCAGCCCGACTCCCCACGAAACTCCCAGCCCATCTCCCCTCCTGACTCCAAACCCGACTCCCCATGAGACTCCCAGCCAGACTCCCCACCCGTCTCCCCATGAGACTCCCAGACCATCTTCCCTCCCGTTCTGCATTGTCTCCCCTTTTCTGGTAGAGAGTCTTTAATTCCATGAATATTCGCCTCTGCAGCCTTTGATCTGCCTGGCGCTCAGCTGCGCGCGCAAGCTCTTGGTTCCGGGTGGCCTCCCATCAGGCCCCGCTGATTACAGCCTCTTGCTATTGGTTGCCTTCCAGGGATTCACATCAGCTGTGCTCTTACACACATCTGACAGCTTTATTAGGCCGCTCAGGCCATGGCTCCCAAGCATCGCCAGCCTCTCACAAACAGCACTCCCTCTGTTTGCAGGCGGCCATTCTGCACATTCAAATGCTCACTTGTTACACTCAATCAGGCGCCAAATTAAGGACAATTTCACATTATACAGGCTTCCAGCACATGTTTATTATTTTTAAATTTTTCTCTAGAGCAGACTGACTTCCACATGCACATTTCGTTACTTCTGGAGATTAATTAATGATTCGGTAGAATGTTGCAGCAATAGCCCAGTTAACTGCCAAATAACCTGCAAATATCTAGGAGGCCCTCTCGCTTCTCACACTTAATCGTGCTCACTTGTTTTTTTCCGTCCTCCATAGGGTGCCGGTCAACACCCCCACGCATACTCAGAGTGCCCCCCCTCTCCCCAAAGCCCCCCGAGTCTGAAGAAAACGCGAATGAGCAATGCATGCGTCACGCGCCACGACACTATCCAGCCAAAACAAAAGCCAGTGTTAATGTTCACTGTGCTCCGCATTAATCCTTCCTGATCAAAATGTTAATTAAATTTTAAGTAGCGGGTTTAAGAGATTTGGGACGAGGGGGTGGCAGAGGGGGGTGGGGACAGGCAGAGACCGAGCAGTGTTCCACATGTTTGGTATATTTCGTTGGCAAACGAGAAGCGTAGGTATTACAGCACGCAAAAGACAGACTGACGGCACAGACACTCACTAATACTCCCGTAAGACGCTTTTACCTTTCATAACACGGGCTACACTGAGATCAGCACTTAATAGACTATTTTAATCTTCCTCCATAACCCTTCCACTATAATCCTGACCTGAAAAAACTATTAATGGACAAAAAAAAAAATCACCACTGTCTTTGGTGTTAAAACAAACACACATATATATGTTTAGTGTAGTTGTTTAAAACTTTTCCTAGTCCTGTTTTGAAAATCATTTCTGTTCGACGGGACTGCCTAATTACACAGGGCAAATGAAAATGCTTGTGTACTATTCTACTTCATTAAACTTCTGGGGAGTGTTCATTTCTATGCTTAAATCAAAGCGTTTTTGTCTTTGATTTTAAAAGCCCTGAGTAGCCTTGTTAGTACAAGATCAAAGTACTAAGGGAAAGAAAAAAATTAAACACAGTCATAGCATAAATATAGCATTTCAACAATCACTGCTAACAACCTTACAACGCACATTTACAATCTCGTGTTTTATTTAACACTGGGATGGACTTTTTTGAAATACAAATGCAACATAATTTAAACTGGAATCAGAATTAAAATTTGATAATTTAGCCTTCTTTGGAATTTTTTAAAGGAACACGTTTGCCCAGAGGCATGTTTGCCCTTTGCCGCAGGATGAGTGATAAATCTACAGGCTGCAACGATACGGCCAGTTACATGGAGGACGGGAAGAAGCTTCTGATTCCCATACCTGCAGTCCCTAAAGCACTTGTCAGTTCCTGCTTGAGAGTGCTAGAAACCAGCTGTGGTCACAGTTTTGGATATTAAACGGCTGTCCGTAAAAACGAAACAGGAGGAGCATCCAGCACACGGCGCCTCGCCCGGGCTCCAAACTTCTGACAGGCCGCTTCACGGCTCACCGCGGCAGCCTTGCGGGAAAGCGCGGTCTCTCACTGCGCGCGGCTACCGCCGGGTAGCGCGTGACGCCTGACGAGCCGCGCGCTCATTCGACAGGACACGGGGAACGTGGGGGGAAGCGGGATCTAATGGATCTCGGAGTACGGCCGTGAGAGGAAGCGAGCGGCTGTCGCCGGGAGTTAAAAACAAGCAGCGCGAAAGCTACTAAAAAAAAAAAAAAAAAAAAGAGCCAAAGATTTGCAAAGATCATTGTGGTGTTAGCAATATGTTGAACATTCGGGGATACATAAGAGGCATTACGAAGAGTGCAACTGGAATGAGCCACGATTGTTATTGCTGAGTAATGTGGAAATGCCGCATGCTGACAGATACGGGAAGAAGCTTGCACGCATGGTACTTCCTGTGACAACCCCTCACTGCCGAGGTGTTGTTTAGGAAAAGTATTTTTTTTTTTTTTTTTTTTAAAAGGACAGCTTGTAGACTGCAGCTGTTTATAAAGTGGGCTTAGAGGCAGTTGAAAAGCCCCACGGAGGAACCCGCCTTTGCCAGAGGCCTGCTGAGCCGCCTTCCCACAAGGCACCTCTGCGGCACGCGGCTCAGTGGGCGCCGAGTCACAGGGCTGATCGGCGCACTGCCTCCGCGGGAAGGCGTGTGGAGCGGGCTGCTGTTACCGGCGGCGACGCTCACGGTGGCCCCTCCGTCAGACGAACGGTAGAGGTGGGCGGGTGGGCGTGCGTGCGTGCGTGCGGCACGGTAATTAAGCACGGCGCAGAGGAACGTTTTCACAGATCAACACAGGATTGACCGAACTGACTGCTCTTCATTAGGCAATACTGGTAATTATGTGATGTCTTGCATGAGCGTAAAGGGGTTCTTTAAAAACGCCGCGCAGAGAAATCGGCCTGGTGCGGCTCTGCGAGGTCGCCTGGAGCACACCGCCCTCAAGCGGGGCGCCTTTATCAGGTCCTCTGCGAATTATCAGGTAAGCCTTAATGACCCAGTTTCCTATCGGCGAGCTGAAAAATGGCCAGGTACACAGTGAATCATCTCAAATGCGTTGGGGAATTCCGCCACAAAGAAAGTGAAAGTTAGGTCAAACAAAAAGCGCTGCCAGGTCCTTCTTATTCAATTATTCAAGAATGACAGTGTATTGCGGCATGACTATCACTCGGCGAGATTTCTGACGCCTGTCATGTCACCACAGAGGAAGGTAGGAGAATGAGACGGTGGTTGGGAGGGATCCAGAGAGGCACTGGAGTTAATCATCTCCCCAGGACAGGCAGAGTCCAGCATCAGATCTTGCTCCAGTTGAGGGCTCAGCCCTGACCCAGTTCAGCAGCTGGTGTGGGGACTTCGGGGCCCAGGGGACGGCCAGGGACCTGCCTGCTGGTCGCAAGTGTGCAGATGACCTGCCGCCATGTCCACAGCACCATCTCCTGACTGGCCAATTTGCTCCACAACGCGATGAAAAAGATGCCCCAGCCGAAAGACCCAGTGGGGGCAGGTCTCCCAATTAACCAGGGTAATGTGAGCAGCTTCTCATGCCATGGGCTTCACGCCCATATTGGGGCTTACGAAACGCTCCCCGTGTCCTTCATCAGGGGAGAAAAAGAGAGTATGATCACGTCTCTCCTTCGGAACCCTGTATACTGTCAGCTGGGGTCTGTAGCAAGTTTAAAACCTTGGTACTGGAACAAACGGGTTGCCAAGGGAACAGTGCCGTCTTAACTAAAGAAATCCATCCAAACTTACACTCTATCAAGGTCACAGTGACCCACACCACTGGGACACCCGACTGCCCCCCAGCAAAGAGCTGGAAATCGCAATCTCGTCTCCTTCTTGGCCATAACATCTCAGAGGTGGTACCAGATAGATACCTCACTGAGGTTCAAAGGTAACCTCCTTAAAATGCACTTCAGCCCAGACACTCCTTATCAGATCATAGCCCAGATTATGCTTATTACTGTGCTACTTATACACTTGAACGTCACCAAATAGATCTATAAAGGGACATTACTCTCTAGGTTTAATACCATCCATCCATCCATCCATCCATCCATCTTCTAACAGGCTCTCCTGACCAGGGTTGGGGTACAAAACATACCTGATGAAATGAAGTATCCATGCCTCCTGCTGATATTGATGAATGCCGTTACACCTCTTATTATTTATTGTGCCAGTACGGCCTGACTTAGAAGTTGCTTTCAGTAAAATCTCTGGGTAAATAAAAATGAATGCAGATGTGGAATATTCTGACATTTGCACACACTTATACGAGAAGAGAATTCTGTTAATCCACATCACTGGCACACCCATTCCAGAGCAATAAATCCAGAGTGTACCACTGAGCCAAGCGGCAATTAACAGAGGTTAAATACAGGACGGTCAGCTTCCCATTTCCATAGACAGGGGAGGGCTTCTTTTTTAGGTCGCCTGGAATTGGAGATAAAGTCACTGTGTGTTCTGTGATGTTTTTAATACAAGGATTGAACTCCTGAGGGACTGAAGGGAACAGCAGATGATACTTTTATAGAGAGACTCTTCAGGTACCGAAAAAAACATTAGTGAACCAGTAGTGCATGTATCAAATCTGAAATTACTAACTGTGGTAACCAATGCCAACAACATCGTTGTAACAAGCACAAATTCCATCAAAAGGACTATTCGATTAAAAAGCATAATTCCTGGGCACTACGAGTTTTAGATTAGGAATCTTTGGCAAATGTAAATGAGCCGCTTTAACAAAAAGTGAAAATGATAATAGCAAGGCGAAGGCAATTTTATTCCATGTGGTAATAGCCAGCGCAGGAACATGACCCAGAAAGTGAAAGCACAGACAGGGAGGCTGTGACATTTGATGCCAGCGCTTTCTGTCCCCTGAACGAAGTGCGTCATACTTCCTTCAGATTCTGCGGTCAGGAGCTAATTAAGGCATTTAAAATAACATCGCAGAAACCTATATGCATTGTGGCGGCGTGCATGCGCGATGCAGCTATGCCTGTAGAGGCGCAGGGCCAACTTCAAAAACCATGCAGAGCTGCAGGAGTTCAATGAAACAAAAAAATGAGGGGAATAAACAATAAACTCTCACATCCCTTGAGAAGATTAAGCGTCTTCTCTCTGCTGTTGGTAATCTGATGATAGTGGCAGAAGTGAGGGTGATCGGTGTGTTTCCCTCATGAATCTCGGACTGCGTCGTATTAAGTGTACACGTGCAGTCAGATGACAGTGTCTGCATGATGGTGCCCTGAACTGGACTACAACACCCCTCACACACATCCATCCAGCGGCCTGTACTACGAAGCTGGGTTACTGGCTTATCGGGGTAACTTGTTGGATTTAAGGTAGTCTGGGCAAAATGTAAGTGAAGGAATATGAAGTCCGTTTAAACTGTGGTACCTTAAATCCGACAGGTTACCCCGATAAGCCAGTAACCCCGCTTCGTAGTACAGGCCGCTGGTCTGCTAGCGCTAACTTAGAGCTGAAACACTGAAATTATACAACTTCATCACCCATCCCAGCACTTTCCCATTACAGCCATTTAATGAGGAGCTACTGCTGAAAAAGGAATTAATTTAATAAAATGGTTTTCCATGGTTTGGAAATAAAAATGTAATAACTATTCAATGGTGAGGGACTGCTGATTTATTCCAACAATCTTTTATTAATATACTTAATGCTGATGTATAATGTAACAGAGCATGATCAGAGCAGCAAATGGGAATTGAAGCAGCATGTCCGTTTTAAACTTATAACCTTTTGGCGGTCAAGAAAAGTAATTCCTGCATTCTCTCCCACCGCTCATAGTACTGCTATGCACCGTAAACATTTCAGATGACTGTTTTTAAAGTATTATACGATATATATTGTAGTATACACAAACAAATAGATGAGTTTATTACACCTGTTGTTTTTCTTCGGTATGACAGTTTGTCCGTGTGCAATGTGAGTATATTCAGTCCTAATGGTTTAACAAAATGCCCAAACAAGCAGTGGCATGCAGTATTCCTGTCATACATGCATTCCTGAAATCGTCTAAAGAAAATTTACAAAGTGGCCGCACAGAGGATTTTTCCAGCGCAGGTAGGTAGACCCGGTGCATTAAACTACAATGAATGGAGTGATCCCAAAGATTCACCACAGACGCACCAACAGAAAGAATCAGAACCTAAGCATTTGTTAAAGGAATATCATTATTCAAAATCAATGCTTTTATTTAAAAACAGTGGGATTCTTCACATACAGAAAAAACACATTAATCCAGGTCACCTGCACAGCACAGATTTTGAAAAATACATGGACAATGTACCATAAATGGTCCAGCACAGTGTGTGTGTATGGTTATATGATTGGTCAATTGTTTTACTTGTGTGGAGCATGTATTCCTATTGGTTGATCCCAGCCCTCTTCTACACTTAGATTAGTTATCCTTCCAGTGGTGGTGTTTCTACAGTTTTTATGCTAGTTTGAGGAAACTGTGTAGCTAATGTGTTTTCCTCCTTTATGCTAAGGTGTATGTGAAATATTTTCCATTCTGTGCTATGGACACCATCCTGTACATTGCTACTTATTCCACGCACATGGTACTGCATATTGTTTAATTATATTTTTATTGTAAAAGTTAGCTGCCAGTCTGTTAGCGTGCATGTGAAATAAAATTTCCCATTACATGCTGCAGACGGCAACCTATACATTTCCATTTATTCAAGGTTAAGAAATGGCTGAAACAGCTTCGTGTTTCACGAAGTTTCTTGAAAACCGTTTGGAATTTGTATACAGTATGTATTCATATTAAAGCTAGGGTCACAGGCCGCTTGTTTGTTAACAAAGTGCTCATCTCTCAGGCAGATGAAATCCTGCTAAGCCACACAGACTGACTTGTGGGGACTTTCCATGGTTTTTACTTGCGCAGGGACTTGAAATGAGGCATCGGTAGCTGATGGGTAGAGAGCACTAAGCCCTCTTATGTGAAGGCTAATGGCGTTTTCAGCTGAGAACTGCAGGTTTGTTTCTGTACATCTTGCCATAGCCAGCAGCCTGGTACAAAGAGTATAGATAGGACACAATATTTCACTTCTCTTGGGGACCAGAAAGCACCTGCAGGCAGCAACTGAGCTCAGTTCATTATATTTCATATTATACATATACTGCATAATATCAAAGGCTGGATCCATGAAACCAGTCTGACGCAGCAGTGATTCCTACAGGTATAAAACAAGTTACTCACTATATTAATAGTGCACTTGTCCTTTTTAAAACACACAGAGAGTGGAGCAAGAACATAGTTCTTTTTTTAATGCATGTTCTGCACTGTCTGGGAACCCTCTGCGGTCCTGGGTGACCTGAATTTGGCCCAGCTCTTCAAAGGGCCTGGGCACCTAGCACGTCCCTCTGTACTGGGAGCAGGAAGCCGGACCTTAAGGGTAGGTAAGGTTCTGGATGCATCTGGGAGGTTAATCCCCCCTGTCGCTCCGGCTCTTGGCGGCTGGCACCACAGAGCTCACAGGAGGACGCTGAGGGCTTGAATGTGAGCAACCGGGCCTTTCTGGGTCAGATCCCGAGACACTGCGCCACTGGCAACAGACACCAGGGCTGATTAAAAAAAAAAGACACAGCAATACCCAGGAAGAGAATGACTCGCAGCACAACACAGGACAGCGCTGTCAGAGGAGATGGAGCTTCATGCCCCCGCAGTTACCCGCCTGGCTGCTCAGGCTGCCTGCGTTGCTCTACGAACGATCTGAACCCACCTTTATTTCCCGTTGAAATACATACTTTTCCCTGTAGAGAGATCAGCTTTTGCACTTCAAAGACAGATGTGCCACACGAGAGAGAGAGAGAGAGAGAGAGAGAGAGAGAGAGAGAAAGGCAGAGCGGGCAAAGGAACAGCAGAGGTTGGAAGTGGGTCACAGACCCGCACTTGGCTCATCTTGGCCGGAAATGTGGTTTCCCCCCCCCCGAGTGGCTGAACAATGAAAAGCCACAGATGATCACTGAATCCACACCAAACAACAATTCACAGACCAAGTACCAATGAAGGTAAACATCTGGCTGGGAGGGCAGCTGTCCACCAGGTAAACCCCCCCCCAACAGCTACCCTGTGCAGCTAGGAGACCCCCCCCCCCCACGCAACCACCCAAACAAAGGCAGGGCATTACGGTGGGCACTAATGAAGTAGGTGCACCGCAAAGTGACCGGCTCATCGGTCAGCAGATGCAGCAGACAGGATGTTAAATGAAACATGGGCCGCACAAACCCCTGCAGCGTCACCACGGAGATGCCTTTCGGGGCGTACGGCGGCACCGCGGAGATGCCTTTCGGGGCGTACGGCGGCACCGCGGAGATGCCTTTCGGGGCGTACGGCGGCACCGCGCGTCAGTAGCACTACGGCACATCAGCAGCGGCAACTCGTGACACAAACGGGGAGCAGCACGCCGGGTGGCGGGATTCCCATGGCGTCCTGTCGTCTATTAACATCAGCTCCTTACAGGCAGTGCTTACCCTCACATGCTGGGCTCTGCACACAGGCAGAAAAGCTCACTCTTACCTGACAGCAGTGTTGCAGTACTCGACACCAGTCCTAGTCTCATCTCGGAATCGACTTTATTTTGACTTGGTCTTGTCTCGGTCTTGGACATAGAGGACTTGAGGTTTTATTTCAAGACCAGTCAAGACCACTCATCAAAACGCCTCGATATTTAACACAACCCTTAGAACCCGACAAGCAGAAAGTGCATTAATTTTCGCACCTATTAACCTCAGACTCGTAACTTTGGATAGGTATAACGTACGGACGTGAATTGCATATCACTGCAATTGAGAACTTACTCAATCTGGTTGTCCAAGTTGCAGTATTGTGTGCTAAAATATTCCGTGCAGAGTAATCCTGTGTGTAATGAGGCATCTAGTTTATACATTTTCCACGAAAAGCACCCCTAATAATCCAAAAAACATTGATATTATTCACATTAGATGGGAAATGAGGCGCATATTTGCTTGCACAATGATACACACACTACCTTTCTGGTAAAAAATATTGATGACACTTTACCTAAAGCAGTCACTATATTGCATTACCTATATCTTCATAATGCATTATAATACACTCATAAAGTATTATGAACACGGCTATGACTATTCATCAAAAAGCATAACACATTATAGTCATGTGTATTATGCAATATGAATGCTCTATGAAGGTTTTTTTTTTTTATTTTTTAAAAAGTCGATAGTTCAAAATATACTGAGAGACAAATTCTAGGCTAAACAACTTGGTGCCAATGCTGCACATTTTATAGTGTGTTGTGTTATTGGTCTTTGTCTTGGTCTTGCCCTGCCTTGGTCTTGGGTCTTGTACAATAATCCGTCCTCACTCTTTGAATATGAGACATCGCAGTGGGATGTTTGTTAAGGTGGGTAGAAAAACATAAGTAGTAGTCTTCAACGTCTCCCCTCCCCTGAAATTACTGATAATTGCACACAAATTGCATGACATAAAGTGTCTTTAGCGCTGTAATGTCTGCCCTGTCATTAACGTTGCACCGGGAGGAATGTCATTTTGTTTCAAGGTGTACTGTGTGTAGCTGAGAAGCTTTACCTGTAACTGCTAGCATTAAAACAGGCGCACATACGCATGCACTCACTCTCTACCTTGGGGAATCACTAGTGAGAGGATCTTGTCATAGTGCTGGGCAGACGAAACGCAGGCCCGCTGGGTTATGACTGTTTATCGCATTCTGTGGCCTATCGCCGCTGCTCCCGCCCCCTGCCCCCACCCCCTACCGCAAGACTAAGCGCCACGACAGAGACATCAGTGTGGGTGCGTAGCCTATCAGGACACCTCGACCTGCCGTTCCAACGCCAGTGCGGCCGCTTATTGGGCTGATAATGGCCAGGGTGCCACTGCCATGTGGGCCAAATGCCTTCCGCTCCCCCTACTGCTTGCCACTCCCCCAGGGGACCACCACCACGGCTGGCGCCTGTTTCCTAAACAGCAGATATGACTGTTTAAGATGGACTGCCCACGCCCCCATTTGTGCCATTCGTGTGCGGATCGTGGCCATAACGCAGGAAGCTCACGCTGCCGATTACGTCGTGCATAAAATTACAAGGGTGCAGGCCAACTACACGGCAAAAACCGACGCAACCACAAACAGCTCGGCGTGGCTTTGAGGCCGTCAGAGGCCTGCAAGATACACCGTCAGCATGTGCGGGGATAATGACGAATGTATCGGCACACTGATAACGGCGTCAAAGCTACTGTGCTTCGGTAATCCAGGCAGGAGGAAAACAAGGGGAAGAAAGGGTGACTGCAAGATAAGCGGGACATAGGCTTAGGGGGAGTAAACAGAAATGCCTGCATGCGTGCGTGTGTGTGTGTGTGTTTGTGTGTGTCCACAGGCTGTGGAGTAAGGTCACACTCAGCAGGGCGAGTGTTCCGCCATACCTGCTCTCCCGTTGCAGGGTCGCAGAGAACATGATCCCGTGCTGTGAGACAAGGCCTCAGAGTGAGCCCCCAGCCTCTCGCCCACACGGGACACACACACCACCCCGGGGGTGTCGACATGGATGCTGTCACAAACGGACCGGAGTGGATCTCGCAAAATCTCACGCACGTCTCGAACCGGGGAAAAAAACTCTACTGCCCCACGACAAGGACACATCATGGTGACGCCAAGCCCTCGTGGGCAAAGACACGCACATGCACAGTCCACTGATTCATATCTTAATGGGGACTCACCATTCATTGCTTTGGTCATAAACTTAATTCCAACTATGGCAACCTTATTAACCCCCACCCAGCCCTTAACCACAAAAACGCACCTGAGTGCATGCAAACACACACACACACACACACACACACACACACACACACACACACACACACAGGTCATGAACTCTTATCTTTGTGGGGACCATCCATTCATTTCTATCGCCATAACCTTAACTGTTACCCAGCCCTAAACTTAACCATAACATCCCCACATTGTGATAATACGAAAACACACACACACACACGCACACGCACACGCATGCACGCCTGCAGCTGGTTTAATCAGTCATTCCATCCACTGGCTTTCTCCCTGCCACTGCCACTCACAGCGGTCGTGTACCGAGCAAACTGCGGAAACACAAAAACAATTACAAACATCCCTCACCTGACACACACACTGTCAGACACTGAACAAACAGACCCACCCACAGGACAAGGAGAGCCTGTGCGCATAAATGATTGATTTGTACTAAAGACGAGAGAGAGCAGGAAAAGGTGCCAGTAGCTCTTAATAATTTCTGATGCTGATTAGGGGACTGTAGGCCCTGCAGAGATGAAATAATACCGCAAACAGTGCCGGAAGCTCCCCCGGTGGAGAGAGGCGTCATGGCGAGTCCTGACTGCGAGCCGCACCTGAGCTAACGTGGCCCGAAGCTGCCCCTGGACCCACGGACAGCCAGTACAGTGAGCTTAACATGCACAGAGGAGATCTTTGTAAAGGTTAAGTTGGGCTCTGCCCCCCCCCCCGCCGGGGATCGGAACTCAGACGTCCAATTAACGTCTTTCTCACGAAGGTTTACGCAGGCTGGCCCAAGAGAAGAAGCTGGACACACTTTATGTGGGCAAACACCCACCGATGTTCAGTTGTCTTTAGAAAGAACCAGCCTAACTGTACCCAGAAAGAAAAGCAAATTGATTTTCAGTGGCAGTCGCTTGGTTTTTAGGGAACTTTCTTACACACCACAAGACAACACAGGCCCACCTCTACTTCTGTTAAATAAACCCACCTCCTCTTTCTCAAGGCACGATTTCAGGCCTCGGATAAGGCCACCGCAATCCCGGGACGGTCGAGGACTGGGTCTTACCTGGGGACGCAGAGTTCTGTCCGTCCCCGAGGGGAACCGCGGCAGAACACTCATCGAAGGTGTAGAACAAGTCCTTCTCTGTGTGGATCTGCGGACGAGAAGAGGAACATGCGTGTGAAACCAGAGTCATCTGACATGCAGAATAAGGAATCAGCAAAGACGGTCCGTGGCGCCATACTGGAGGCGTCACTGACGAGAGGTCATTATGGGATGTAGAGAAATCACCCGAAAACCCAGCCTCCAACCACTGCAGTCAGTGTTGCTAAAACAAGCTATGTTCAAAGAAAGTGGAACTGCTAGTTATTTACAATGGTCTCTCTCTCTCTCTTCCTGTGCCAGTTTGGGGAGGGGGTTTGTTCAACCAGCACACGCATGCCCCCTGGAGCACGTGGTGTCACCCGGCTGCTTCTGTGACCAGGATGAACAATTTCTCAAATCCAGCTACAAGCAGAAAGCAGCAGGAGACGCTGTGGAGCGGAGTAATGCGTGAGGAGGCGGTCGGACGGAGCGGAGGACACTGGTGTAGAGGTGGAGGTGGACAGGCCTCGCAGTCTGGGAGCAGAGACCCAGCCACCTACACAGGGGTGCGGAGATGGTAGCGCGGTGGAACTGAATAGAGCACGGGTTCTCTTAGACACAGGCTTCCATTATGGTCCCCCTCCACCCCAGTGCAGATAGACGCAAGACCGGCGTGGGCACAGGTCACCCGGCGGCCTCTGGAGCCGCACACCCCAATCACGCAGCAACTGCGCACCCCTCCCACCAACACAGGGTCGCCCCGTCTCCAGCCAATCACCACAAAGGCAGTCTATATCTGTTTACTTTGAGAAAACACACATACGTGAGCCTTAATGAGTTTTAAAAGACACTTGGTGCTACAAATCATGATTGTTTTGCCTTGTGGGGCACAGGCTATGACCGTGGTAGGTTCTGCTGATCAGAGGCTCCTTAAGGGTCTCTTTTTAAGGAGGGGAAAGGTAACAGGAAAACTCAGATCACTGAGAGGCACATTTGTGGAAAGGAAGCAGAATGCTTATGGTCAGGAAGACACACGTGTCGATTTCTGTGCCGCTTAAGGGAAAGCGGAGGCTGGGAGTTCAGTGTGCTGTACCTGGGCTGGGCTTGCGTGTGTGTGTATGTGTGTGTGTGTGTGTGTGTGTGTGTGTGTGTGTGTGTGTGTGTGTGTATGTATATGTGTGCATGTGTGTGTATATGTGCATGTGCGTGTGTATGTGCGCATGTGTGTGTATATGTGTGTGTATGTATATGTGTGCATGTGCGTGTATATGTGCGCGTGTGTATGTGCGTGTGCGTGTGTATGTATGTGCATGTATATGTGTGTATGTCTGTCTGTGTGTGTCTTTGTTTGTAATTATTATACAGTGGGGACCAGATTTTTTCCGGCCCCCACTAGGATAATCTCAATTGTATAAAAATCTGTGAATGCAAAATACTAAAAACGCCAAAAGCTTTGTATTTTGTTTGGTTACTTAGGGTTAGGGCTGGGTAGGGGTTAAGGGTGTTGGGGGGGGGGGGGGGGGGAGAGGGAGAG
>JAODLC010000044.1:23239452-23270514 GCA_026781145.1 Hippopotamyrus pictus | reverse complement strand
GGGGGGGGGGGGGGGGGGGGGTGGGGGGGGGGGGGGGGCTGTGACAGAAGTGGACCTTGAGGTAAACAGAGAGACCATTTGTATCATCGATCCGACAACAAATGAACAGGCCGCCTCACGAAATCTGTTCATCGGAGCTTTTCGGAGAAATGCAAAGTAGAGAGAGGCACCAGACAGGCGAACGTGCCCTCACCGGGGAAGGCCTTTGTACCTGAGCCAGAGGAGCCCAAGCCGGCAGCCAAGTCCTGATCCCCAGCCGGAGAAACTTCACAGCATAACTTCGGAAAACTTCATCACAATTAAAGATTTTTTTCCCCTCTTTTTCCGAAACTGCAATGACTGTATTTCCGCCCCCTCCCTCCCCTCCCCTCCCCTCCCCTTCCACTTTGGGATTGATCTTGGCAATGACACAGTTTGGCTTCTCATGCCTATTGGAGGATTTGAGGGAGCGTTTCAAGGACGGTCTGCGCTCGTTCGTTCGCTTGCTTGCCGCCGCCTCTCCAAGGGCGGCAGGGACGCCAGTGGAAGCGTCTGTCTGCTCCCTGTGCGCCCAGGCGCTATGACACAGCTCCAATGCTTATTTCTGAGAGCTTCGCCCACTGAAGGTATCATCTCTTCTCCTGGCTCCCAGGCTGGATCGCGAGTGACAAGCCAGCTTCCCCTTGGCAATTTGCTTCATAAGTAAGAAGGATTTTTTTCCCACCTATTCTCCAGAGCAGATAAACAGGTGGTGGGTAATAGGGTTGAATAAATCCTGACAAACGATATTCAAGGGATTTAATTTGATGGGTCTTTGTCATGAGAAATCTGGGTCACATGTATGGCCCATTTTCAGTAACCTCTGGGAAAAACGAACACAACTAACATACGGTAACGTTACCGCGTAAATAAGAAAACTATATTAAAGCTCACCGGAGCACAAAGTTACACACGCAGTCCTCACAAGTTTCATTCACCTTTTAAATAGCACCTGCCTTCAAACACACAATGACCATAATGCATAATTCTTACCTCATGCATTAATTTTCCTCCTCTATGTTTCATACCTTTTAAATGATTATTTTTATCAATTTATGAAAACAGGATGATTTGGAAATATTTCACCAAATCTATGGAATAGCCAAGTTCGCTTCAATACTGACCACTGTAGAAATTTCTTGAGAGACGACTGAAGAGCCACTCTGTCTAGTAGAATCCCCATCCTCTGCCAGTTCATCCTCAGTCTCACTCATTCACTATTAACTCAAAATTGATGAAACAGAACTTAAATGCATTTGCTGCAGTTCATGTTGAGCAAAATGCTTATACAGCTGATTAATTAAAAGATGGGTGAGGGCTTAAGAGATTAAATATACAGATATTTGTAAAGGAAGCCCTCTTACACTGCACACGTCAGCAGTGGAGGACACACTGAATGCGCCCGTCTACAGCAGCCCCCCTCTCCTGCACGTATCACACCAGCTTGGTGATAATGAACAGCTACCATCGTTTGTTAATAGCACGAAAGTATAGCTTGGCCTTGCGGTTTTCCCAGTGAGGGAACAAGTCAGAATTCAGCCCACACTGCCAGCGGCACAGTGGAGGAGAAACCAAACAAGGCCGTCCCAGCGGAACTCAAAATGCCCGCAGCTGCAAACGACCTACTGCAAACCTCACACGCTGCCTTTTTGATGATATAATTTGTTAATTTTGCAAAATCCAATTATCAACACTTTGGCTAATAAATGCATAATTTCTAATATGTTTCACAATTTCAATCAAATTCCATCCTACATGTCTCCCTCTAAGCGCTGGCTAAACTCCTTCCCCGTCATGACTCTCCCTTCTGTCATCTAGCAGGAAGAGCCCTTTCCAATCTCCCATTACTTCATTTGATCTCCCACTTCTGAAAAATGTTTAATTTAAAACCCCAAAGACAGATGTAAAGATAAAAAAACACATTCTTGCTCGTCACTCGTAACAGTTTTCTTACGATTAAGACCCATTTAAGGGCAGTGAACAAATACATTAAACGCTGTGTTCAAACACTTGCTATAATTATAAAAAATAACCTCTTTATGATTTAAAAAAAAAGCTTCCCACACCAATTAAGTGTTTACATTATACATTATTAGTTCATTTTTATTATATTTCTTCACCTTACATATAGCTGGTTTTTTTCTAATGAGATTCAAAACCACACCATTACCAGAGAGATAGGTCTACAAAATAATGTTTTCTCCCTTTGTGATCAATTTTTAATTTACCCAACCCAAGCACAGAGTTCCCCGGCCTCTGCTGGTAATTATTGCATTTTATTGACAGTTACTATCCCAGGGGAGACTGTTTAAAAAAGGTTTAACCCCAGAGCAAGTCACTGCTTCTCTTGCCTTTGAAAGTGTCAAGTGCATTGATTTTAACTGCAGGAAAAGCTGTACCTTCTACCTCGAGACATCTGCCCTGCACAGAGTCCCAAGTACATGGCCACCTCGGCCTGCTCCTTTACCCTCTGGAGTTCCTTAAGCCCCTTGAAAACAAACCCTCAGCTTCCACCTAAGAATATCCTTGTTTATGACCACCGGATAACAAAACAAGCCCCTCGGATCCAAATGCTCGCTGCCTCCCGACTGATATTTGAGGCACGGGAAAAGTCGCTGAGGACAGCAATGAAAGAGTGCCACAAAGCAACAGAGAGAAGCCAAATCTGAAAAAGACATCAATTCTAATAAAAAAGAGCAACATGACAGAAATTAAACAAGATTCCTGTGTTTGAGTTCACCGCTTCCCAGCCCTCTTTCAGCCTCCCATTGAAATTCCGGGCAGATACAAACCCCTAGGCTTTTGACACACTTTTGAAAACACCACACCCCCTCTTTCTTTCCAGCAAGTCTCCAGAGTCACCACTAACTGACTAACAAGAGCGAATGGCGGGGGGGGGGGAATCTTATTTTTTATTAAAGAATGTAATTCTAATGAAATGTTTTTTTCTTCCTCATTTCCTCCATTGTTTCTCTTGGTGTGAGTGTTGTGGTGAGGGGCTGGCGGAAATAGCTCTAAGGGGCACAGAGAGGGTAGGATGCCAGGGTGAGGTGGGGTCACAGATACACTGGAAAGACAAACAGGAAGGTGGCAGAAAAGGCAGGGGAAGAAGGAAAGAAAGAGAGAAAGACAGCGAGAGAGAAGCGGGGGGGTGAGGGGCAGGCGCAGCACAGTTGCTGTATATTCATTGCTGCTGTCAAGAGCTCGTTTTCACTCATGGTTCTTGAAAACCACTGGGAAAAAGAGATCTCAACCAGCTGCTGGAGTGTGCACTCTGCTTTTCCAGTCACGTCTGCGTGAGCCGGCCTGCTATGTTTTGGCTGGGTCAATGTCAAAGTAACAGCGCACTAAAACAAGATGCTCTGAGCAAGCAATCAATTCAGCATGGGGGGGTGGGGGGCATGGAACCAGTGAGGGTAGGGGGTTCAGTCTTAGCGGATGCTTAATTAGCTTGTGGCGTATTCTCCGTAATACTGCACCGTGAAACAGCAGATCATACCAAATACCCTCAGTCATCACAGATGTGTTCATACACTCCTCACGTTGGGTAGGGCTGCTGAATTTCATCAGGTGATGATAACCCAGGATGGTTATGGATGGATGATAACCCTCTCCTCTTTCTCTTCCTCATGCTCCCCCCTCTCCTCTTCCTTCCCTTCCTGCTCCTCTCCTCTTCCTCCCCCTCGTGCTGCCCTCTCCCCGCTACTCGCCGTGTCCCTCTTCGCTTCCTCCCATTAAGTGATCTTCTCTCCTCTTCCTCCCATCCTCCCCCGTCCTCTTCCTCCCCCCCTGAGCTCCTCTCCTCACTGCTCTTGCAATGCCCCTCTCCTCTTCCTCCCCCTCGTGCTCCCCTCTCCTCTTCCTGCCCCTCGTGCTCCCCTCTCCTCTTCCTCCCCATCATGCTCCCCTCTCCTCTTCCTCCGCCTCGTGCTCCCCTCTTACCACTGCTCTGGCCGTGTCCCTCTTCTCTTCCTCCCATTATGTGCTCCCCTTTCCTCTTCCTCCCCCTTGTGCTCCCTTCTCCTCTTCCTCCCCATCATGCTCTCCTCTCCTCTTCCTCCCCCTCGTGCTCCCCTCTCCTCTTCCTCCCCCTCGTGCTCCTCTCTCCTCTTCCTCCGCCTCCTGCTCCCCTCTTCCCACTGCTCTGGCCATGCCCCTCTCTTTTCCCTCCCCCATATTCTCCATCTCCTCTTCCTCCTCCTCATGCTCCACGCCACTCTGGCCGTGCCCCTCTCCTCTTCCTCTCCCTCCTGTTCCTCTCCTCTTCCTCCCCGTCATACTACCCTCTCCCCATTGCTCTCCCCGTGCCCCTCTCTCTTTCCCAAACTCACTCCTGACAGGGCCAGAAGGTAATGATACAGCTGCCATGATGCAACACGCAGACCTGTCTGCTGTCAGGAAGTGAAATCATGAAGGAATAAGCTGTCATTAATGGGCCTCTCCCCACCACGGAGCTGTCATCTGGCTGTTTCCCTTGGCTGGCACGGGGGCCGCTGCGGCCCCCTGTCTGCTGTCAGCTCCTGCAGGTCTCTGGGACTTGTGCACTTCCTGACTCGGCACAGTATTGTAGCAGGGGCCATGGCAGGGTGTGTGCGTGTGTTTGCGCATGTATGTGTGTGTTAGTGCGTGTATGTGTGCCCGCATGAGCGCCTAAATTACAGCGTTCGTTACATTTAATGAGAGGACGCCATCCAGTCACGCAAATGCGAGCCGCTACAGATCTCTGTCTTTGTCTCTCCACAGTTATTTCTATTCCGCTGATCGCATTCAGAACAGGCCAGCATTGCTGCTGCCTCCAGTGTCATTACCGCCACTATCTTTGGGCTTATTTGGGAGCGGAAGCACAGGTGGTTGTGAGAGCCACCCTGCCTGGAGACTCGAGTAGGTAAGGGAGTGCGGCTTGTCACGTCTAATGATGGGCGTCTGGGGCCTGATTAGTAATTGGGATGATCTCTTAGCTCCCTAGTAGTTGACAGGCTGAATAGGATCCCGTTAGACTTAAGAGGTGCTTAATACAGGAGAGACTTCTGACAATTTCTGTAGAATTCTATAGCGTGTTTTTGAACCCAACACAATTCAGTGGAGTTTGTGCAATTTAACAGTGTGCACTGAATGCCTAACATCCCTGACATGTTATGTGAGTGTTTAAAGCAGCCACCCATCCCTGAGTCACCCTGTTTCTAAGACATGATGTCGAGAGGAAGACAAAAGAAGTGCTGCTTCTTGGGGTCCAAAGCGAGGTCACCTTTTTCAAAAAGAATAATTATCACAAATCTGTATAACTTTTCTACCTGGTTAATGTGGCACGTTAATGCAGACTGCTGTCTAGATAGAGCATCTGTCAAGAGCAGCATGAGTATGAAGACCTACACCATAGTACATAGGCTATGCACCTCTGTAAGACTATCAACTCACACTTTTGCCAGAGTTGCCACTGTCAGGTCGCCCTGTCGAAAGCCTTGTGTTATGCTAACTGTATGGTAATAAAACATTTACAGTAGCAGATGGTTATAATCACACCATGGTGAATTATTTAACTTATCCAGCAACAGTATATTACTGCCTAAATCTCATAGAACACTATCTATAGGGCACCAAAAAAAATATTCAGCAATACAATCAAACAGGAAAAAAAACACAACAACCCAATATTAAAACTGACTGGCCATAAATATCTATTTCGTCATTAACAAGGAAAAAGAAATAAAGAATACAGTGACGTGTATTAGCCTCTGTAAACTTTTTTGGAATAACACTAAAAAAAGAACACTTACAGTGTAAACATTGAAACTACGTTAAAATATGAAATTTGTGCTTCTTAGTAACAATGATAAATGCCCACTTCTACAGGCAACAAAATTCCCCACATCTCGGTGTCAGTTCATCTGTCCAGAGAATATAATAACAGTCCTACAGAAATGTACACAGTTTCACTTCCCCCTCATGTGAGTCACTGGAGGACAGCGTCTTCTCCTGAGCTGGTGGGCAGACACCTGTGTGCGCCGGTACAGCCGTCTGAGGCCAACTGGGAGTTCCCTCCTAAGTCAATCTGAGCAGTAACAGATGGAATTATGTACCAAACAATATGCAGGTTGACAAACTACCACAAACATGTTGACAGAAATGCCTTCAAATGGGCAACTGTTTCAACATGGGAGACTGCATTTGGATGACTCATGAGACAAAGACTCTGGGTGGTTGCAGAAGCAAATTGAATGAATACAGTCTATATCAAAGCTTGCAAATACTACAGACAAAACAAGGCTTTGTGGATGGCTTACATATAAGGATTAGTTGTTAGGTATTGTGTTTAAAAACTGAAGGCATCTAGTCTTGTGCGTGACCTCTCCCCCAGCCTTGCTGCTCAGTCTTTAGGCCTGAGGATGTACTACAATTTTCCCTGCAGTCCCCTGACAAGCTGAAGAAAGCAAGTAGGCTGTGGAGCGAAGCACCTCTTCAGTGCATACATAGCTTTGTATGCAAGTTCTGAGGGTCTACAAGCGCTGAGTGTTCTCCTGGGGAGGCAGACCCCGCTGCCCTGTCCTTCCCACAACAGGCTGCAATGTTCTCCTCAGGAAATAGCTGAGCACACCACAACCTTGCCCACCGCAAACTAGCAAGCACCAGCTCCCAGCTCCATAGGGGGGGCAACTCTGGGATCATGTCCAAGTGTTTTAAGAAGTCGAATGCATGCCGATATCTGGAAGAAGTCATAATCACAAACCCAGTAACACGATCCTGCCAACATGAGCCCAGCCCAGGGCTAGGACTCCACTTAGAGTATAAAAAGATCAGAGCCTCTCACAGCAGTCGGCCAGCTGAATCGCAGGGGAGAGCACAGGCATTTACCAGAGAGCAGCAAAGGGGTGAAAAACACCAGCCAATCAGAAGCAGAGAGCACCAGAACATGGCCTAGAACCGCCACAAAGTTCTGAGTATAACGGATGAGAATATAAGGGGGGCAGGGCTGAGATTATTGTGCTTGTGTGCATATATATATTTATACACATATATATGTGTGTGTGCGTTTGTTTGTTAACACGGCATACAGATGTAGCAGTCATTGATATTGCACAAGTAATATTCAACAATGTATTAAAGCATGGTGTTTTTCCATCATGTGTCATGTACTTCAATCAAAAGCACAATCATGACAGCAATATAACCAACATCCCTGACAGCAATCAGGCAGAGTGCATGTGGAGATCATAAAGACAAATCATGAGACTCTGGCCTGTCAATGGACAGGACAGGTGCATCAAAAATTTGTAAATCAAATACCATACGGCAAGTAAATAACCTAACAAACTATGATCACTTTACGGTTGTGGTATACCAGTCTAGGCTTTCCCTAATAAATCTTACAAAATATTTGAGGAACTAAGAGGAGCTGAAACAATATAAAAACTTGCTGTACAGTACTTTAAAAAAGTATCCGTAGACTTTAGCGAATTATATAAACATTGCAGCCAACTACTTTATATATTCTTCCAAAATTCCAATATATATATATATATACTGAAGTGTGAACATTTTGTTAAATATCCGACATGTAATTTGTAACTTCTTCATTTATTCAAAGAAGAATATGACATTCACACATAACTAGGCCCAGAAACTCAGGTGCTTCTACTTGTACTAAATACTCCTGCTTTGCCATTTTAACTTTTCCAAAAACCCATCCATCCATTTTCTATGCCCACTTGTCCTAAGCAGAGTTACTCAAGGCTGCCATGTAATGACCAAATTCTTCTGTTATTCCAGCTAAATTTCTAGGCTATATCCCATTTCCCATGGCATTATACCAAAAACAGTCAGACAACATAATAATATTCTAACGACCAATTTCTTAAAAATATAGTGAATTATTAAGGATCGTTAAAGGGGCATGACGGAATCGTAGTCACGCAGTGTGCAAAGTTAAACCTAAATTCCTATCACTCTTTAAGGGTATTGTTTGGGTCAAAGAATCCGTTTCCCGTCATGGGAGCTGACCTTGGGACTGATCCACTTTGGCTGTGCTTCAACACGCTATCAAAGCATTCAGCTTTGAGGACAGCGTTTAGAACGGAATACTTGATAAAGAGAGAGTGTTTTTTTTTTGCCAGCTTCCAGCACAACACCATCAGATGGTATCCGTATAACGGTCACAGGGCCTAAGCCATCACACCCCCCTAAGATTAAGCTCCCGTGAAACTATAAGCAAATAACAAATGCTCCTTCGGAGCCCACAACAGGTCTACTGCTACCCTCACCCTGGAACAATGTAACCAGCAGAGACATCTGGAAGCCCCACGCTCAGGCAATGACAAGTCAAGGATCTCACTGAGAACACAGCAGACAGAGGGAGCGCCGCAGAGCACATGTCCTCAGCACGCTAATGGAGCACCATCACTGACACACTTAGCACCACCCGGCAACTGCCAAACAAACTCAAGATCAGACAGGCGTTTGCCTGTTCCCGCTGCCGCCCAGCAGGTAGAGAAGGGGATCCTACCGGGTAACATGTAAATCCTCAGAAGCTAAAAGCAGAGCCATAACTGCCTCAGCGAGTGTGTCACAACAAACAAGGTCACGGCATTCACATGACAGTTTCAGGAAGTGTGCGCATGGGATCGGTCTGATGCAGCATGCCCCACCCACCGCAGGGACGGCCTAGCGTAGCGGCCCTACCTCGGCGGCTCTGGTGATGAAAGGTATCTGCGATCCGCTGTCCATATCTTCGTTGATGATGAGCCTGCGAGCCCACTGCCCGGCCCGGACCACGCCTCTTCCCTGGATCAGCACCAGCAGCTTGTCTGGATTGTTCAAGGCATCCTTGCTCAAGTAGATGAAGCTCTTTGGTTCATCCTCAGATGCATCCACCTAAGATGGTGGGGGGGGATTGAGGACATTATTCATGGGAGTGTATTTTGAAAAAGTATTCTTCAAACTAAGACTACTACTACTACTACTACTACTACTACTACTACTACTACTACTACTACTACAACACACACAGAAACACACACACACACACCCCGTCTCATTTCTCGATTTATTTAAATTATTAAGAATTTTATATACATTCAAAAACGTATTTTCAGAAATTCCAGTACTTTATCATTTTATTCAATTATTCATACAGTCATTTTTTTCCACATCTAATCATCTTTTAACCACCAAGTGAGGTGCACACTCTCAATGCAACGCTGGGTGGCTTACCCCCTACTGCTCCATGAACTTAATCCACACTAAGAGATATGAAACTTTCTTAAACCGATTTAATCTGCTTAAAATCGGTGGTCAAAAGTTCAGTGCCATGCAAATGGATGGTGCGCCCCACCCCATCAGACAAAAGAAAATATTACGAATTTATCTGGACAGAGTCAAGCATTTTTAGAGCATCGCACCAAGATAAAAACATGTCTTCCAAGAAAAAAAAAAGCAACATCTCAATATAAGGATATTGAGAATGAGGCTGTGAGCAACTGCTGACTGGAGAAGTAGCATCTCTGCCTATATTTAAATGCAAAACAGATTTAAGATCAGCCTTTCTTACTCTGAAATCACGTTACAATAGATTCTTTGCTGAAAAGAGATTTTCACAATAAGACAGCCTCATTTTAATGGGAATGAGACTAGCACTGTATTTACACCATTAATACTCAAGATAAAATGCAAAAACACAAATCAAAAGGAAAATGCCTCTTTTCTTATAAGTACTCACCGGGAGGATTTCTTTAGTCATGTTGCATTTTTTCTCTAGCAATTCATAAACATGCTGTGTGATTATCTGAAAAAAAAACAGGAACGGAAAACAGACAGTAATAACACACAGAACGATAAAACCGGCTTCTCACAGCACAATTCGCATGGACACAAACCATCCAGCCAGCCTGTGAATATTAAAATACACACATTCCCATCAGTCTCACATAGTGTGTAATGTATGAGCATTCAGCCTCCAGACAATGTGTGAGATAATTGGGACTGTCATGAATTCTCCTGTTCTAAGTACAGTGAAGAGCAGGGGAATTGTCAACTCAAGGAAAAAGGGGAAAAAAAAAAAAAAAACCTGAGTACAAGCTGAGAGCTGACGTAAGGTATGTTTATCCTCAAAGCTACATTGCAGGAAACATGTATACTGTGTAATTTTACCCTCAGGCCAAAAGTTTCATGGTTCAATGACATCAACAACTTTCTTCTTTCCCTTGCCAGAAGAAAGTATACGGGTGGGAAGCGCCTTCAGATAGAGGTACAGTCAACTCTCAAAGACAAGAGCAACTGTGCATATGAAAGGCAGGGATCCTTTTTTATGACACCCTTGTAATATGGCTTACACATGCCCTCTAAGCCTTCCAACGGATGTGTGTTCGCATGCACGCGTCGGTCATCTGACAGAAAGCTTCTAGCATGAATCCTCTGATCCTCTGCCGCTCCATGGGGAAAAGAATTTGTTACTTGGGCAAGTGTGCAATGTCCAGATACATACTGGCGTCTGAATGCTTGGCTGAGGTTTTATTACGCACAGTGCTGCAGGACATAGCCAATAAAAGCCTCAGGTCCAAAGAACATCTCCATGTTTATAGTTTTGCAATTTTTACATCTGCTTCCCACCCGAGTGGCGTGCCAAGCTGATGGCCTAGTCAATATGGAGGTCTTAAGTGACGTGAAAGTCAGCAACACACACTGCCTTGCACACAGCCCCCTTAAATCAGGCTTGCCAGGCTAACGCTACGCTTTGAGCTCTCTAAGGTGAGAGTCTAAGGACCTATAAGACGGCATAAGATGCCCCAGGTGTTCGGCTGCGAATAAAGTTCAATGCTACTCCAAAGAAAGTGTCACATGGGGGAAGAAAGTGCGCAAAACTGTTTAAGAGTCAGCTGACATTTCAATGCCCTAAAAGCCTTAAATAAAAACATCATGTTTTATCTGATTAAATATATAAATCCATTAACAAAAAAATGGAAAAAAAACTATGATATTCACCATACCTAGGAAAAAGTGTGTGTGTGGGGGAACAGAACAAATTAAATGGTGGATTGGAGAATTTGACCTGCAGTGAAAAGTGCAAGCAATGCTTTAAATATATATTCCATTTACCCTCACCTAATTCACTAAATGTCAACCATCCCGATGAAGACTAAATGATTCTGGAACACAATATGTTTGTGTAATGATATCAATAAGCCTCGCAGGAAATTTCATTTGCACTACATTATTTGTTCAGTGCCTCAGGTGGCTGGAAAATCATCAGATATGGAGAGGAAAGAGGACAGGGGGGTGTGGATGTGAAGAGAGTGGGGGAGGGGGGATTAGCTCGCGTATCTGGACTTGTCACTCAGGAGCAACACTTGTAACTCTTTGTTCTGGATGGTACACATGCAGCCATATGACTGCGCAGAGAAGCAGAAGAACAAGTGCCTGGCATGCGAGGGAGCTTCACAGCTGGACGCAGCCGCAGCCAGGCGAAGGCCATGGGAGCGCCCCCATGTGGCATGCAACTCACAGAGCACGTCATTTAGGTCACGGTTCATGCTGATTGCGGGACGACTCCGAATCTGAGAGGCCTTCTGGCCAGGATCAGCTGGACGGCTGGCTGCCAGCAAAGAGCTCTATCAGGAGAAACACGAAGGACACCGACGTCCTGAATGTTCAGATCACTTGCAGCACATTTTCCCTGCTATCGAGAATGCACAAGGCCGATTTATACGCTTTCCATTACACTGGGAACCTAAACGCAGAAAATGTTCAGTGGCTGCAGCGCTAACTAATCTCACAGTATGGCTTCGAAATGCCATTCAAGACAGTAATGTGAAAAAATGAAATAGAATGACACTTTATTTGCTATTTGTAGAAGTACATCTATAATGGAATGCCTCGTCACATATCCCAGCTTGCTCTCTGTTGAGACATACGGATACACACAGTTGACAGCTAAGCTTGGAGTCCGAGCGCACGGTCAAGCCATTTGTCTGGAGTATTACGGGAGATGCGGGCCATGCTCAAGAGCCCAACAGAGACATGAATATTCTGCAGGGGACAGGACTCGAACTGGCGACCTTCCGATCACAGGCCAAAGCAACGCACGAGTCAGATAATACTTTGCAAGCATACAACTGTCAGGGAGTGACCTTAGGTACAAGTTCTGCTAGGCTGAGTTTCAATGAGTGGCCAGTAACAAGAGCAAGAGTACTGGAACAAGGACTATACAAAACACTGTTAGAACCTAACATCAGAAATGCCATTCAAGTAAATAACACTGAGAATCTAGCAGGAAGTCTATGTGCAAAATAAAATAGAGCACCCAGCTGAGCTAAGCGGATAAACACAATCTAGATTTAGAAACAACAGCAAAAATCCTTCCCCATTTCCTGGGCCTACCTTAACTCAAGCACTGAATTTTTAATTCTGATAATATGTGATCAGCTACAGATGCATACAGGTCTATAGGGGGACTAGAATCAGACATTTTCTTGCAGACTGACCACTCTGGGTCCCCTTTGACAACGTAATTGGGCCTGTGTACTTGAGACCATTTACTTCCATTATAGTGTGTGGTGTTTAACAGTGCAGAATGTGACATGAAAACACCTAAGTTAAAAGTGATTTCTGGTATAGATGAATCCCTCAATGGAAGAGGTAAACCTTCATGGTTTATTAGTGTTTCTGAAGCAAATAATGGTAATGGGCAAGAATGGTATACATTACATTAAAGAACCCTGTTACTGAGAAAATAGGTTACAAACCAAAATAATTTAAAATATTTATGCAAACATAATGTTAAGTTAAAGAAGGTAATACTTGAATGACAAAACTTTTTTTAAAACAAATCAGTGCAGTTTAAACTTATTTCAACAACAGGATCAGGAAGAACACCTGGCCTCTGGGAGTATCTGCAATAGACAGCTGCTAGAACATACAGGCATGTGGAATAAGGATGGTCTAGGTCTGACTAGCTGCAGTTCACACCACAGCAAGGATAGGGGCTAAACTTTAGGCTGGGCTCAGACATCACTACAGGGGAGAGACATGATAAGTAACCAGGCCTTGCTATAACTGTACAATATCACAACCTGCATGTCATGCTGTTTATAAACTGTCCTTGCAAAAAAAAACAACATGATAAGACCACCGCTAAAAAAAGAGCCAGATGTCCACACTATGCATGCAATTAGCCCAGATCAATACCGCTGGGTTTGGTCTGTTTGACCGCTCTCGAAATGATAAGGAAATCATCTGCAGGCCACTAGCCTTGACCCCCAGGCAGCCAGCCTAAACAGTGCTGATTAATTAGCGCTCGCCTTATCGGCTCCAGGGTCCCAGCCAGTCCGAAACCAACTTTATCAGGTGGGTGGCAATCAATACTGTCAGCCGCTGTCGTCTCCCACAGTTTTCAAACAGGCAGAGCGGCGTGGGGCGAGTCTATCAGCGCACACTTTTTTAAAAGCCACTTAGCTTGAAAAGAATGAGCAGCGGTGACATCAAAGCTGTTTATATAATGAAAGTGAGAGGCTCTAGACCATAACAATGACAGCGCCAAGAAAAGAATTACATTTTTTAAACCGGCAGAAAATCCCCACACAAATAGCAGCATGGTAAAGCAAAAACGGGTAAGGAGAATGTTTATTTTAAGGGTAGCCTGTGTAACAGAGAGCCACAATTATTTACCTCATCCTCTAGTTTAATTTCTGGGGTTTGGAGCAACAAAGTTTATGCACTGGTCAAGTTCCCACAAGTTTTTATGTCGCTCCTTTATCTGTGGCATGTTTGTTTCCGGTGCAGTGATGAAAAGCCTCGGTCACCTAGATGAACACTTGGAAAGCAATACTTCATGACCACACTGGGTGTTACCTATGCAGCAGGCAAAGGGGTCATCCAGCCTTAAAACAATACCTTGCTTTGTTTTTCCAACTACAAACACAATAATGTCAAAAACATCTACTAAATCAAGGCGAAAGCGAATTTTGTTACAGTCAGTCCCTAGGTTACGATCCGTTCCCTATGTCTGTCTTTAATTCGAATTTATAGGCAAGTCAGAAAAACACTAATACAGTACATAATAATAAATAATAATAATAATAATAATAATAATAATAATAAATACAGTAGTAAAAGTACCTTGCCATGCAATGTCTTCAGGAGCGTCACAAAGTAGTGCGCACATTTGTCATTACATACCATTGTATACAACACAATTTTAATATAATAGGCTAAATAGGCAGTTTGTGCATAAATACAAGTTGTCCATAAGTTGGATATTCTTACAGAAGCCGTATAGAAAATAATCTTGGAGAATACAGATTACAGTTTTATGCTATTTGCTCCACGTGTTACTTTGTGTCCAGTTCATAACAACAGGGTAGATCCAAAGCTATTGCCTTATTCTGCTCCTTTTCCTTTTCATATGCAAATTCTCTATATGCGCATGGATATAAGATGAAAAGTTTAATGAATGTAAAGTGCAGTGTGTTCTTTACCTTCAGTATAAAGCCCTAGATTAACCAAGCTGTACTGATTCATCACACTGGTCTGTTAACTATCAACAACAGCAGGGGGTCCATGCAGGGGGTACTGAATTTATACAGCATGAGTTGTGCAACTTTTCCTCACATGGCCAGGAATAAAAATATATGAGATGCAACAGGATGATGCAAAAAAGGAAAAAAAAAATCAAAGATGACTACAACTTTGACTGCATGTCCCCAGACTAATTCTAACTGTATAAAACGATGAACTGCAATATCAGGATGAAGAAAAAAAAATTCATCAACATACAGCCATCTGGCCAGTTCTTACTTCATTAGAATATTCTCTCCGTGCTTGTCATTCCACGGATGAAAAAAAAAGGAGAGAAAATCCCCGTTTATTAACGGCTCAATATACCTTAGTAGGGATAACAGGCACCAATTGCCACCTATCTGGGAAGACTGTCACTTACATTAATGATGACAGCTTCTCAGAGCCTGTGGAGCATACGTACCACCATCATGATCTAACCAATCAGAGATTGCTAATATCACCCATACACACCATACAGATTGACAGAAAAGCACGGCGATACCCTTCTAAGAGATGTATGCAAGCTCACATATAGGACAATCACGGGTATATAAAAACACTGCTGGACAGATGTAAAGCACCCGCCATGTAAATGCTCTCCAGGAGAAATGGACGACAAGGAACCGTCAAGTGTCGACTGACGCGAATCCCTCAACAGCCCTCATGCGCGTCACAAGGTATTCCCAAGCACCAGCTAACAGCAGCTACATCAGATATTAAGAAGAAGAACATGAAGATCACCTGACTGAGCACAATGTAGGCACTTCAATTCCACTTGGGTATACCAGCACCCTCAGGGTCTATGTGCAGATTGCATTTTAGCCCAGATGCGTACTTCTAACATTGCATTATTTAATCATCTCTCGGGCTGTGATCAGAATGCTATCGTCATATAATTGTTTCAGTGATATTATTTGACGACTAAATAGTACACCATTTAACGTACTCGACTGTAAAGTAAAACTCAAGATGACAATGACAGGGAAAGCAAGATGTTTGAAAATGGAGTTCTCCAGCCTAATTGCTTGTCTTTGGATAAGCATCAATGTTTCATTTAATTAATTGAACAAGCAACATACCAACACTAAATACACTTCAAAAAGAGGACAAGATTTCCATTTTCAATAACAGCAGTATTGCTTTTTTCCTCTTGTTAAAATGCTTTTCATAAGTTTAAAAATATTAACAATCCTCTGGGCACTAAGTATCAAAGAGCAAGGCAACCCCTTTCTTCAACTAGGGTTGTACACAGAATTAATAAAACCATATATTATGGAAACAAGCCCACCTGTGCACCCCCTGCTCAGAAATCCTAAGGTAAACTGGCTAGCCAAGAAAAATGCTATTTAGAAAGAGTGCTTAGTATAACTGCCCTCACTTTCGTCTATGTCCTGGCACAGAATCAGCAGTAAAATTAGTAACACTTAAACCCGACAACTCCTCCTTTTTTATCCAGAAAGCACTCAAATAATTCAAAACCTAAAGAGTCTTTCAGAACAGCTCATGTCCTAAATCCACACTTACATTAGTATCACAGTTCAGGAGCAGAGTGGGTGCTAAGTAAATAAAATGGAATTGTAAATGTCATCAAACAACCACTTCCTTGGACTGCCACCAACATATTTAAACATGAATTACACATATATGCATGCAATGCATGTATGAACATATACAGACAAATATAATTACTTTTTTACTTAATTACAAATATAATTCTTAATTACAATTCTTCATTTTTAGGCTTATTCTTGCACAAAACACTTCCTCAACAACTTCGCCTACATTGGCATTAATGTTGGAAGCAACGCAGAAATGACCTACGCAGACTGTGTTGATACACGTGATGTGGACATCTGGTGCCAAAATGGCCCTGACAACGCAGTTGCCTTCAGCTAGCAGTGTGGGTCCCTACCTCTTCCGAAAAGCCAATGAGAAGAGAGAAGAAACGCATCTTCCTCACCATAAGGATCATTACCAGCCAGATCTGAAAGGGCACACTTCATTGCTAGTGAAGCTTTCCTCTGTGTTCATAATTCTGTTTCGCAACTTCAAGCTTGTCCACATTAAAAACATAATAATGAAAACAACCACATTCCAAATTATTCAAAGTATGTGGACATTCTTTAAAAACTCATGCATTGTTCTTTGTTTTTAGGAATCCTTTGTAGCCTTCATTTCTGTACACATTCCCCATGCACTCTTTTGAGTGCTGTTGTGTGTTACATCAATGAAGCTTTAACAAAAGGCAAACCATGCAGCATTCCTCAGGAAAGTCTTTTTCATGGTATTATGTGGTTTAACTACAAAGAAAGAAAACCACATAACCATTATCTGTTGCTTCATTGAAGTTACAAAAATAAACCATTATATACAGCCTGTCCAACAAAAAAATCCACCAGTTTAACAATAACTTTTAGCTGCTGAAATATTAAATGTATTTTCCCTCTGTCTCCATTTACACATTTTTATTTGAGAAACTTCTTTTCTGAATTCAGCAGGAATTGTATTTTGTGCATTGCTAAGGTGCTATTTCTCCAAGGACATACCTAGATCCAAAATAATGCATATATGTATATTATACAAAAGAATAAATCTTGTCTTTGAACTTCAAAGAATAAACAAAACAATTAAAGCAGATAGCAATGAATGAGATTACCACTTAATGCATATTGCATGCGATGAGACAGTGGGTACGTATTTTACGCTAAGTACAGGGTGGCCAGGAGAGACTTGTTTTAGCGTTCTTAACAATCCTGCACGGTTTAAGTGGTTGTGTACTCAATAAAGGGACTGATCCTCCAATAATTTTATATGACTGATCCCTGCTTAGAACACACATGTTCAGCACTTTGACCATGATGGTGGCAGCAGAATTAATGGCTGGTAAACCGTGACGGTGTAAACGGCATGTCCAGGACACTGCCATAAATCACTGCAAAGGAGGCCCGCTCATACGAAAGACCACCAAGCTGAAATCTGCAGTTCAAATGTGAAAAACAATTCAAGGAGGTGTCTGGGAACACGAACGTTCTTGGGTAAGCAATACCCATCGCTGCCCGTGCACTTTAAGCGAGATGATCTCATTGGGACCCATCCAAGAGGGCGCAGTGAGGCCCCGGCAAAAGGGCTGCATCTCAGCCCTTAAATTCACACATTAGCACTGCCGACCTGTCAGCCTCACTGCTATAGAAAATGCCTCATTTAACAAGGCTGACATCACTGACTTGGAGGGGGAAAAGGCGGTTCAAGTATTAGGCTATTTATTCATTGACGTAAGACTGGATTACAAGGAAAGTGTGTATGTATGTATGTAAGCATGTGTCCATGCTGCAATTGTGATACCCTTGTCAGTGAGTGCACTTCATAACAGCTTACAATTCAATTATGTTAAAAAGTTTAAACCGATATAGAAAATTCAGTTTATCTATTACTACAATGCTATTACTTGGCATCATTTAAAAAAAATGTATTTGTTAACTTCCCACCATTTTATCAAAATACTTTAACATAAAAATATACACAAACAGAAATAAGTGCTAACATACAAAGTATGCAGAATATTACAACTTCATGAAGGAAAATTTGAGTTGGATACCTCGCCCAGGGCCTCATATCGCTTTTGGTTCCACCGGTGCAAATCCTCCCGGTAATTGAACACAAATGGTTCTCCAGTCTTTATGTGCCTCAGCTGTCCCTCTTGAGAGGGGGGAAAAATGAAACATTATTTTTTTTTTTCCCCCCAGAATTATTTCCCCACATTACACTGTACCAGGAGTAATGACTTTAGACAATAGCAACTTCAATAAATCCATTCTGAACTGGGAAAAGGAGTCTTTGGTAGAGTCATACTACTACCCTGAAAAGGTCACCAAACTGTGTAAAGAACGAAAGAACTTTCTCAATTTCAGGTCCTTTTTTTTTTTTTTTTAAATAAACACTAAACGAGCTTCTGCCTCCCAAAAGACAACATTCAAACTGGATTTAACCTTCAGTTAAATTTAGTTCGGTGAATGTGCATCTTTTTCTTTTACGCAATTAAATGTGTTTGGCTCACATCCCCCATCTGGCAGGTACACAGCCTGGGGACGCCGAGTCCGCTTCCAGTCACGGCTCCCCTGTCCTTTGGGGACAACTGGCAGACACAGCCCAGACAGCTGGCCCGACGCTTCACCACACTCCGCCCTGTACCCCAATGCACCTGAGATCTAGGGCAACCCAGCCCAAACCACCACTATCATCCCTCCCTCTTCGATGGCATAGCCTCTGAGGCTCAGCCAATCAGATTTACCCACACTGGGCACAAAGAGCTCATCAAATTCCATCGTTCCGGGTCATACAATAAAGCCATAAACTGGCGAAAACCTGACAACTCTCAAGGACTGCTTAGGCAAATGAGGAAGTGGATTTCAGAGAAGGTGAAAAGAACACATCATAATTAGTGTATTTCGTATTTTAGGTACTATTAGAATAAATACAATTGACTATTTACAGCAAGGCTCAAAATAGAGTGGCAGTTTTCATTTCAGTTGCATTTCTGAGGTTTTAGGGCTGAGATGCAATACAATCACCCATTATTTTTACAGATTGTTTTATGTGTAATCTAGATAGGAATGCATTGAAATAAAAGAAAGCAATTTGAGAGTTTATTATATTTTCAACCGAAGTGCAATTGCGATTCATATTTTCAGATATATTAAAAATTAGCCCAATTTATTGCTCCTTTGACAATGTATAACAAAACCCAAAACAGTGTTAAATTTAATTGCGACCTATATGATTATAAACACAAACACAAAAAACAACGTGCAGAGTTAACCCAAATAGCTCAAGGGACTAAGCTCAATTATCTTGGAAAAAGTGAAAACATCTTTGAAGATAAAGGATTGTTTAAACCTTTCAAAATGAACCACTTACATGTGATAACCACGCAATAAATCTTCAGTTGCTCACTCAATAAAAATTACACTATTTGCTTATATCATTAGTCTTTCAACAACATGTAATGTTAAAAGCTTGTTCATTCCTCGGAGATAGAGTGAAATAGGTTTGAAAAGGCAACTGAACAAAAGTAGCTAAAAGAAATCAATTATGCATTCATGGATGGGAGAAATGAAATCTTCTAAACAGCAGTGCCTAACAGAAGGAAGACAGGATTATAATGAAACAGAACATGCATTGAAAGTTCAGCTCCATCGCCTTCACAACACAGCCTCTCCAAGGAATATGCTTTCCCAACTTTTTCTTTTTTTCTGGATAATTAGCATGCTGTTCTAATTTCTTTAGCTTAATTAGGTGTACATAACCTTGGATTTCCAGTAATGAAGAAGCTGAGGGCTACCATGATGAAGCCGTCAGCTTTATGATAAAAATAAAATGCCTGCAAGAAACAAAAGAAAGTGTTTGCATGTTTCACTATCTTAAAGTATTAAATATTACTAAGTTTTACTCAGGACTTCATAAAAAAAGAGCTCTCATCCAAGTGTTTTAGGAGACACCAAATTCAAAAACTTTATGATGCCCACACATACACACACATCTGTGTGTGCGTGTGTGTGTGTGTACGTTTATATAAAAACCAAAGCCCTGTAATATATTCGGGACATGAAAGCAGAAAAGGCCTGGAGGAGTCAGAAGGAAGTTTATGCAAATCTTCGATCAGCATCTATGGAAGCATGAACAGGTTAGTGACAGCCCATGGCAGATACACAGGACCATAATCTGAGAGAGAGTCTGAAGTCTCCCTGACACAATTATGATTGATCTGACAGAAACTATCATCACATGATAATGCCCATTTCACACAGTCAAAAGAAAGCGCCATTCAGAGTGATACTTACGGTCATTGAAGGCATACTCAAATTCTTCTAGGGTCCTGGGAAAAATAAGAGGAGGTTCATCTTTCTTCATGAGCTCATCTAAATCTATTCTAGACAGCAAATCTGTACAAGGGGAGAGAAGTGAGGGAAAATGCAATCAATAATGCTTGATAATGCTTTTTGCTCACAGGAAACGAAGGAGAGCCAAACCACAATCATTTTCAAATTTATTTACTCATACAGCTCATATCCCAACTTGACCTTATAATTTCAGCTCCAGCAAATAAGTTCATAACAAGTTCAAATATATCCATTGCTAAAGTAGGTTGTTCTTCTGGACAAGGCATTCCACATTAATAAGGGGAGGCAAGCATAAATATGAAAGGTAAATAGTGACAAAAATGTGCAGCACGACATCTGAGGGCTGCACAGTGACTGTGATTGAGAGGGACCTGGACACAGATCGCAGTGTCCATCTGTCTGGAAAAAGAAACACTGCCACCTTCAATAAGATGAATGAAGATCTTGACAGGCCGCAGGCGCATCTTTGTACGCCGCAGTCAGAATTGGTCACCATCTACGTCTACACTAAGCAGGAATGGCACTATAATGACGAGGGGACCAGAAATGCAGCACCAGGATGCGCACTACTGAGGGGCATCCCATGCCTGCCTGCGACTCACTGTCTTTTGCTGGGGTTGGATATTACAACTTCTGCAAATACCTTTTGTTTCCCAGTCTATTTCAGAACAGTCTGTATAAAATATAGTTTGTGATAATACGATAGTATTTTACCAATTTATTTTTTGTCATTCTCAATACATCTCAACTTATATTACATGCATTTATCTGTGTGTGTGTTTATATAATTTTATCAGTATATAATAGCCTCACCTACAGTTAATGAGTTCTATAACTATATGCTGATTGAGTCAATTTATCCATGATTCATTACAAATTAACCCATCCAAACAGAAATATATGTTATGCATAAATTTTAATAGTGAAGTATTGTTCTCTTACAGAAGACAGACAGGAGATATGCATTTTATAACACCATTTGTGAATAATGCACCGATTAAAATGATAAAGACCACAAGTGTAAAATTGTTAGGCAGACTGAAAACTGTTAAAATGTATTAAAATTATTTTAAAATTACTTATAGATTGTTTACCTTTGAGTGCTGTTGTTTTTTCTTGACCCCCCGGGTGTGCCATGGTTATCCACAAAATGAGTATTATATAACCATAAGCGTTCACAACCATTGATTTTCCGCCCTGTTCAATCACTGCACGTTAGCCTAAATAGTTACACACAGAAAAGATCGTTGCTGCTAAATATTAATCAATTCTGCAATAATACTAACTCCATGCAAAAAAAAAAAAAAAAAAAAAACGTTTTTACAAATATTACAAAAAGTTTTAAACATTCATTTCAGTGGCCTCATATGGGGTCATATAAATTCCAATAAAGTAAAAGAGTAGCCACACAAAAGACATTGAATTACAGTGATTGAGGCATCGTACATAATCACTCCTCAGACTAGGAACAGGTAGGATATAAGCGGCTCATTAAAAAATAAATGAGTAGGACATCCTCATCATATATGAGCACTTACCCGCCAATAAACTAAACTAGATCAGTTGCTTAACGAGTCCCATTGTCACAGCGATACAGTTGCCAATAACTTAGGGAAAGACAATAAAACAGTAGTAAATAACCGCTACGACCTATTAAACAACGACTGTTCAGTTATTAGGAATGTTATCAACATTCATTTAGTTACCACATGGTATTTTGACAGTAACGATACTTAGCATCACTTGTATTTAAAGGGGGCTAAAGTCGTTTATTTATAGTATCAGTCCCTAGTACTAAAAAGCCAGCGGAACAAATAATACATGTATCTGCTGGGCGGTAAGTGAAACTAGCATGCGTAAGTCATTTTTGATTAAAAAAAATGTATATAGACAACTTAACACATGATTAGCGTATTAGCTGAGACACTGTAGAAAGCTGCTATGAGCAACATGTGAAACACAATCATGTATATGCTGTTTCCGATGACATAAGTCACCTTAGATTACAGATACGAGTAAAGGGATCAGCCACAAGTAACTACAACTCGTTACTTTGCTGTACTAAATAGCAGTTTACCTAGACAGGTAGTTAGCCACTTCGGTTATAAAGAAAGTAAAGCGGGCAATATCACTTGACAAATGCCGTTTCCGCGAGCGATGCGTTCGCGCACAGAGCGCGCGGCTAACCTTTAGAAAGCTACGTGTGTGATTATGGGCATGCACGCTTATTTAATTCACGTACCATTGCAATCTGAAAGAGTAAAGAACATAAACATCCGGAACCCTCAGCTTCCTTTAAAAAAAAAAAAGAAAGAAAAAAAAAGTGAAAAACAGGAAGGAAGGATGATACGGAAACGGAAGCTGCGGACTCTGCAGACATGGCCGACTGCGCCGCACGTTTAAACAGACAGCGCCACACTCTGAACTAAAAAACAACTAGTTTGAAATTACGTCTGTAATTTAAAGTAACATATATTATTACTATCATTAATGGTCATACTGGCGATAAAGCGTTTTAATGAGTGGTAACAAGTAAAGGAATGGCCGTTTTTACATGTAACAGTATTACATATTGTAAATGCTGCTTTCCCCATAACATCATCTTTGAGAAAGAGCAATAGAAAGATAGAGGGGTGGCCTCCTAGATGGACTTCAACATCTAAGTGCAAGACAACAATAACATAGAACAGAATCTGACACAGGAAACAGCAAACAGTAGGTTTGGCATTATACATGCTGCAAAGCATGCTGGGACTGATATCCCGAGTACACAGCAACTTCCATGGTACAAAGCATTATATATTCAACGGTCACTTTATTAGGTATCCTTATGTAATACCAGGTAAGACCCCCTGTTGTCTCCAAAACCACTGCAGGGATGCATTTTTGCATAACGCTGTTACACTGAGCTTTTGTTTATACACTTTTTTTTTTGTTTATCATACCATTATCTGTAAACACAAGTACATGGAAACCCCAAGAGAGTGGCTGTTTTGAAGATGGTGGAAGCACCATGTCTGGTATCAACAATCATCGTGTTAAAAGGCACATGTCTTAGCTGTTCTAATGTTTACCCACTCAGTAACTGGACCTCTTGATATTCAGTTTCAGATACATGATTTGCTGTTTGGAGGAGCAGGAATCAGGCTTTGTGTTAACAAGCAGGTGTACGTAAGAACTGGAGGATGAAGTGTGTGTGTATGCACATACATACAGTATATGTCTGTTTCTAACTTGAATATAATAGATGTATAGATAATAAAATCCATCCATCCATTCATCCAATTTCCACCACTTATCCAGGGTCTGGGGCAGCAGTCTAAGCAGGGATGCCCAGACCTCCTTCTCACCAGCCACTTTCACTTGCTCCACCAAGACGTTCCCAGGCTAGCTGAGAGATCTCCAGCGTGTTCTGGGTCTACCCCGGGGACTCCTCTCAGTTGGACATGCCAAAAACACCTCCCCAGGGAGTCGTTCAGGGGATATCCTAGACAGATGCCCAACCACTTCAACTGGCTCCTTTCAATGCGGAGGAGCAGCGGCTCTACTGTGAGCTCCTCACCCTGTCTCTAAGGCTGAGCCCAGCCATTCTGCAGATGAAGCTCATTTCAGCCGCTTGAATCTGTGATCTCATTCTCAGTCACTACCCAGAGCTCATGACCATAGGTGAGGGTAGGAACATAGATCGACCGGTAAATTGAGAGCTTTACCTTCTGGCTCAGCTCCCTCTTCACCAAAACAATGGTACAGCGTCCGCCTTACTGCCTGTCAATGTCCCGCTCCCTTCTTCCATCACTTGTGAACAAGACCCCCAGTTACTTAAACTCCTCCTCTTGAGGCAGTAACTCATCCCCAGCCAGAAAAAGGCAATCCACCCTTTTCCAGTTGAGAACCATAGCCTCAGACTCAGAGGAGTTGAACCTCATCCCGACTACTTCAGGCTCAGCTGCAAACAGCCCCAGTGCCTGCTGCAGGTCACAACCCGATGACGTCAACAGGACCACATCATCCACAAAAATCAAAGATACTATCCTGAGGCCCTCAACCCGGGCGACGTAAACTCCACTGGCACCGAACCGCGGAACTGTAGGTAGCTCCACCCCTGCTCAGTGCCCCTCGCCAGAGTGGTATGGAGTCCAGCCCCTCTCCAGCAGTTTGGTTCCTGAGTCTGAGTCGTGCATTAGGGGTGGGGGATATGGCCTAAAATTATTATCATGGTATTATATCACAGTATTACTTTTTTACAAATTTTGGGAGGAGTAGCATGTCCTGTCCCTTTATGTAAATTTTTTAAAAAAGCTGGCTGGCGTGAGATTGTCAATTCATGAGTCTCCACACACGTGTGTAAGAGTTTTATTACCTTGCAAACAGTCTGTAGGGTTTGCAAACGACCCCAGAACTTTTGATGTAGCTAATTTTAGATTTATAATTGAATAGTATTGATTTGCCATAAGATTTCTTGGGTGAGTCAAAAAGCGTGTCATGCCAGATGCGTGCCTAATTGTTTGATAGCCAATTACGTAAAATCTGTCTATTTTGAATTTGTTAATTTTTCTTTCGAGTCTTGGTATCAACATGTGTTTAACAGAAAATTCACACAACGCAGATAAACCAGTTACATATACTATATAAGTATTCAAAATACCACTGAAGCTTTGAAAAAAAAGCTTTATTTTTTTCATAAATAAGCTGTTGTATAATTAGGCTGTTGACTTCTTGCTGTGGTATAATGCAAATCCATATCGTGGCGGACAATCACAGCGGTAACAGGTATGACACTGATGTATCCGCCCACCCCCACCGCGCGTCAAGGTGAGCCGAATATATCTAGTCGGTATCTCTACCTCCCGCACCAGTTCAGGCTCCTTTCCCATCAGAGAGGTTATATTCCACGTACCTAAAGGCAGTTTTGGTAGCTGACGATCGGTCCGCTGAGGCCCCTGCCTTCGACTGCCACCCGTTCTACATTGCATCCGACCTCACCGGCTCCCCCTGCAGGTGGTGGGCCCACAGGAGGACAGACCCGTGTTATTCCTTCGAGCTAATGCTCGGCCAGGCCCCACGAGTGGAGGTAATTTGGAGAGGGAATTTAAGTGAATACTGGCATGCCATCCACGCTGTACCCCAGCCTTGTGCCACCGGGGATAGACTCCAGGCCCCTTGTGACCCTGGCTAGGATGAGGGGTTAGAAAATGCATGGATATAATTTAAGTGAACTGCAGGGTTACTACCACACACGTCATCTCCAAGTGGTTGCAATTTACACACAAGGTTAGAAAGTGTGCATCTATGGTACACACTATGAACCTAAATAAGTCCCACACAAAGGAATTAGTTTCTTTTGAACATATATTACTTTTATCAGCTCATATTGCATTTCCAAATGTAACAACTGATTTAGACAGAATTTTCTTATGTTCATATTTAATCAGGAAAAAGAATGTATGTCAAGCTATTTCAGGCATCTGGATAGATGGCTAGAAAATGAAGGCACTTAAGTGTCATAGTCATGTTTCCTGTTTTTCTCAGAACTTTTTGCTCAGTATTTTGGGCTACCTAACTGTGCGACAGCCAATGACATAAAACGAGAAAAAATCAGTTGTCTCATCCATGCCAATCATCCATTTAAACCATCCATCTATTCGAGCCACCAGAATTTCACAAAAATTGTATTTCCCTGAAAGAATTTCATTCATATTTCAAATCACTTCACTTTTTTTGTATTAGTTTCAGCATACACCAAACGCACCTACTAATAGCTAAATACATACTCGTAGTACCTAAGATGTTAATGAAATAAAATTTTGTTCCTTATTTCATATTGTACTCGTTTCCTTTAACTGCATTCAGTAGTTGACTGATAATAATAAAACAGAAATATAATTAAACTGAGAATAAGTAATATCTTACATCTGATTTTTGAAAAGAAAAACTGCATCATACAAAACATACAGAACATAAAGCGGAAAAAGTTCTTTTAACATTGTTTGGTTTCAATAGAGCTTAGGAACAGTGAAAGCTTTAAAAAAAAAAAAAATGATAACAATAATATACAATGCCAGATGGGGAAAAACTGTCATAAACGCATATCTGAAACTAAACATGCAATTACAGTTGTAATTTTTTCAGACAAAGACAATAAACAGAAAAATCCACAATTTTGAAACAACAAAATGAGTCTAAAAAGATCTCCATGCGTCTGCTGTAGTAACAGATAATCAAAGAATTTTTATATCCTTCTCCCTTGTTGTTTGTCATTGTGCTGCTTGAGTGAAAATGCCGAAAATGTCTGTTTTATGAAAGACTACCCACTGAACAAGCCATTTAAGGATGTTTTTAATTGTAAACGTTCGCTTCTGTTGGGCAGGAGAGCTTGGGCGCTCCAGTACGACACAAGAGAAGTCCTACGATCCCAGGCTGGTTCTGAAATAGACATTTTGCAAGTGATCCACCAGAGTTTTCTCTTCATCTTCAAGAGCAGCTTCCTCCTGCATTTCCCACCTGGAATGTGAAGACAGATCTGCATCAGCATCACTCTTTATTACCCTAATACTATAATATATAGTCTGCCACACTCTTCAAAAAAACCCACACAGTTTTGAGGATCTGCAAGAAGTACAACATGAAGAGTTTCCAACATATGCCAGCACATGCAAGAAATGCTTATTAAATATATTATTAAATATTGAAAATGATTTCAAGTCGTTTTCTTTCCACTGTTATATATAAGATAATTATATGTTGTTATATTATTTTAATTTCATTATATTATTTTCATTTTCATTTAATTTAATTTTTGTCCAGTAATAATTTTAATAATAAGTACAAAGACAATTACACCACTGTGCTTTACTTTCCTTAAAGGAGCTTTCAAAAAATGGTAGTTTTAACACCTCACTATGGAACCTGAGACCTGAGACCCTCCCTCAGGACACATACAGCCTTTAGTTATAAGAATGTTAAATCTGTTTTTAAATAAAAGTAGAAAAGAAACAATGATTGGTAACCAAACAAACATGGGGTCCACATATGAGCAGTGTAACTGTTTTTATGAATGCAAATACTGGGCTGCCAACTGTCTCACACTGACCGTAAGACTCCCACGATTCAGAAGATAAGCTTGTAATTTCTCCTGCAAGTTCCAACTGTTATATTATCTGGGGGTTAGCCTAATATCCAGAAAGCAGAGGTGGAAATTTCAGGTCCATAAAGGACAAATCCAGACCGTGATTTAGTTTCAACCAACCAGTTGAGCATAAAGAGTCACCGTTACAGAGTACTCAGCTGGTGACTACAGGATATTTTCCTCGCCGGACACCAGTCTCACTCGTGCATGAGAAAGAGAAAGCATTTCAAACATCTCTGAGAAATCTTTACTGTGTTTGACCTGTATTATATGCAGAAACACTGCATTATACATGTAAACTCTGTTCTGTTGTGTGTTGTATCGTGTGCGTTTTACAATCTCTTGGTCTGTAATGCTTAGATGGCTTATTTGGTGTGCATAGATGCACATTTACTTTTCTGTAGTTTACACTGCATTTACTTGTTCTCCTTTGTGTGTGTATTGTATCTAATATGCTTAGTTTTGCTGGCTGGATTAAAATAAGTCATCAACGTATTCAGCAAAGTACATAACTGGTATGTAGCAGGCAATATTGCTCTCTCCCACACATACAGTCACACCCAAAATACTGTCTTATACCGAGATGTCCCAAGCCTACTCTCCATCCACACAAAAGAACATTATGTTTCCTATATGGTACTACTGAGCATATATGATCATGGCCCCTGTCATACATGATGTATATAGGTGACACATGATCCAACATGATGCTAGTGGTCACATTTATTGGCCATACAAGCATATTATATCTTGATATAATATGACCATATATGATCAATGTAAAACAAGTAATGTATGTATGTATGTATGTATTCTTACTTGTTGAATTTTTCACATGGGAATATGCACACTTCCAACATTAAACATTCCACCCTACCCCCACCGTACTTGAAATCTCACTCAACATATTACTCAAAGTTGGCAGCCCTTCAAACTGCAGATATATTGGGTCTTGCTGTGTCTCAGACTTACACCACTGTGCACTGCAATAGTGAGTTAAGCAGTAAGTACAGAATGGGCATAAAATTTCTGGTAGCCAGACACCATCATGGACCAGAAGCCGATCCAACAAGAAGATCCTCCAGGAAGATCAGCATTAGGAGACGCGGCGACCAAAGACCTGAGAGTCAGAGGTACCACTAGAGATTTTGGGTCCCATGAAAGTACATCACACTACAGCCTGAACCCTAACCAATCTATCCTCTATCACTTAGAGACCCTTGGAATCATCCAAACTTTCCCCCTTTGCGGCACCCCCCATTGAGAGTTGTAAGGTGTGGGCAGATAATAATCATGTTCCTTAGGAAGTTATGACGGGTCATTGGTTTTGTGCGATCCCCAAGAAGAGCTTGTCAACAAGGATTACCAGAATGTTCTAACTAACGCTTCTGGCAGCAGGACAGGTTGGAGCCATCAAAGTTTCTGTAGATGTGTTGGGTCTGACTGACAGAGCATGTCTGGTTACGGTATAAGTTTTGTGGGTCATTGGGAAATATGGTTAATTGCACCATTCTGTGTAAACACATTGCTCTGGATTATTGCGGAGCAATTTTTCAATAAACTTTTAAAACACCCAGTGCAGTAAAGAAACTGACAATCCGACAAATGAAGCATTTTCCTTATACTTATAGGTAATTAAGTCTGACTAAAGACAAACAAATGTTAAGCATTCACTTTTAAATGAAAGACACTATTTCATTCTTCCTATCCGTCAGGCAGAGTGGTGGCTCTGAGGCTCAGGATCTGTGAGTGATCTGTGAGTTTTTAGCACTGTTCACTTGCGATCCGATCATGCAAGATGAATCTCAAAACCAAGTGTAAATAGGGCAAGTCTAAGGAATGAGGAAAGACACCAACTCTACGTCTTGCCATCATGTATGCTGCACATACAGTACAGTCAAGGAGTGTATTCACTGAGTCTGGTTTTGGCTGTAAAAATATCACTCCTTTACTTAACAGTAAATGATTTTCTGTTTAATGCAACTAAATAGAACGGGGTTTTTTTCTGCACATGGAAACAATGCTCACAGCATAATCATATATTTTAGGGGAAAAATGTGGCTATTATATGCAGGTGTTTGCGTATGCAAGGAACAGGTTCCACTGTGAGCGCTTTGATGGAGTTTCTGCTTCAGTCAGTGTGCATCTCGTTACATTAGACATCCTCTATCTCACCCCCCCCCAAACTGTCACTGCAGTAATTACCTTCTATATGGAGAGGATTTGTTTATGTAAATATATGTGGGATGCATGAAAGCCCTCCCCTGTCCGCCGTCTCCGCCATGTTCCTGCTAACACACTAAGCGGGGCCTACCTTCAAAAACACACTGAGCTTTTACCTGTCAGGACAAGTGTGGGTGGCAGGTGGGGGCCCTTTCTCCACCCCGCTCTCACACTAGGCATCCTGGCACACTTGCCACCAAACCTTCATTCTGACTGCAAAGCCTCGGCCGTAGTCGAGATGAAACCAGCATGAGGGTCACGACAACAGTTTCTAAATATCTAATTCCTCCACTTTATCATCTGTAGCCAGTCATTATTTAAAGCCAACAAACAAATAAAAGGAACAACAAAAAAAAACACAATATTTACAAATGTCACAAACGTGTGAGATGAAGAAGGTGTGCGGCGGGGGGGAGTAAAGGTTTTGTTTAATTTTCAAACAGGATTAAGCAGAATGACATTTAGCTGAAGGTTACTGGCTCAGCAGCCCGATGTATTGTCTTTGGTGATATTGATATTCCGGAAGCAGCCTGCTTGTCAACGGGACAAACAAAGCTGATAAATGAGAAGCATATCCACAGGAAGGTGTTAAGTGCAAATGTAAAAGAGGGCAACAAAATGAGTGAGGTGCCAGAATACTCTTGCAATGTACACAACAACTTACTCGTTTGTTAGCATAGCCTCTCAGAACACTATGTTGTCAAATTGACTCCCATCTGAACTGTAATCTTTTATTCAATATCTGTATAGTTGATAAGCAATATACCACCCTTATAATTGTACTTAGCATTTAGGTATTGCGAAAACTAATAATTCAGTAAACTAGTAATTTCAGAAAAGAGCTATAAAAATTGCAACTATGTTTACTGTTAGTTTCTTGCTAGCAATTTCACTGCTTTTATTTAGAAAGTGCACTTTATTGCAATAGAAGGTGGGTGTTTTGTCAGTAAGCCGCAAGTTTGTCTCACTTAGAATGAAACTGAAAAATGTCAACACACAACACACCTGGATTCGAAGGATTTAGTGTGCAAATTCTGCTTTCATGTTCCTATGTCTGGTGCTTTTCCACATCCATTACTTCCAAGTTCTTTGTCTGGCTTTCACCGAATTATTGTTCCCCCTTCAGCTGATACTAAACAAGAGTGATCATGGGACAATTATTAAAGGAGAAAAGCTTAATATACACTCACCTAAAGGATTATTAGGAACACCATACTAATACGGTGTTTGACCCCCTTTCGCCTTCAGAACTGC
>JAODLC010000044.1:23209393-23227395 GCA_026781145.1 Hippopotamyrus pictus | reverse complement strand
AAAAATTTTAATCAAATTAATCATGGTGATGGATTAATCCACGTTAACGCGTTAATTTTGACAGCCCTAATTAAAAGTAATTGTGTTTTTTCCCACCATTCATATGACAAACAAGTACATTTTCAGGCTTATTTTTTATATTAATCTTTCATCCTGGTCAGCATTGCCTGGAGCCCAACCCATACAGTAGAGGGCACTGGGCTGGGGAATTCCCTGGTGGGCGCCAGTCTATCACAGGGCACATGCACCATAGGGACAATTCTTTAGAGATGCCAGGTAACGGATCCTGAGGCAGAGAATGTGCAAACTCTACACACAGAGCAGAGGGGGAAGCTAAGCCCCCAGACAGGGAGACGTGAGGTAACAGTGTGACCTATGAGCCACCAGGCAGCCATGATGCAAAACCTAATGCCCCTTTTCATATGAGGAGCGTGCACACTTTCAGCGTTGTTCTTTTTTTGTCTGTTTTGTATTCAATCAATCAATCAAGTATTTTAAGAGCAACATGGAAAGTTACTTTAATGACATCATAGACGCCATCACCCCTTAAAACAATCAATGATGCAGAAGCACCGAAGAAACTGGTTAGAGGTATTACTGCAATGCTTTCTGGATACGGTAAATGTATTCTTCAACTGAAGTTTCACTTTCAAACAGGATAAAATCCGTTCTGACAGCAGACAAATGGTGCACAAACATAAATGCAGGTCCACCATATGCTGAATAAAGAGGCCAAACAATCTGCTTCAGAAACAAAATAGCTATGTTTTTATCGGTTTGAAATGTACCATTTTTTTTTAATGAAGTGCATAAATGGCAAAGCATTTTTTTCCAGATACTGCTCATTTTCCCACTAATTATAACCATGCCTTCTTAGAATGAAGGTATCTGTAAATGTCAAGAGCTAAATTGTTTGAATATAAAAATCAGCACCACTATGAGCGAAAGAATGTATTTCCAGCATACATATAACCAAAAAACATCATAGATTCTTTTAAAAACTATCAAATTAATTAGCCAAATTCTTAAAACAAAGGTGGCTTAGAACATCTAAGCCATCAGTTGTGATAGGATTTATACAGAACAGCTTACGAATATGGCAGCAACTCACTAGATGTGTACTTTAAATGGAAGCTCCAAAGCTCAGCAGACATGGAACGGCTTAGCAATCATTCCCATTGCGAGGAAGGGAAAGCCCATCGAATGACAGCGACAGCCTTCCTATGTGAGAGATGAAGGGTTTAGGGAGCACATTCAAATTTAAGCTGCCATTTTGTGTGTGACCTCCTAGCTTGTGTATCAAATAGCATGGGTGTGGACAATGACAACTGTTTGCACTCAACACCCTAGACAAATGCGCAGAGGAAATATCCACATCTCGTCTGCTTTCGGTGCAGCCCAAGCCTACATCATCTACTCACTGATGACAGTAGAATCATCAGATGATCAAGATAGCCCACGGCACCATTCTGTATCCTGTATCATGAACGACTCATGAGCAGGCAAACAGAGGGAATGCCATGTCAGTCCCTGTAGCTATACACTCGCTAAACAGCAATCAGAAACCCACTCCACCTACACGCAGACGCACAGCCCTGAACAGACTGGAAACTCTGCTACTATAGACAATATCTGGTCCTCCTCCCTTCCACGGCGATGTACGGCACACATCGCCTAAATACTCGACACTTATAAACGCTCCGAAACGCATACAAGCACAGATATTTCCTATCTACATTTCTACTAATCATCGTTACGAAATTTTTAGCAGATTTATTTTTTTTTTCGCATTTGATTGAATGCATCAACCATTTATAACCATTAAAATTTTTAGTAGATTCACATTTTGGCCGGGTGGGATATTTGAATTGACACAAAGAAAATGGGCAACAGCTGATGGTTAGTGATATGTCATCATACCACTGTGTGCATAAATTATTATAACAGCATAATAAAGACTTTAAGTATACATATAACTCTGGAAATAATTCTTAAAATAATGGTTTGTCTTTCATTTCATTCATTTTTTTTCTGTCCATATCACAGTGTATCAGCAGTCTGTCATTAATGTACACTTGCCAGAGTTTGTGTTTTTCTTTCCTACTGCGTATCAAGGGGACTTTGCAAGGATGCAAGGAGTCTTTGACTGCTAGATGGACAGTGTCAGCTCCAGACCTGTCCTGAGATCAGTTGACGACGGCAGCTGTACAGGAGCCAGACAGGCCTGTCTCCGTGACAATATGCAAAGCAGCCCAAGCCGCACACCTCCCCACATGATGGCCTAGACAGGAACACGGTCTACAGGAATGGGCCGCCTGCGACGGGGGCTGACTCCGTGATGCGGGGAGTGGTATGGAGCACGGCGGTGGGGGTGAGAGGCAGCAGGGGGCGAAGAGGTTAGGAAAGCAGGGGGGAGGGAGGAACCACAGGCTGCGTCGGCCACTGGGAAATCAAGAAGCACTTTGTCATGCATCTTTAAGGCGTGACAAAGTGTCCCAAGAGACAGGGTCTGATTGGTCTGCACGAGACGGCAAGCGGCTGATGAGTGACAGGGGAAAATGAGAGATTGGAAGGATTGTGACATCTGAGGGTCTGCTGTCAAAAACAGATTTTTCCTCCTGCTACAAGCCGGGGCAGAGAGCAGCAGGCCAAAGCTGACATATAGACACACTCAGAATGCTACCTGGGAAGCTCACTAACACTCTGAGGGCAGGGAAACACCACCGGTCACTTCTGCTTAAAATCTAAAAATCCCAATCAACTCTGTATTACTTTGCTTTCTCCAAAAACAAACATACATCCATCCATCAGCCACATATCTTGTTCAGGGTTGTGGGATCAGAATTACTAAAGAATCAGAAATACTAGCAGATTTATAATATTCCCTACAGATTAGGATTTCTTGTAAACATATTTTTTGCATTAAAAAATAAACTTGAATTTGAATCGAAGGCATCAGTGTAAATCCCAAGCCCCATTACTGGTGAAAGAAGGTCAATGATCCAAAATGATACTTTTGTGTAAAAATTTACGTTCAATCACATTGTAAAACTGCAAATGCAAAATTTTCCCAGACAGCAGAAACTCAATCATCCTTTTTGCTATATGAATGTTACATGTATATCATCAGCGGGAAATGTTTTGAAAATGTTCATTCCACATGGACAGAGGAAGAACAAAACGTAAACATTTTCAATCAAAATAAAACAATAAATGGAGCCCAATAATTCATTTAGATTTGGGTTTCCACAAAGTAAAGCTTAGTGTAACAACCAAAAGTCCTGGGGTTTTCAGAAAGTGCTCATCCAGCTTAATGAATCATTGTTGACTCTAATATAGATATGAATGTGTACCTCAGGAAAGGCAGAGAGAATTGCACTGCATGTTCTCCGTGTTTATGGTCACATAATTAGTTTACAAAGTATCAGAAAGCAGACAAACCATTTTCAGTTTCTGTTTGTAAAACTGCAGCAAAGTGGAAAAGCATTTAACTTTTCCCAGCTCCTCTCTGCACCCTTTTAATAGACGGACACGTATTTATAAAGAGAAATAAGGGAAGGTTTAAGCTTGCCGTGCATTTTTTTCCAATTAATAGATTGCTTGTGCCCTGTATATTTTGCATGACAAAGGAGGGCAATACGAAACTGCCATTCCTAATGAGAATGCACTTTGCAAATTAAAAATGCCAAAACCAAATTCTCTCAGCCTTTTCAGGAAACAAACAGTCCTTAACCAATTAAACCCCATTGTAATAATTTTGTGATTTATTACAAGTTGTTTAACTTTCAAAACTTGGCTAACCTATATTAAGGTCACAATCCATCATGTCTGGCTTAGAAACCAGGAGAGTAAAGGCTGCTGTATGGGTTCCTTTTGATGACAGTATGAAAGAAGTATTAGCACTTGTCAACAAAACTGCTTACAACATAAGATTAGCATGCATGAGCTACACTCTACCTATTTATTATTCTGGCAGCTTCACACACATTGTTACAAGCTTATAAAACATTTCGTCGGCAGAAACCGAATGTACACTGTTTGGTTTTCTGATAGAGTGGCAGCATAAATGTCTGGCTCCAGTTTGGTTTCACTGCAAACAAAAACAGGAATTCTTTAGCCTTATTGATACTGAAGGTGCTGAATTATTCAGGCCCAGAGTGCATGTTTGCTCCTATCACAGTTATCAATTACCCATCAGTCTCTTTGTCATAACACAACAGATTAATTTAGCTGCAAAAAAGGCAAATTAATTGGCACTGTCAATGTGATGTAAGGTTGCCAAATCATCACAGTGAAACCAAGCAGTGACATTTGCTGTCACAAATGGGATATTTGGCCTTAGTGAGCAAACAAGTCTGATCTGTGAGCCAAGACTGCACTTAGCGCAACATAAGTAAATTAATCTGCTTATTTTAACTTCCAACTTTAAACTCATGAAAGAGATAACAGGTACAGCAGAGATATTTTCTTAAAAAGTGCTGCTCTTACACACTCAAACATCCATTCTCAATTGTTTTGACTGTTCAGAACAGGAGACAAATTGCCACGAGTGTCTTTTTATGCTGCGTCAGCTTTAAGCTCTCGGAAGTCGGTGATTTAGAGACGACTGTTGACATTTGACTAAACATGCAGGATCCCTACACAGCATTCTGGGGTTACGCTGGCCGACGCTGAATTACCACCTTTTATCATTTACAGTATAGAGTCTTCTAATTTACTTAATGAAAGAACCTATTTGAGATTATCAGTGGAACAGTTATCAGCTCCGGAGGAATGAAAAAAAAAACAGAATAGTTCACCAGTGTCCCATGGTTTGCTACATACTACATACTTCTCAGCGAAAGCCCACTGAACTCCAGTTAGAAATGAACATGCAGCAAAATCCCTGAATTAGCATCATATGGACACAGGCTAACATCTGTGCATCTCTAGCACATACTGAGGTGAATGGCTTACATGTACAGCCAAAATCCACAGACCAGTAATACTGTCCTTTCCTGGACTTCAGGAAAACGAATCAAGAGACCATGTGCTGTTTTGCTTCTCTTTATCTATTTTTGGAATAAAGAGAATTATATAGGTATAAAACAAACTTTCCTGGTATACACCAATCCCCATGCACCCTTTGTGCTTTGATCGCTGACATTTAGCCGCTTAAGATTGTGTATTCTCAAAATAATTTTTTTTCCCTTTACTGTACAAACCGTAATTACTTACATGCAGTAAAATCGTTAATATCCCTCATTAACTGTGACACTCAGTGCCACACATTGCACCAAACTACCATGCTTTGACACACACAAACCAGCAGGGGAGGGAAAGATCAGGATGAAAGCGTCATTTCAATTAATAAATAATGATAGTAATGATATAGAGTAATCAGTGCTTTCAGTATCAGGGAACTATTATGCTCTGAGTTACTCTGCAGTGATTGCCATCTAAATTACACCCCACCCAGGGTGATGGTGAGTGGTGCTCCTGACGTGGATTCATCATTCAGGATCGAGCGGCGGCGACTCCCGGAGGCCGCGAAAAGGCTGACAAGACGGGAGCCTGCAGAGTGGGGGCCATTTCTGTGCCCGACCCCAACCATCATTCAGACGTCAGCCCCATCACCCAGGCTGCCAGGGATCCACGGCGATAGCTAGGCTGTATCAGCTGCTAACACACTTAACGAACAGCTAAACAGACACGTAAATAAATTCATTACAGAAAAAAAACACTATAATAAACGTATTACAGATGAAATATTTCAGCAACTAATTATAACAATACTTACTCCATTATGCCTTTAAGTCCGTTTCACAATAAAAGTTCACCATTGTTAGCCAATATGAAATCTAACAATTCAGGTCTGTGTTACTTATGATGGTCAGTAACAAACCCAACGCCCCTTCCGGATGTGAGGATGGAATGCGACTTACGTATTTAGCAGTTATACAGTGTGATGTGGGATCAGGCATGATTAGGTTGCTCAGACTGAAAGCAACAATTTTATATTAGAATTAGCAATTAGGCATAGTTTAAATTAAATATCCAGCCAAAAATTACAAAACAGGGGTATTCCAAACCAGTCTACTGAGACACTTTGTGTGGTAAAGTTTGGAATTTTAAGATTTCCAAGATTGTAATTTCAAGATTTTAAGATGGTTACACTGATAAATATTAATCAAAAATGTATTTTACTACCATGACCATTTCTTTGATGGAAAAATTAGTACCCATATTGCTTCATACCAAAATGAACAATATATACACAAAATATTTCTTTCAGATGCATTGGCTTATTTCTTTGAAATTGCTGCCATCGCAGTTAAATACAGGATATACTAAAAATAAAAATTTAAGCATTACTAAAAGGTTACTATTTATCCCAGTTGAATGCATTGGTAGTGGTAATATTTACTGCATAAACAGAGAATATAGCAAACCATTTTCTAGCCCTTTTTTCACACTGCAATACTCTTATGAGTGCAAAGAAACAAACAAAATTCAATTTTAAGGAAGAACAGTCCAGGGTTTTTGAGGAAATCTTTGAATGAAATATTATGGAAGGCTATCTAAGGAAGCTGAAATGGCAACATTTTAAGGGATCGCTTATTAGCGACATATGATACGCCAGCAAAACAAAACAAAACAAAACAAAAAACAAAACAACATATCCAAACACACTGATTTAGGCTAATCCTCCAGACATACAAAAAAATAAAAGAAATGGGTATTAAACAAAGAACAAAATAAACATCTACCTTGAAATGAAGGGGAAAAACAGTCTGGTGACCCTTGTTAAATGAGTTGAGTACTCAGTTTTATAAGCTCAGTGAGAAAATGGAAATGACCCCTTGTATATTTGACCAGCTGACCTGCACTCACAGAAAGCATTTACAAAATGAATGCCATTTCAGTAGTAAATCATCATGACTGGATCAGGAAGCAAAACATCTCAACAGATCACAAGCATTTAGCTACAGTTCACATTCACAACACTGCAGTATGCGAGTCTGACACTTTGACAAGTTTCCATTACCCAGCAAAAATAATGCATCATTACTACATAGACACTCCATGGTTGCATATGCGATAGAAAAAGGCAATAAAACAGACACACGTAAATTAAATTGCCAGCCTTGTTATCCTTTTGTATGAGCAGTTAATGCAGTTCATTTGGAAAAGTACAATTCTTACTGCAAGAGCTACATGAAGTATCTCTTCAAGAGCTATCTCATATTTTAAAGGACACAAATTCTACGTCCTGAAAAGCAGAACCTGACTGACTCCAGGTCAGAGAGGGATGGGTCTATCCGCTCCCTTTATGACTCTGTAAACTAACTGCAGCCACTGGCACAGACCATCACCCCACAATTTCACTTGATGCCCCTGTAATGTTCCACAAAAAAGTTGACATTTTCTCCTTGAGTGGGATGCGATGACGGGGCCAAAAGAGCAAGTCGATAATACAGAGAGACACTGTCTGTCTTTAGATCAGTTATGATACCACTGGTCCCAACAGCTGGGAAAACAACAAGGAACTACCAGGGCCTCTGAGCACCGGCCCCAGTGATCCCGCAGCAATGCTTGCAGAAATGAGCAAGATACCCCAAAATTTAGACTGCTGCTATGACTCCTGTCTTCACCCATCATCACGAAACGTTTTGGTGCCCAGATGTGTAGATGCAAACTCGTTTATGCCAAACATGGCATTAATTGCCTGGCTGTTTTGATTTGAAAAGATTATACACTCCCCTTAACAAAATAAGGAACTGCCAGGCTTGAATTTGGTTTTGAGTCTTTCATTTAATAAAGGTCCTATACCTTATCGTGGCCAATCCTCCAGGGAAATGAATTAGTGTACACTGCCCTCTTGTTGTCAGTGCTGTAATGGCAGAACTTCTTTCAGTATGGAGAAACTGACAGATGCTCTGAGAGACAAAGATTGAGAAATTTTATTCATAAATGTGCAGCGTAAATGTGGATATTTCCCCGGCTAGTGTACAGCTGTGTGCATGGATTTGCAATTCCAGTTTAACAGCTTGCCTTTTCTAATTTTGTGAGACATTGCCAGACTTATGTCCCAGGTCAGATACAGAGGAAGTTTTCTTGTTTTAAAACACAAATGTCAGAAAAATACCTAGGGGATTTTTGTAGCATAATTTAGAACGCAGCAATGAACAATCACAAAGAAATGTGCTACAAACAACTGAATTCAGACTGATTCAACGTTATTATCGAAGTCTGAATTATATACATGTTTTTCAAACAAAAGGTTTACATCTGAGCAAACATACAAGCGGACATAACTTCATATACCCCCCCCCCTCACCGCATGCTGACCCCCTGTTCAGTGACGCTGCAATGACATGTGAGTAAATCATGAAGAACAAGAACTGAATTATATTAAGCAGATTTTCTTATCAGCATTAATTTATTAATTTCAAAACTAAAGAGTAGATGTTCTGGACGGAAGGCCACACCACTGAACCTTCAGCGAGACACTTGTCAAATAAAGTAATAAATTAGTCAAATAAAGTTTAACAGTCTGAAGAGTTTATTTCAACGGTGGTCTAGCTATCTGTTACATTTTATAAAATGAATCAATCAGCCACTCCAATGGAAAGCAATCACCTATTTAAATTACGTTTGGTTTTGTGACTCACTTGTTTGTATTGAATCTAAACCCATGTTAGAAGAGGAGGGTAAAGAACTATCAGAATAACTGTCATGCGAGACAACAAAATACACAAGCGAGTCACACAACAGCCTCTCTATACAAACTCGCCAAGAAAAACTCCTTAATACAAAAACACAAAGAAAATCACCATTCTTTGATATTCAACCATTTTTTACAGCACACAATAAACACACTACACAACAATATTTTTGGAGAATCCGGCAAAGCCAAAATGTTGAATCGTCTCATAGATTTAAAGGCTACTAGTCTCCAATGTGCCAGCAGACCCCATAGATCACTTCTTAATATGTGTAAGGGGAGTATTCTGGTACTCAGAAAATATACATTGTGCATAAGAACATGCAAGTATCTGAGAGCGGCAGGAAGGGGGTTTGGTGACCAAGAGCTGTTGTTTAAGGAGCTGCAGGATGAGGCACAGCACAGAATACTGTGACTCGGCTGCGTTGGACTGCTTAATGGACAGCTGACAGCCAAAACGACATTACTGATAATGTAACATCTGCGTCCCAAATGAGGGTGGAATCAATGGATTTACTGCCCTGCCTCATCACAGATGCTTTCAAGTACAAATATCGTGTAGTGGGAGAGCTAGCAGGCATGGTAATGGGTTAGCTACATTGTTGTGATATTATTAGATGCAATGATTAGCATTAGCATCTCCATGTTACGCTTTGATGAACAAGATGGTGTTTGGATGTCTTGCTTGGTGGAGGCTGAGGCGCTCAGCTCTACCAGGGCGGGCGATGCAAAGGAGAATCGGGAGACGGGGATATTCTCAGGACGGTGTCAAACAGAGCGATCTGTGGCAGCCTACGTACTGTACGAACACAAGGACATGGAGATGAAGAACTCGGCCCTTCAAACACCGCGCTTCTGATCCTGACTAGCTGTGTAATCTTTTTTGGTTTCAGCACAAATCTGTGCACTTTCTGATCCATTATGTATCTAAGATGGCATGGGATGTTAGCTACTCTAGAGATGAGATAAAAAGCAACGCCCTCAGCAGACATATTAGAATAGTTTCATTATATTTTCTTCTAAATCTTGTTGTATATGAGATTTGATAAATTCATAGCGGATGGGTAAAAAATTCTCAATTTTTAAATTGTTATATATTGCAAAAGTTTACAATCTTACACTATATTGTGAGATGAACTGCTAATGTTTTATTAATACACCAAAATGGAATATAATACAACAGAATAATAACAGAAAATAATGCGACATAAATTTTCCACACATATGTCTAATAAAAACATAATGAAATCAAGAAGTCTGCGGTGTTTTGTATGTGTAGCCTTATGGGACCGAAAAATTAAAAGCGCACAGTAGTGGGGTTTCCCTTCACGATGCATACTTCAGCTCCATAATATGAATTCGATAGTAGCGCAAGACACAGGACAAACTGGAGAAGGGATGCAGCTCCGCCCATACACAGGCCTACTGAAAGCTCTTTTTGTTACCCAGCCACGAGCAGCTGTTACTTTAGAAAAAGAGAGAGAACTAGCCCGGGGGGGGCTTTGTCACTGTATTTTCTTCAGGGGGGAGATCATTAAGACATTAAACTTCAGCAGCTTATATTCTTTTTCTGTTTGCAAAAAAAGAAAGTTGGGGTGGGGGGGGGTGGTTCGGTGCATGAGTGTTGATAGTGGCAAATCTGCCTATTGTGGCGGTCTGACCCGAATCCAAAGCAGCAATGAAAAACAGGCCCGGTTCTGATTCACTGCACACACATAAAGTTTTTACCAAAACAAGCTTCCTCATTTTAAAATAAGTAGCAGGAATAAAAAAAAAAAATAACTCACAAATTTCAGTAGGCTACAGGGTAGTGTTGGGTCATGGTGTGGTGGGAACAGACCTTCTGGAGGTAGAAAGAGATGCAGAAAGGGCGTGGGGGGGATGGGTGGAGTGTGGAGGGGTGGGCGTGGCCAGAATCTAAGGGGAGGGATATGAGGCATTTGCAATTCCAAATATCATTGGGCATAATGAAAATGTAAAGCAGTGGTTTTATTTTATTCATTGTGGCAGGTTTGGAATCCCAGAGAAGCTACACTCAGGCAATCGGTCTATTAATAATTTAATTTGGTTCAGGAACTGTGTGAGGCAAGTCTCTGCAAGCCTTTATTCTCTTACCAGCTGCTGACCCTAATACGGATCAGCCAATTAGACATCTTCATTTAATTGCTGGGTAACCCGTCTAGTGACGCGCATAGCTTTTCTTTACCAAGCTGTGCTCCCGCCTGGGTGAATCGGCAGTGCCGCACTCAGAGGAGAAGCTGCAGCTCAGTCCCCGGGGGACCCCATCGCAGAGGATCCACATTGTTTAAAAGCTCTCCTCACTTAAAGGACACTGGTATATAATGAGTGACACCAATATCTGCCCTGTATCCCAACACAAGCTAGTCTCTTTTGGAACTGTGTCAGATACCACCTCAGACAGGCTCAAAACAAAGCCCATTTGTCTGAAGTTGTGCTTGATCCTAGTGCTCACCATGCGCTCTACTTATTTCTTCATGTTCATGCAAGGTGGCTGGGTCATCCCTAAAGGCCACGGATTTCAAAGACTGCGTATAATCCTGTCACTTCTAACCTCTCTCCCGCTTGAACGCTACTGAGGGATTTGGACAACAGAGGCAACAGAGAACCAATTATCAGGTACTATATGTGAAAGATGCTGGATTTACTTGTTTCCACACAGAGTTTTGCTGGGATATTCCATTGTTTTAGCTTTTAAGAGAGGCCATGACATTCGCTTTTACACAGTTGTGCAGACAGCATTAGTTATGACAGACATATTGCTTTTTTTTGTAAAGTTTTTGCTACAAAACCTCATCAGTGAAATTCATTAGAAAGAGGAAAATCACTGTATTAACACACACCAAAGAGGTATTTTAATTCATCTGCAGTATTGTACAACTTTTAAACACAAGATTGAACACAAGAAAGCAAGGTCACAGGAAAGAAAATATGAACTTTTCTTAACATCACAGCACATCTCAACGGCGGCTTACACAAAAGGTAAAGACTTCAGAAGTAATTGAAACACATTTACCATTTTCATAAGTTGTACTGACAGGACTGACAGTTTTCCAAGTTGTGGGTGTCTGAAGAAGGACAAAAGGCATTCGTGTATTGTAACAGATAATATGGGAGTTTAACTTTCAAGAAGAAAAGGAGTCATTGACCAGTTAACTAGCAGTATGAGAGGTGGCACACCTAAAACACAATGCTACCACCACTTCAGGAGCTTGTCAATAGCATCAAGAGATGGGAATATGTACTGTACTTCTGGCTTTGCCATTGTCAGCACGTGATTTTCCAAAGGCTCATGTTACTTTTTCCAAAAGTATGATAGCAACACACCTATCAATCTAGGCGATTTGTATATAGTTTTAATACTAACTCTCTGTCCCATTCTGTGGTCTTTATAAACACACACGAGTCATTCTGGCACAAGTGTGCTTTCAAGATCATTCACAAGATTATCACATTATCCGTTATATTGGTTGACTACAATTCCTCAAAAGAATGTGTTACTTTACTTAAAGAAACTGTGAATTTTTACTAAGAATAAATTTTTAATTGACAGAAATGCTGACCTTCCGATCACTGCTTCCATTATGCCTGTGTTTGGCTCCATTACAAAACAAAAGAGGTGCAAAAAAAAAAAAAAAAACCTGCCTATAAAGTAACTGTAAAGCTAAAAGATAATTAGCGTAATTTTGACCAGCTTCACACAATTAAGCACGTTGTCAACAAACCCTGAGATTTTCCTCCCCAGCTTAACTGCTCAACACTGGAGTTTTGTAAGATCAGTGTGTCATACATAGGAGTTTAAGAATTAAGAAGTGAAAAGGGTCATAATATGCAAAGTATCATAAAAATCCTTTTTTTTTTTTTTTTAATTTCACATAGCATTCTAAGTATACATTTTTTAAAATGACGTAATAATGATTTATTACCAGTTAATAGCAATAATCTGCATAATGTACCTTTTTCTAGGAGCATTTTAATAGGCCCTGGGTCAATTTTAATAATAAAATAATCCTAAAATGAACCAAAATGAATCAAAATAAAGTGAACTTCAACCCCAAATACCCCAGTGTCCATAGCACAGAAAGGACTCTCCTCCTGCCTGTGGAGGAGCGGGGGGGTACTGTCTATGGACTGAAAATGCATGTTCTTCCCTCTCATAGTAACACCTCACTGCTGCATTATTGCCCAGTGGAATCAGCAATTGCCACAGCAGGTATTTCGCTGCACGACTCTGCATGCCTTGTTTCCCTGGACTGGGCAAAGAAATGATAAAATGCCTGCATTATTGGAAACAATAAAAAAGCAAACATCCTAATCTCTGGGTGCAGGGATGCAGAGGGAGCCCAAAGTGTCAATTACAGCACTGAGTTAATGTTGTTTTTCTCCCTCTGTTTTCCTACCCGCTCACTTACGCGGTGCAGCCTTGTTCTCGATAGAGATATTCAGGCTGTCAGTATAAACTGCTTCTGTTTTCATTTTGCATTTATTTCAATGCCAGACTCAAGGCATAAATTTTTCATCACCTGCTAGGCTATGAATAAAAGATTAAAAAAAGAACTGAGGGGAAAAGTCTAACAGATGCAGTGCATGCGGAGCTATGTGCAGACACTGTGTGCATAACGAGAGCCCGGCTCAGTCTCCCATCATCACGTTAACATCGCCGATGCTGTACGGGGCTAAAGATACAATAATGAGACGGGACCCCGGGAGCTCCTCACCTTGGCATTTTAAAGGATTACCCGGGAGGCAAATTCTTTTCTACTTATTTATTCATTTGTTTATTTATTTGCTGGCCCACCTTGACAAGTCAGGCCTGGAGTGAGATGTATAAGAAGCCTGTGGAAATGCACAGGTACTGGTTTGACAGCTTCGTTTGGTTTCCAGACTCGTTCCTCCCGGATCTACACTGTTTTTCCCTTTACACAAAATTTTATATTTCATATTGTACGATTCTGAGAGGCTATGAAGTTTTAAATAAAAAACAGAATATGCTACTGGCATAACTTGCCAATAAGCCGTCCTCTATCAGTTATTCTGTCAGTTTGATTATTTTTATTATTAGATGAGTTTGGAACTTTACGACTACGACTATCTAATATAATCAAATATTTACACTTTTTATATAATACCTGGCATCGATCCATAAAAATGCTGATAATGACTTAATCACAGCCAAGTTTCTATAGCACGCAGTTTTGTGTGGATATTGAGGGTGGAATCCTCCACATGAAGACTCTCTCAACTTTTGCTTTCTAAAAGTAAGTTGAGTGTCTTACACTACAAAGACACAAATTAAACATACATACATGTATAGTTTGCTAAAAAAAATTAGCTAAAAAAAAGAGGCTGCCAATACCGTTAAACACCAGTGTATGGAAATCACTCCCTAACATCACTAATTAGCGGCAACTTACACACATGCTGAATCTTCATCATCTGGAAAAAGGCTAATGGTGTCTCAGCGAAGTCATGTAAGCCTGCAGCCAAACTAAGTCTCCGCTGCCAAAAGCAAAGACAAAATGAGTCCCTATTTGCAAAGCTCATCTTGACAAAAAGACACTCTACTCAAGCATAATGCAAATGCACCAGTCATCAGGGACCTGTGTCTGTACTTGTGTTCAGGCATGTTGTCATCAGTGACATCATGCATAATAAGGCTTTCGCTGTGCAGAGATAATTACTTAGTTTTAAATACCACGTCAACATTTTCGGACAAAAACAGATACCTCGCACCGTCCCTAATGATGACACATACTGCGGACCAACAAGTGCTGTACAGAAAGACAGAGTCCTGTTTTTTTCCATGCAGCTTGGTTTCCTAACAATGAATTCCAACAGCCGTGCCTTCCAGTATCACGCACAGCAGAAAGGAGATGCCCGGGTATATGTACCCCGTCACATTTTCCTATAAGTCTCTACTACAGTCAAAGGTCACGGTTCTGCAATGCCGGTGACCAGAACTTGTGTTTACAGTGGCAATTGATAACAGTTATAGTGAGACATCAGCTTTGCCTCAGAATAACTATGAGGGAGTATGTTTGACAGAACGCCACTTGAAGAAAATGTGTTAATGGTACACTTCAGCTCTCGGCCTCAGTCCTGAAAAAATAAATGATCTTTGCCGATGGATGCTTGAACACATTTAGTACTTTTCATTCATACTGCAGTTGAGGATTATAGACAGTGAATTACAGGAGAGAAAGGCAGCTGTAGGACGTAGAATAAAATTAAATATGAAGTGCACCACTTTGTAATGGTACGCATTTCTATTCATGCAAATATAAATGCATTTGAATACTGTATCATTAAACTGTGTAAGGAAATGTATCTACAAGATGTATAATTACTAGTAATCAATGGGTGCAAAACTGGGCTAAAACTTAAAAAAGAAAGCAGTACCAATAAAAACAATGGACTGATATTTAATTATTGGGGACTTTTATGTTTTGTAATTTTCTTGCAGTGAGTCACAGGGTTGTCATTCCTTAACCACTCTGTCTGTCGGCAGCTACAGGGGTTGGACAATGAAACTGAAGCATTGGACATTATAATATTTGAGGTTTGTGCCTATATATGTGCAGCCTGCACTTTCCATCAGTAAGAGCTGAGTGTGATGGTTGAATTAGCAGAGCAATAGTACAGCTGTATCTAAAATATTGCAATACACACAGCATAATGGGACAAACAGTTCAAAAGAGGACAAACTGTTGGACTGTATCTAGCTGTTGCATCTGTGACCAGGACAGCAAGTGTTTGTGGTGTATCGAGAGCCACGGTATAGAGGGTAATGTCGGTATACCACCACCAAGGATGGACCTCATCCAACAGGAATAACTGCGAATGTAAGAAGTTGTTGTCTGACAGGGATGTCCGGGTACTAACCCAGATTGTATCCAAAAAGCACAAGACCACAGCTACCCAACTCACTGCCACTTCAGCTCTCCTGTTGCTACTAAATCTGTTTGTCAGGAGCTCAACAGGGTCAGCATTCACATCGGGCTGCTATACGCAAACCTTTGGTCACTCATACCGATTCCAAATGTTGGTTTCAATGGCGCCAACAGTGCAAATCTTGGGCTGTATTGTTCTCTGATGAGTCCAACTTCATTGTCTTTCCCACATCCAGGAGAGTTACGATTTGGAGAAACCCTGAAGAGGATTACCACCTGGACTGGAGTGTACCCAGAGTGCAGCACGGGGGTGGATCAGTGATGGTCTGGGCTGCAATATCATGGCATTCCTTAGGCCCACTACTTGTTCTAGATGGGTGCTCCATTCTGGAGGACCATGTTCACCTACTGGTTCAAACATTGTACCCTCATTGTGGTGTCGTTTATCAGGGTTATAATGCACCAATACACACAGCAAGACTGAGAGACAGAATGGTTTGAGGAACATGGAAGTGAAGTTGAACATCTCCCATGGCCTGCACAGTCACCAGATCTGTATTTGGCCACTTTGGGGGGTTTTGCAGGAGCGAGTGAGGAAACGTGTTCCTCCACCAGCATTGCATAGTGACCTGGCCACTGTTCAGTAAGAGGAATGGCTCAAAATCCCTCTGGCCACTCCACTGTGCAGGACTTGTGCCTGTCATTCCCAAGACTAACTGATGCCTTATTGGGGACAATTGGTCAGTTTCATTGACTAACCCCTGTATGTGTTTATACTTGCAACTCTACTACCGTGGCTGCCAATACATTGCCCACTCCAGAGATGATAGTTCTTATTACTGTACCCCAATCCAGAAGTCTAGAGTTCAGTGGATATATAATGCTAGCCCAGGGCTACGTCTTGTTCAGTGTTTTCCAAACAAGATTAGGTTGACTACCCAGTATAACTTGTGTGAACTTATCTTTAGCTTATTGGGTAGATTTTGTTTTTTTTCATTTTCTTGCTGTGTTCATGGAGCCTTGTCTCCTGACCTTTTCCTGTGCCCTGTTTCCTGGTTTTCATTTCCTGTTTTAGATTCCTAATTCCAGTCTTCCAGCTGGTTCCCATCCCCTGGTTGGATTCCTGGTTCTTGTCTCCAGCTGTGTTCTCAAACTCCGCATAGCGATTCAGAAATCAACTGATACAATGAATTCAGAAATCAGTTGGAATCAATCATGCTGGGACTTGAATATGAGGCCATGTCTCACTGAGTCTACTGTCACGCCAGAACTTTGTGCAGCGTATTTTATTTACCCAAACACCCAACATGGATCACGAACATAACAGGCTTCACCCTGAACCAGGCCATCCTTCCCCACCCCACTCCACCCAACAGTGTATTGGAAGCAGATTCCATAGAACACAGGGAATCGATGTGACATTCAGCTGCTGATGGTTAGAATAGCCCCAGAACAGGATGTACGAGAGATGACTCAAGTACTGGCAAACACATGGTACAAGAACCAGCTTGGAGACTGGAAGCCACCAAAAGATGGCCAGGAAAACAACAAGAAAACAGGACACAGGAACCAGCCAGAAGAAAAGACTTCAGAGAATAAGGGACCAGGAAACGCAAGTCAGATTAAACACAGGAAACAGAAAAAGCCCGATACACTAAAGGCTTGTTTGCATGAGTTACACAAGGTACTCGACCTGATCTTGGTCCAGTAAACTCCAATCAAGGCTTAGCAAATCCACCATCTCATTATACAAACTCCGGACTTCCAGACTTGAGAATGGCCATGATCTCTTCTGGAGTTGGCAAGGTGTTAGCATCTCTACTAATTTAGTTACAGGCGTAACACTACAAGCATGGGCACACCGCAGGACCTTGGCATACCCCACAGACACAATGAGCCACAAGCCAAAACAGGCCACCATCTCTACGACATCCCCGACTCGGCCTGCCCACCCGACCCCCAGCCCCTCCTCGCACCAGAACCTGCCCCCATCTCTGATCCCACCATGCTTTGCTTTCATCTGAAACAGCTGCAGAAAATTAGACTTGCGAGCGAGCCGAGTGAAGATCTCCATGATTATGTCACCCCTGGCAGAGTAATAGAATAACAGCCGCTTCCCAGGTATCCGCCTGCAGTTCCACTAACAAACATTAGGCTCAGGGGGGTGGGAAGGGAAGGGAGAGGAGGTGGGTGGGGGTTTAGTGAGTTTTCATCCTGCTAGCCCTAACAAGGTAGGGAAAAAAAAAAAAAAGTCCCCCTTAGCAGCGTGGCGTGGAGCTCTGTGCCACTGGAATACACAAGTAATCCTGGAGTGTAAGTCGTTTGAGTTACCTGACATTTCACATAATACATATAAAATAATTCAGACACATTTTTAAAGAATATTT
>JAODLC010000044.1:23183725-23209262 GCA_026781145.1 Hippopotamyrus pictus | reverse complement strand
GGGGGGGGGGGGGGGGGGGACCTGTCCTCCGCGCGGCGCACGGGAGACGCTACAATGGCCAAGGCTGTGTTTCATTTTAATTAAATTTCATTTTCCAGCTCACTTTTTTTTTATTCTGCCACATCTCCAAATGTCAGCCGGATTTAGGCAAATGGAGAGACATCTGCTGTAGCGTCACACACACGCCCAGAAGCCTCCCCTGCATGCGAGGAGGTGCTGGACGGCAGCCAGGCTCCGTTCACGAGGTGCCACCGCGGCAGCTAGGGTCTGCGGAGAGGCTGCCGTCACCGCCGCCGCACCGACACTTTGGCGGGCGGACAGACGGCCCCCCCCCCCCCCGCAACCCCCTCCTCGAGCCTCACCTTCTCTAGTGCTTCGTCTCCGCAGTGCTCAGGGGGTGCCAGCACAATCCCCCCCCCCCCCACCCCATGTCCACTGGAGACCGTCCAAGGAGCAGGATGTACCTCACTAATGCTGCCACACAGACAGACACAGTGGAGGAGTCCATACTGGGGGCATTGTGGGTATCACAAAGCATTGTTCACAGAATGATTTATAGACTAGCCAATAATAGTATTAGTAATAATAATAATAGCAATAGCAATAATAATAATAATAATAATAATAATAACAATAATAATAATAATAATTCCCTCAAGTAATGACGATGTTCTTGTATGTCTGCCTACCTCTCAAATTACATCTTTAAAAAAAATATATTGACAACCTGCATATTTACTAACACAATCCACAATCAATGAACAACCATTATCGAGTTACACCAGGTATGACAGGTAATACAATTTACAGCTATGCAAACACATGGACTTCTATGATTATTCAAGAATGACGTGAATCATATGTATTATAGTATATTAGCAATTAAGAAAACCTGGAGCAAACCTTAATCCAGTGTTACCTCTCAGTTATTTCCTCCGAGTCCCCCTTTTCTCCCCTTTCCCCATTAGATGCTGGATATAGTTATACCGACCAATGACGCGTTCTCCATCTGCCATAATACCAGCACCATAAACCTGGGAGCACCATGTTGAAGCTCTAAAATCAGAAGCTAGGATGCTCTGTATCGTCATAAATATTTTAACAGCGATACCATCCATCCAATTTACAATTATCCATGTCGGGGTCGCAGGTGGGCCTGGAGCAGCATGGGACACAAGGCTGGGGGACAGACTGGGTGGGATGGCAGGGTAAACACACACTATTAGCAATTCAGAGACACCAGTTATCTAACCACAGAGTAATCCACACGACAGAGGGAAAACCGGGAAGTTCCACACACAGAACTGAGGTGGGATTTGAACCTCCAGCCCTGGGGGTATGACACAGCAGTGCCACACTGTAATAGCAGCGGAGTGGAAAATGGAATAGACTCCCTGACTCTCCCAGAGATCTGCAGCGTTTACTGGTGACCCCAGAAACTGAGCCAGCTCTCACTTTCACCACAGGAGCCCCGAAATGCAAGACACTGTCATTTTGGGAGATGACTTAATAACACAGTGCGCATGCAACAGTGCAGTGCCCGATGTCACGGCAGTGTGGGCAAGAAGGACATCGGAACACTCAGCCTGTGTGACACCAGCGAGGGTGATTAACTCATGAGGAGTTCATACACAGACCTTCGAGTAGTCTTAGCATGTCTTAGCATACTGCTAACGTCATACACAGTGTTAACAGGAATGGGTTGGTGTGGGAGGCCAGCCATGCATTCTGGGAGGTGAGTCAGATTACTGCTGCGCTTTCTGTCACTTCTATATGACTATCTGGTCCCCAGTAAGCCCAGCCGCCACAAATACGCTAGTCCCGATCACTCACAAAGAGAGCTGCTTTATACACCTTTCTAACCCCCACATTACCCCTTTGGGTTCAATTTGCAAATTCTCTATAATTTTTTTTTTGCTTTGTAGAAGAGTCCACCCTCTGCCCTCTCACAAGATGGGAAAGGATCTTCACAAACTTGCTGCTTCGTGTTGCTGTCTCCTTGAGTTTGGCCAGCTCTCCCAGAGTTACTACATTAGTATATTTACGGCATGAAATTAAAGTCTAACCTCACTTAAAGGTTCAATGGGAATGTATCACCCCTCAAAAAATCTGCAATCACAGGGGCAATCACTATAAATCTGGGTCTATAACAGCTTTCGCTTCTTTAAATGACGAAGTTGCCAATCATACCAACATATGCAAAGCTGAATCCAAACCATTTCGCACAACGTTTACAGAAAGAATCCCTATATTCCTGTCTGATAATAAAAGAGACAATAAATAAGGATGTGGGAAAGTCAAGAATACATAGAGAGGTAGACACACCCAGAAAGGTAAGGAGTCGGGAGCTGTGGTCAGTCAGATATTACCTCCTGAGCTCTGCACACGAGAGGGGCGGAGCCTGGCGGGGATTCCTGCAATAGCTTCTACAGCCTTGGGAAGGATATATGTGACTCTGCCGTTGTTATAATCATGGTAGCCTTACAAAGGAACTGCGGCTCACTGCCCTTGTTTAGACACGAGACATGTGCCGCTGTCCCAGTTTGACGTGCACGAAAATAGCTCGCCTGAAATGAGATTCCTTACCAATCCTCTGATTCATATTTATCCATTTTTAATAAGCTGATTTAAAGGATGACTTCCCAATTGAGTCGGGAAATGCTTCCAAGAGCAATGGAGAGCCAGACGAGCGTGCGGCGCACAGGCTGAAGGCACCTGGACTGAAGTGTCCTTTGCAGTTGCTGACGAGGCCAGGCTGCGGTGATGGTTATCACCAGGGACGTGCCAGCAATTTGCCCCTGGAACTGGCTCCACTTAAATTTGCAAATCTAATAGTCATATGTCTGCACAATAAGAGGTATCATTAGGGGTGAGAGACTAAACTGATGGACACACTCCTCCTGTGAGGTACATGGACGAACGTTATTTTTCCCCATACATCTCTGAGGTGTGACTTATTGCATATCAAAGGCACTGAAGACCAAACAAGTTTCTGTTGTTAGACAGTGTGTTTCAGGCCGAAACGTCCTCAGGCTTCCCTCAAATCACCCAGGGACATAAGCTTCAAACTGGTGGGCTTCTCTCAGAAGGCACCATTAGGAGGAGTGGATTGTTCTCAGATTGCCTTGGTCCAGCATTCAGGCTCAAGCTACCTTTAAGCTATTAGAGGCTTTCCAAGGTTTACTGCAAAGTGGGCATTTTCTTTTAACAGATGCAGCAAGCAGGAAACAAACAGAGGCTGTGCTCGCACCAAGGACAGGAGAAGTGAGATAATTGACAGTCATGACCTTGTATAAGGCCTTGTCCAGTAAGGAAAAAGAACATCCTGTTTGGGGCCTCGCAAGATGTGATTCTGTGCGCTAACCTGGGGTTAATATAAATATATATTTTAAACTAAAAAGACAGACAGACAGAGGGCAATCTATTAATGAGGCCAGATGTTTTTAGCGTTTCAGACGGCCTACGGACACAGATTTCAGTGAAATTACATAAACAGAAACCCCATACCATGTTTGACTCATTCAAATGTCTACTGAGATTTTGAAAGCACAGGCTACACTTGCTTCTCACAATTCAATTGATCAATAAAAAAGACCCCTGTCTTGTATTAATTTGAATATTAAACACATTGAAAATAATAAGGTATACCTGCTCTTTTCCCGTAAGAATAAAAATTAAAAGCACATCTCTTCCCATTTTGCTTTACAAATGAAAAAAAAATGTAAAAACATGCTTGAAGGCTATCTAAATTGCTTTCTGAAAATTATACTGTCAGTTAATCATGAATACTTAAGTTAATCAGTAACTAACCGCATTATTTTAAAAGTCCCTGACATTTTAATAAAAATGTCTGTATTCTAATAATTAAGTTAACTGATTAAATATATCACTGATGAATCAGAAATAATTTTAAGAGTTTGCTTTTTCAAGGACAATGGATTTTCTAAGCTCATTTATGAACAATTTATCCATTCACCTGCAACTTTTATATTTTGGAGTTGAAATATCTGAACCCACAGTAACACAGAGAAATGCATGCGCACCTTACTCAGTCACTACTGGGCGAACGTGTCCTCAAACAGATGCCAAGACACCAGTTATGCATATGGGAGCTGACCCTCAATTTCATAAAGTCTCTCTCCAGAAATGACAGTACAAATACAGTAAAGGTAAAACACATCAAGGTTTAAAATGGGTCCGTTCAGCCTGAGTGCCGCTTCACTGTAGAATGATATAATTCACTGATGCCTCTGCTGAGCTTAACATATGTTCTATTCACAGCCATGTCACTCTTCATTTGTAATTATTTCCCCCTTTTCACCCTCTCCTGTAATTCTGTGCTTGGCTGAAGATAAATAGTGGAAGCCATGAAGAATATGGCCGTGTGATGACCTGTATCAGGGAGTTAAATCCTTGTCATGGTTTGATTGCAGTGCATGATACTGATGACAGCACGTCAGTTAAGGCTTCATCGTCCTGAATTAGACTGCATTGGTTATCCTTCCCATATACGTGAATCGGAAGAATCAGCTCAAGAGGCATAATAATAGTATTAATAATAATAATAATAATAATAATAATAACAGGTTTTTTAATCATCGTCGTCATCGTCATCAGGGTGACACCCAAGGGGTAGCATTGCTGTCTCTAGGGTGACAGCCTAATGCATGTCATCGGGGACACAGGACCGGGTTTGTAAGCTACCATTTCAATTAAAAAGACTTGGATTTGACTTTAGCACTGAGTTCTTGCTGTGTGCTGATTGGTCAATCCCTTATAACCAATAACCATGTGTCGCTAATGGTAATGTGAAACAGCTGGATGTCTTTCATTCAAGGAAAGAAGCCAGTAAAAGCAAGAGAAGAATTGAACATTAGCCAAGCACAGGTGCCTTTCAGTTTTAAAGCGGTTTGTAAAACCTGAAGTAGCATATAGTGAATAGTGTCCCCCCGACATGGATTAGGTCACCCTAGTTGTTATATCTCCAGCGTTGCAAGTTTGAACTCCACTGTGTGACAAGTTCACTTGGTTTCTCTATAATTCGGTGGTTGTTATGCACAATCCAAAGTCATGCAGTCGAGTGTACTGGTGTCTGTAAATTGCCCAGTGTATGTGCGTGTGTGCGTGTGTGTGTGTGCCTTGCAACGGGCTAACTCTGTCCTGGGTATACCTCTCCCTTGTGTGCTGTGCTGCCCAGATAAGTGGTTGCAGGATGGATGGACAATAATGTTTAATGGCTGTTTATACATATACATATGTAGCCATTCCATTTGTTAATGAATTTTATTAACCATAAAATTACACATGTGATTACTATGCCAATAAAATAAAATCAAACTAAATAAACCTTGGCTTACACAGTCATTCAGTTTGACAGCACAGACACAGATCAATAAACTGGTACTGATCACCAAGCTAGACGATATGGCTCTGACAGACTTCTAAAGTCAAATATAGATTATTATTTCCAAAGGAGTTTCCACTGGTGCCCGATGTTTCAAAGATAGGACTGTGAGGGTTACCAAGAGTTCACCAGATTACGATCTTCCATTTTTTAATAACTGGGACCAAGAAAATACGAGAAATTTGCTTATTGTTTTAGAAAAATGACCTGGATGTATGCTTTACATTTTATACTTATATGCAAAGATTGACTTAATTCTAAGCTTTTATGCAGCAGATTCATTTATTGCAAGTTGTCTATAGCCCCTGTAGTCACCAACTATATGTCAAAGACTGGACACTGCGAAAATGCAGACTGTCTGGATTTCCATGGCAAATCAGCATGATCATTGTGACAAACAACAGACACCATGTGCAGAGTCATGAATACTATATGGCATAAAATATTAAGCTCTAAACACTTCCTCACGTTCATATTTTTCTCAGATGATTTATAAAACTTGACTTGAGACCTTAACTAATGTGATATACAGAATGGCGTTACATTATACAAACTGTTATATTCCAGTGCTACAAATGATTGTAAAGGTAGTCTCTGCAAACTGTATTTTGGTAAATTAGTATGGTAATGTTACTAGAATCATCCATAGACTTTATTGCCACCAGTGTATGAATCAGGTTAAGCTAAACGCACAGTGTCTATGTTCCTTATGTGCCAAACCAGGAACCTTCCACTGCTGTGGATCTCCCTGGAATATGAGCCTGCTTTGTGAACAGCTATCATACCCTCGTAACACAAATAAACACACAAACCTGTTCATACACTCTCTCTGCCACACACACACACACACACACACCCACATAAAACTTACATCTCACCAGTCCAATTCACCCTGAGTAGACTTTAATTCACTCTGTGGTGGGATATGAACAGGGAGTCTGGGGGCTTTGGGAAACATGCTAGCCAATATACCAGCCATCAGTTTTCATGTAGGCCACTCGAAGCTCTACTTTAACACTGCTTATTGTTCTCTTATTGCATCTGTCAGCACTCCCCGAAAGCATATTACCAGTCACAAGGCTGAGAAGTCAGACCAGCCAAACAGGCATCAGGTACCTCCACATTAAGGGTGGCTGGTAATGGAGCCTGAACACAAAAAGCTGTGGTGACTGCAAGGTCTGTCACAAGCGTCTTCCCGCATTCCGCTCGACATTTAACTCGTTCCGTTTCTTAAACACAAAAGTATATGGCCACGTCATATGTGACCTTTAAGCCTTTGCATACCTACAAATACTACTGACGATCTGAAAACGTTTAACTACGTTTAAACGCGATCTGAGTAATACGCTAAATAAATTAGCCCTAACTCCCCGAAGTAACACATTCACTCGCACGCAGATGCAGAGACACATAAAGAGGGTAAAGGGAGGACAGAGAGCCTGAAAGACTGGGATAAGCAGAAAGCCACTTTGTTCCTTCTCTCATCTGCCTTATCACTATAATTGCCGCGTGTCTGTCATCACAACTGAATGCGAAAAAGTGTCTTCTTGAGCTGCTCCCATGCTTGTTCTGTTCACTGTAGTCTTGTAAAGTGGGAAAAAATAAGTGTCATTTAATGAATTGCGCTATTCTTTGTCTGACAGCTTCATATCTAAGGTGTAGGAGGCCCCAAAGCCGGCCTTCTCCTGGCAATGTCTTTGACAGAGTGCTAAAATCCAGTCTCCGCCCATCCCCCCCCCCCCCCCAAACCCAACACCAATGAAAAGGAAGGCATATATTCCGCTATTAAAAAAGGTTCGGGCTACACTGAAAGGATGCCCCGCTTTAACCCCCTTCAGCTTCTGTTCTTCCATTAATTGAGCTGATCAGATCGAGCAGATGAATTTGTCTTTGATGTATTCGAATGTTTAGTTGACGTGTCTGTCTCCCTCATTGGCGGCAGACCTCAGCTCTCACAGACAAATAGGGCTGTTTCCATGGAAACAGCAGGCAGCTACGGATCCTCTCAGAAAACATTTTTATTTTGAAAAGAAAAAAAAAAAAAAAAAAAAAAAAAAAAAAAAAAAAAAAAAACGAAAAATGGAGTGTTGGGTTCGACTGGGAAAAGCGTCAGACCTAATGATGAATGCAAAGAGGAACCTCATCAGACCTTTATTATGAATTAGGCTAATTCTATGTGCGCCTTGGCGTGACACACGCACGCTCTGGGGCTACAAGAGAGCGAGAAGTTGCTCTTCCTTCTGGCTGCCGGAGACGGCAAGCGAACGTACTTTGTTAAGGCAGAATTCAGATTCAGCTGCACGGGGGAGGGATGTGAGAGACACACTCCTGGAAGCCTGAGAGGAGTGCCTTGAACCCATGCCACGGCGGTACATCGCCCCGCAGCCCCCTTCTCCGGAAGGGCTTCATTAGCGATGCGCTGGCTGGGACCACGGAAAGAACTGAACTTGACAGGGTGCACTAGCTGGAATATTAACATATCAGGAGGGTCGCACCTGTGTGAAAGAGCAAAGAAACTACACTCGACAAGAAAAATAAAAAAACGCGATGACTGCGGGTATCTGGTATTGAGCATCTAAAGCAAAACACCAATCATCCAATCAACGACGATTACACAGTATAAAACATCTATATGTAGGAAACCTGACTAAGACCTTGTAGACCTTGTGCTAAAGTATGTATCATAATAAGTCTTCACTGGTATGGAATTCTATTACATTGCAGATGAATGCAGAGAATTAACATTATCCCTAAATTTGAAGCTTTGATTAAGCATTATGCTAAATAGTCTTACAAATGCCCTTCCGTTATGTTTTTCTGCTTCTGTTTCCAAACTGAGTTGACAGTTGAAAATAAACTATGACACTGAGAATTAATTTGTATGTAGTGAGTATATATGTATGGACATAACCTAATCAAACCATTAAACTAACATATTGCACATCAAAGAGTAGGACTTTGAAGTAAAGCATTCCACGATTAATAAAATTTTTAAGTCTTGAAAAATCTTTTGCAGAACTACTTTTGGACCATGAAAGGTTCCAGTAACCTTTAAACCTAATGGGAACCATTCTCGTCCTTCATCAAGAGCAAGGGCAAGCTTTAATTTACTTAAATTTCAACAACTGGAAATGGGTTGTTTATCTGAATAGTGTTCGTACATTGCTGTATTTCTTAAACACAATAAAACAAACCCAAACCTAGTGACATTCTTGACAACAAAAAGCATAATCCTGATTTGACAATATTCTTACATCCTCAGCATTTTAAGAATCTGTTTTGCATTACAGTCACGTAGTACGTCTGTATACAAACCCTATGCTTAAGGGAGAAAAACACTGGTTAAGATATCTGCTATACCACAGTTTATAAACTTCTGCTAAGGCTAAAGCTTGTGTTTTAGCTATGCGTTTGCTAATCTCTAACAGTTCATACAACTGGGGTAGCCTTCTGGCCCCTTAGTGCATTGACCTTACCATCACACCCACCACAGACACGGAGGTAATATCGCTGAAAGTGTAATTCTCTCAATATTTAAATTATACATTAAAAATTCATATCCAGCACCTGGAAAGGTCTATTTGCCTGCCAGAGACAGAGATAGTTGTGCCTGAAGCGATTATACATATGAGGAACTACTTCACAAATGGTCACAAACAATTACTGAGGCTACGAAAATGCACCACCTCCACATATTCTATCAGATGCTTTAGCCAGTTCACACTCACATTGTGTTTCCTGATGGATTTGAAAAGAAGGAAGTTTGAAATAGAAGCCCACCACAGCAGTTCAGAGTCAAATAAAGTGCTATTTGTATCTGACTTGCAGTGAATTGGGTCATTTTAGAATAACCTACTGCATACAAGTTTTATCTCAATACCCAATGGAATTTCTTAAATCTTGGTGAATACAAAAGATGATCTTGGAGTTCAGATTAACTGAATACATCTTATATAATTCTGTATTTAAGAAATACATGCAGTTTTTTTTTTCTTTTTTAAATTTTCTGTAAAAAATGCCGCTTGTACAAAAAATGCTGCCAGAATGAATACAAGCACAGCTGAAAATAGTAAGAGGTACTTTACAGCTTAATACACTCATACTAAAATGAAAATGCGATAAATGCTGTTACAGAACTAATCTAACATTTTACGTAACATCTGCATGCGCTCAAAACTTTTAGCAGACAATAATTCTAAATCCTGTATATCTGAGTCCCATCAGTACTCTTATATATTTTAGACACACCCCTGTATTTGGTCTGAATAAAAGTCAAAATGGGGGTAGGAGGGTGGGATGATGTGTAACAATATGTGCATTCCATTGTAAATCTCTTGCCAGTACTGTCTGAAGCCTTGAAAACGTCTTACAATTGTGACTATTCAAACAATTGTTACAAAATGTAGGTAAAGTAGGTATTTAATGGGTTCTGGCCCCTCGCCCTGCCTTGCAAAATACTATTTTCTCTGAATTTTGCAGGAAATGTTGCCTATGGTGCTACAAAAACAGCATCAGGAGCACTGATTGCTGGTGTTAAAGGTACAGAAATGGACATCATTTTGATTTCATGTGATGGAAACTCGGACACGTTACTTAACAATACATGTGAACCACTCAGGGCCTGCATGGTTGCAATCTTTCTCCCCCATAATGCAGTTAAATGGATTCCCTTCCATCACAGGTATCAAAAGTAATTCATGTTTGCATTGTTTATGTGCCCCTGCTTCTCCATACTATCATTCAGGTGGCCAGGTTCTGCAGTTTTACCTTTCAAGTCTTTAATTCTGCATACAAGGACTATCCTCAACACACGAGTAGACATGATGAATGCAATTTTAAAAACATGAGGAGTGAAAGGGAAATGTGAGTGTACAGTAAAAACTCAGCGGCAGTCCCACACAGGTCAGCATACATGTGATCTGCTAATTACTGCATTATGTAGGATTAAATGCCATAAAAGATTCGGTGTTCAGTGAAGAGACTATACCGTTGTCATCTATGGAGTACATACTTGCGTGCTAAATATGCAAGTCAACATTAAAATCTAAACAAATGCCATGTCTTTTTTTGAACGAGCTTCTACGAATGTAAAGACTACTTTCCACTGTTGACATCTCCCAAATGAAAAACACTTCACAAACACTGAAATATGTAACAAAGTAACCACAAATAAGGCTGCATTATGCATAATGTTTATCAAAAGTGTCATCAATAAAACACGTGATCTATGTTTACGGAATTATTAAATTCAATAATCAAACCTTATAATGGGGTTTGAGTCCTAAAACAACATGCAAAAGCAACAAATGATAAAGAGAAATACTGAACTGAACTTAGCTGAACATGAAAACTCTAGTGTAGTCAGAAAACAAGTCTCCGGGAACATCAACACAGTAATGAGACCATCTGATAAGTAGTAAATCTAAACAGGGCCAAATCCAGCACTTAATAATTAATGCAGCATACTAAAAGGTTACTTGAACTGGTGGATTCAAATTTAATTGAGGTTTGTGTACTGAATAATTAATTTTCCAAGAGAACATGACGTTTCAACAGGCAACTGCTGTGTGGACATGGAGATGAAGAGATGGTGCGCCTGCCTTTGTCATGATCTGAGGAGCTGATACGTGGCAGGACACATTGCACCCATGGAACAATGATGTCACGCCGCATCGCCCTGGAAACCACCAATTGGGGAAGACCAGAGCCAAAAACAAAGAAATAATAAAACCAGGCATCAGGATAGTATATATTCTTGGTTACAAAATGGATACAAATAAGGTATTTAAAGTCTTTATTGCCTCCAAGCTCCCGTTCAATCATCTGTAGGTTTTTCTGTTAGAGAAGTTCAGTCAGATCTTGGCGTTTATTGCTGACTGCCACAACTCTTTTTGTTGCAGTACAAAAGCTACTGGCAGCAAACTTCCCCCTGAAGGACTGAGTGCGGGGATGGCTGAACTCTGGGGATTCTCCAGTGATACGCTGCCAGATTTAAGGACTGGCTCTGGCTGCCCCACCCCCAACTCCAAACAAAGACGTTTTTTAAAGGCTGATTTTACTTAGTCATTTGTCTGGGCATATGTTAAAGTGGGGAAAAAGTCATTAACATTATTCATTCAGTTCAAGTTTCATTAGCTTGTTGCAACCCTTTAGCATTCCTTTGCTTTTTGTCGGTTTTTCATTTAAGAAGCTTCACAGAAGACTGGAATTTTTTTTCTTGATTATGTTGATTTGAGAAATACGAGAATGTGCTTATTCTTTTAAGAAAAAAAAAAAAAAACAAGATTACTTGTCATTACTTGTTATGACCTCAATCCCTTTCAGAGGCCTAGAGATTCTCTCTCTGACACCCTCACAAGCACAGGAACATAAAGATACTGACACATATGCGCACGCAGTACCAGACGCACTCTTATCTTCTCATCCACATACATGTTGTATCAGGAATCATTTGGCAGGAGAGAAATGGGTATCCGGTGATGTATTTGCGACATCTGGCGGCGCATGATATATCAGAGACGGGGAAAGGGATGAACCAGGGAAGGAAGGGGAGACAAGAGACACGAAGTAGACGACAAGGAAGAAGAGTTGTCTGTCTCAAACTATAAGTACTTTGAATTCCATACCAAAAGGCTTGGATACCCCCTAGTGGGTGGACAATAAAAATCTGGCCTATAAAAGCAGGACTATGAACGACCGCGCATCCAAAGGGTGCAGAGGTCACCACTCTTGAGGAGCTGTGACATTATGACAATGGGACACTTCTTCAGGCTTAGAAACACAAGCTGATCTATTTTGTATAAAAAGAACCGTGCCTTCCAGTTCCCACACATTCAGGAAAAGTGCCAGACGCAAAATTAAAAGAGAGAAGAGGAGAGAAAAGCTATTGGCAAGAGAAGGTAATGTAGCATGGTGAGTGTGCAGGTCTCACACCAGCCTTGAGACTCTGGCCTTTATTTATCTCTTTCAGGGATGGATTTAAGTAGATGGCTTAATTTGCCTTATTATCTGTCCAAAGTGCGCCTCTCCCTTTAAGAGTGGGGACTAATTAGCTGCTACGCATTGTTATCCGTTTCTTAAAGGTACAGAGTCTTGAGGTGTGACAAAATGTGATATATTGGCTTAACATAAAAATTCTTTCTTGATTCCTTATTAAGAATGTTTGCATAGAAAAATACTAACTTAAGTCATTTAAATTACACACACACACACACACACACACAGGTTTATAATTATATGTTTGTGGGGACTCCATTTATTTCTGTGGGGAAAACTCTAATCCCAACATGATGATCTTAACCCCTACCCAGCCCTAAGCTTGCCCATAAGTAACCAAACAAAATATGAGACTTTTGGCATTTTTACGTTTTTGACTGCATTTACAGGTCCCCACAATGTCAAAATAACAGGATTTTATCGCATTGTGGGGGACATTATAAACACAATACACACACACACACACATCAGCTAAAGTATATTCTTAGTATGTATTCAATCTAATTATATTGACTCATACGATAAAATAGAATATATTACAACTTTTAAGAAGTGAAATGAGTAAGTGAAATGAGTAAAGGTATTTCAATGACATTCAATACAATAAGCCAAAAAAAAATCTTGGAAACATTATCTAAATATTGTTTCTTTACAACTTACAACTTTCATTACAACTCTATACAGAAGAATGATGTTTTACTAATATAGGTAAAATAGTAACATAGATAAAAGGGTAAAGAGTTTTTGTTGTTGGTTCAGTGGTTTTTTTGAATTCAACCTTTGTATTATTAAATAGAGTACACAGTGTACCTTTGTATTTCAACAGCAAGAATTCTGACAGGCTTATTTCCAAATACAGGCTTTGCTTCCTCCTGTCACAAAAACACAATATCCCTGAAAACAGAATTTTCGAAATTATAATAATACATCTCTCATAAGCAAACCTGAGTTATTGTAGTCAGACTATACTTGTCAGTTATTGTGCTTTAAACATCATTCCTTTCCAGGGCATTGAATTCTATAAAAAATTCAGGAAGCTATACTTTAACTCATCAACCAATTACTGATGCACAGTTGATATTAGTGATGTGTAACCCAAACTCTTATGGAAATTTTATTTATTACTGACAATGTTGTGCATCTCAGTAGAGCCGCATCCTTCTGGCCTAAAACTAACACAGGTAGGAGTAAAAACTGGGATTCTGTTTTTTTTCCCCCACAGCTAGCTTTAGACTTTTACAGCCAAATACTGAGTGAAAAAATGTGAAGTGCATTACAGGGGAGGCTACACAGTAATCTCAATCTCACAGCTACACCTTACATGATATTCTGCTGGTACAATATACCCAATGGCATACAGTATCAGTGCTTTCTGGCACATAGGCAAACGAAAATGTGCCGACACTGCACAAGATGTCCGCCACAATGCTTAGTAAATAAATATGGTTAATACTTTTCTAAATTTGGATAATTTCCCCTCATTATCTTATTGTGGAGTGCCGCAAAAATGTACAAAAGAGGACCATTTGAAGTTGATGAAACTGGTGAAATACAGTCAAATAGCTTTGCAAATAATAGATCAGAGCCTGTTCCTCAGGCATATGTTGCATAAGGTTGGTGCGTGTTGTGGAAGCAGTAACTGGAGGAGCCCCCAAGTGCTGGCAGATCCAGTAGGAAACTGGGCATCGTGACCTCCCAGAAACCAGAAGGGGTATCGAATTGTGGGCGAGAGGCCAGTGGGTGTTAGGGTTTCCAAAAACACAAGAAAGGGGGGAAAAAACAGCAAGATCACATATCTCAAGTACCTGGGAAGAGGTGGAGGAGAGTTTGCGGAGTATAACCTTCAGATCAGCAGGAGTAGGCTGCACATAACCAAGACAAGACACTGACATTGAGAATTACCAGAGGTGTTGGGGCTATTTCAGGGCTGAAGGAGGCAACGCAGTATGACTGATTGCCTGGGACAGCTCCGGGTCAGGCTGGGATTGAGGTGTGGGGAGGGGCGGGGGAGTGCAACCCACTCGATGCTCTCCAACACCCTGATTAGTTCTATACAGCCAGAACAGGATTCCCAAGCTCAAAGAAACAGAGGACAGATGAAAGAGAACAGAACAGGCAGGGAGATTGAAGACTCCCAAAGCACTTGAGTTCATAATGGTAGATGTAGCCAATGCATGTATTGTAAACACGATATTTACCGAAAGCAAAAGTACAAATGATTATCAACAGGGTACAGATATGTGAAGATCCTGCCTCCAGTTCACCTGATCATGGATTCAAGGAGCACACTGGCATCAATAAATCCTCTGAGAGGTAAATTCAAGCTAGCATCCTCTTCTAAGTAGTCAGGAAGGGATATAGAGAAAACAAAGATATTTTTTAAAAAATGATTTCAGTGACTGCAATCTGCAATGCATAGCTTTAATGTTTTTTTTTTCTCCTTTGTGTTCTGTCAAAAACAACTTGGACTAACATAGCGACCTGTCACATCAAGGCAAGACAATCCACAGTATTTTATAAAGGAGAGAATTTTAAAGTTGGATGGTGTTGTAGTTTAGTTTTCTGAACTTCTACCATCTTTCTGTGAATGAAAAAACCCTGATTCCTCCTCAAAACAGTATGTAGCCCCTAAGGGGAACCATTGCTGAAATTACAATAGTGAACAGACTAAGATGAGCCCAACATTTCCCATGCAAATAATACCTGAGTACAAAATATAAATTACATCCCAATACAAGAGGTAACTGAATTAAAACTGGATGTGAACTGCTTTAGACTTGACATGAACAGCCCTTACAAAGCACACAGATTGGTGATTAAATTAAACATTCCACTGTTGTGCAATAACATAAACGGAAGTCGGGCTTTCATCAGCTTCAGTGAACATGCAAACACGAGTAAAAATTGCCTCATTTTCAGGCTACATTCAGGGGCAAACCTAATCTGGCTCCACCAGTTAATGGTATGTTAACCACAGTTTGAACTGGATTCTAAAATGAGCCCAGCTATTTCTCAGCCGCCTCCAAAACTCTGCAGAATGCCTGCATGATTAATGTGCCCAAGCATACTAATGAAAACATTTAAAGTAATAGCACTTACACAACCGGAAGACTGATGGAGTGAACACAACTTCACCAGCATGCTACATTAATACATCTCTTTCTAATTACTATAAAGTGTGTGTAAGGGAGACAGCACTCTCTGTAGCCTCAGACGCAGAATCTCTCTTGCAGAACTGCATTCTTAGCGACAGCACAACCAGCAAGTTCAAACTGTGTCTCAAGGCTACGCACATCAGCCTGCCTACCTCAGCATTCCAAAGCAGTCATTTGAATGAGGGGCCACTGCATGGGTTGATAAACCCGCCACAAGCTGCTGGTGAAGCAGCAGCCACTTTGCTGAAATCATCTGTAATATTGGGGGTGGAGGAGGGGGGGGCACTCTACGTGGAGGGTTCACTTCAAATGGCTTTGTGGCTGTCAACACAAGTGTACCACGCCGTACCCTGGTCAAGAAAAAAAAAAGAGCAGGAAAAAAGCAATTTAAGTCGGGGAAAGAGAGGGCATACACAAATAGTGACACGGCAGTCCATTTATGGGTCCTCAGGCAAGGTGTCGCTCTGTCAGGGGCCAGTATCCTGAGGCTAAAAAGCCTAATCCATCCGCTGTGTGCTATTACAGGCCATTATCAGGCTGCCTCGTCAGGAGCCAGCGAGCGCCAGGACCCAGGTCACTGCCTAGGCTGTTGCGGCGGTGCCCAGTCTTTGCTGGCTGACTAATACAGGCGCCTCGCAGTTCTCCTTCCTGCTTCTTCTGGCATTTCATCCACTAGCGCTTTGCCTCGCCGCCTTCTGCCGCTACACCCGACCAGGCACTCGTCCACCGCCGTGCATGCCCACCCTCTCTAATACAAAGTTCACCTCTTTTGGACGGCAGCCGAAACGCATTCATGAGAATAACAGAGCGACTGTCCGCCCACCCTCGCCACCTTACCCTCTTCCCACAGCGGAAGACAAGTGGGTAATTACTTTGACTTTGTGAACTCGCATTTCTAGGACGGATGAAGGGTGGCCGCGATGACAGACTCTCCTCAACGACCAAGGCGAGCTACGTTCGCTCCGCAGCAGCTTCCGCCTCGTCGTCGGTGGACTGTGATCTGCAGCGCTGGGTATGCATCTCAATGAACATCTCCAGTGCCCTGGCTTTCAAAAGGCTAGATGACCATCTGCACAGGAGCTCGTCACCCGGGGCTCAAGGGGAGCCCGCTTGCATCCAGGAGGCGACAGCGGCTCTTCTGTATTGGCATGCTGACAGCCGGGCCTTTCCAAAATGGCCGTCGCGCAGAGGCGTGACTTTTGAGGCACGCTTGAGCTAGGCAAAGTAATGTGAACCGAAATAGAGCTTTACGCACCAGGGGTACGACATTAAGTAAAGCCCAAAATGGTGACCAAGATAAGGCAAAGAGAAAACATTAAGGAAACCAGCTCCTCATAATTAGAATACAACAACAGAAGCTAAAAAGCAGTTCAGGGAATTGTGTATTTATCTAAACATGTCAACTGTTGTCAAATCAGACATTTCATTTCCTGAACGAGCTCAATTGTGACACGTTCTTTTTTTAATATCTGCAGATACTTTATGAGTTTTGGAAGCATAATTTATTGGCTAAATCAGAGAAAATTATCTTAAAATAGGAGGCCTGCCAAAAAGTGAAAGCAGCAACAGTTTGACTGGATGGAGTCTGACAGATGCTCTCTTTATGAATGAAACCACTGGCAGCAAAACAAGTTCCTATAATTTCAGCTGGGAATAAGACTGTATGGAAGCACCCCAGATTCTGGGTACTGCAACAAACACAATAACAGCAGGAATAAATATCAATATTGAATAAAACTGTCACTTTACTGTAAGTCTAGAAGCTGTTAAGAAGTAAAATGGATTTTTGTTTAACTTGGATAATCTTCTTGTCACAGCATTGCATAAAGACACAGATTAATGATGACAAGCAGGGATCCTTCTAGAACATGACACACACAGATCAGTGCTCACTGGGGAATGATTAAACTGGTACTGCAACGCAGCCCAGTCACCAAATCCAGTCATTAGATCACCAGCACTGACTGGCCCTGTTTTCTGCTGTAGTAGGTATGTCAGTCATTCTCAGAAGTAAGGCAATTTTCTGAAGATTACAGGATCGCAAAAGGATCCATCAAATCTAATCCAAAGCCCAATTATTGTGGTGACATATGAAAATATGGAAGCATCAAAAGAGCAATGGACAACATAAGAGTAATTTACCCCAAAGCACCATTAAGCAATTGCTGCGTAATAACATTAGATTGAAGTCCTACTCAATTTGCAAGAAAAAAATGAAATAACCTATTTAGATAAAACATATATCTTTAATTCACTAATTATCCATAATACACATATCCTCTTTGCTGATGTTTTTCCTCAATAAATATTTCATAAACATCTATGTATAGAATGAACACAAATTAGGAATTCCGGAACTCGACTAAACACAGCACTTTGTGAAATTAATTGCTATGTTTTATATAAAAAATAATAATAATACAATATGTCAAATAATACAATATGTGAGGTTACACGGTAAAACAGTTTCCTGTGTGCAACTTCCATAAAAGCTTGGTGAGACAGTTCTGATCCCAAGATCTGTCTTGAAATTCATTCATCTCGCGTTTTATGCGTTTGCAGGAACATACGTGACAAAAAACTTCTGCTGGTTGTGCTAAATAAAAAAAAAAAGTGCAAGTTAGCAATACCCGGCAGGATTGCGTTTGTTACTGTCGGGTATTTTTAGACAGTCCAGGTTAATATCTCGGCAAACCAGAGCACTGCGGGGGAAGCGAGTGAAGAAAGGGTGCAGAAGAAGAGAGGTGAGCAGGGGCCGCTCAGTTGACAGTTGAGTGTGTTGGATGTGACTTTCACAGTCTGCTGGCAGTTTGTGTGGAAGCCATCACATCTGTGACTCGGTGGTTGATTAATGAGCCTTTCAGCTCGTCTCTGCCATGTGAGGTGGGGCCACGGCCTTATTCCAGGCTTCAATGATTTATTCTCCTTCAGTACCAACCGACAAAGATACCCTCTCCATAAAGAAAACCACACCAGGTTAAAGCTAATGAAAATCTCAATATGTCATTGGACCCGAAAACAGAAAGTCAAAAAGCATGTAGAACTAGACGAATAGGTATATTCAAGCTACACAAACGTCATTTTGTCACAACCTGTCGATCTAAAGAACTAGAAAGGGGAACAGAAGAAAAAAAAACTAGAGGAAAATATGTCTTTCTCCAATAACACATCTTATACTCCTGACTTTCAGATCGACGATCTTGCAACGGTCTGGAATGGTCATTGTAATAAAGCAGACAAATGATGTGAAGTAAAAATGGTAATTGTTACAACTTGACTAGTTCCCCTTATTTTCCATGATGAAATTCTTGAAGCGGAATAGGAGCCAAAATATCGTGCAAAGAAATACTCCTCTACAATAAATGAATGAATGGAAATAAAAAGAAAGATTAACTAAGACAATATTAAGTGCAGCATTCTGGCATAAATAAAAATTACAATAGGGAATTGTTATATTATTACTTCTATGCACTATAGAGATGGCGTTAATGAGAAAACTACACTTCAGGGCTGGTTTCATTAACTGATAAATTGATTGATGCAAACGCAAAGTATGTAAATGACTATCGAGCCCCTTTTCAAAAACAAATGCTAATACAACAATTCCAAATCACACTGAGCTTCGACTACATGCACGGATCAACACTCATGAGAACCCTAAGTATTCTGACATGTTTGTTTTTGTTTTATTCTTTCACAAAAACGCAGACCATATGGCCATCATTTGGAGCAGATGGTATTTGCTTACCTCTTGAAACTGCTGTGACTACAAATGCAACTGAAATAAGTGTTTCTTTTTTCCATGAAAAAACACTTTCTTTAAAAGACATACAGAAATTTCACACTATCAAACCGCATATTTCTGGACAATATAAAGAAATATGACTGAATAAAACCGTTTAAATCTGCATGTTAACATCTTATCTGGAAGAAAAGTGCGCAAAAATCAGTAAAGTGGCCCATGAAAATGCGACAGCCATATTGTGCTTTTCAACCCCAAAAGCTACAATGAGATCTTGCGCCTTACTGGTTGACCTAGAGAAGCAGAACACAGACGGTGTGACTGTCTGGGCAAGTAACCCTCCTGTCCTCACCTGTTTAATCATAGAGGAGTGAAAGCATAGCCCCCATAATGCACCTCAGCTTAGCGGACATCTCCAAATCTGTCTCAGCACATGATGTCACTGTTAGTTGACTAAGTGACTTGTACATGAGCAGTGGTTCAGATCTCTGTCATCCTCTTGTTTAGTTTTTCTTTTCTGCCATGGTTCATCTGCTGTAACTGTCTACAATTTTATGTAAAAGCACCTTAAATGTCACAAATTCCAAAAAAAGACACAGTCAATTACTTTTCTTAACTTGCAAACAACAAAAGGGTCATGGTATCATTTGTGCGCCTTAAGTGGATAGTAGAAAGGTCTTGATTCCGATATACCACGTTCCTTGTGAATTAATACTTATCTGTTAAAGAAGAAGAAGTTTTCTTTAACCTTAAAGGAGAAATGGTGCATTTATTTAGCAGTGTTTTTGCTGTCATTACTGCAATTATTATTATTATTATTATTATTATTATTATTCTTATTATTATTATTATTATAGTGTTTTGTTTGCAGAGAGATAACTGGATCTGTGTGAACTAGAAATGACACGTTACAGTGCTGAATCTTAACTACAATATTTCCAAGGATGATGTAAGACTTGCTCTGGGCAGGACGATGAACAGAAAAACATGCCATGAAGATGAGAGAAAGGAACAGGACTTATTTGAGGGCAGGAGTGCAGATAGGTTTAATAAATCCAACAGGGAAGATGGAAAATGCAGCCGTCTGCTTTTGGGTCACAAAAAAGATGTCAACTTAGCTGTGATGTTCGCTTCTGGGCTAAAGGAAAACAAAACCAAAATCATATACTAATGATGAAGACAGCACAGATGATCGGATGCTCTCACTTATTGGGGAATAAGGCAGAGGTGACCTTAACAGACTGTGCTTATCTCCTGCCTTCTCCCAGTCCAGGGCTTCCCTCACCGCTCACCCGTCTCAGAGAGAATGCCCAGAAATCAAAGTACATGATATTACACGCGGAGCAAAAAGGAAGCAATGCGGTCGTAGATTATGCATCTTGCTATGCCATCAAAGATGGCACAGCATGGGAGTTCATCTGTCCTAATCTCACATCAAGAAATAAGAATAATAACAACAGAATCTGGTGATGACATCAGTGCAGCGCATAGTACTAGTCCTTACTCAACAGTAAATACAGATGATCTTTCATGATCTTTTCACAGGAATCAAAACTAAGGAAGCTCTTGGAGTCAATTATTACATAGAGTGTTGCATTTCAGAACCAACGTCATCCAATCAAACAACTGATTTCTTAGGTGTAATTAAGAACAGAAATGGACAGAAAGCCACTCGATCTCTAAACCGAACATCCCGTATTACTTGGTACAGTATTCATTAAATAATGCTATTTCACTGAAGCGTTATGTAATATCACTACATAAATGGTGTCCCTAGGGAGCAGCAAGGGAACAGAGAAAACTAAGCGGGACCTTGTAGAAGAAAACCTTTATCAGTGTTCTTCCAAAGCTTTACCTTCTTCCCTTTTCTGATCTTGAACAAACTGTGCTGCCTCAACTTATGGATCCCTAGTGAGGAAAACGCAGGACCATTCCTGGCAAAATTAAGAGGCGTCGTATCATATTTATACTCCCCGCTGTACGTTTCATTCCTAATTCCCAGATCCGCCCTTCTCTTTCTTTCGTTCCTCTTCTCAGCACTCGACACGTGATCATGAAGTACAGCATTAACCATTCAGGGCCATTCATGAATAATCCCACTCTCATTTGGGAGGAGTGACAATATGTTGTGTTTTGTTTTTTTTAACACATGTGCAACAAACTGGCACACAGGCGAAGAGTGTGTGGAACAGGCTGAAGACACGTCCTTGGCAGACAAGCCCTTTGCCTTTTATTACAAGGTGCGTGTAACAATGAAGGTGATTTAAAATGGATTTCATGTAGCGGCAAGACAAGGTGTTCTAGACTCATGGCAGCTGATAGTGCTTAAAATGACAGCTCTGAATTGAGGACTGAAAGTAGCTGAAATATTGCTACCTAATATGTGTCACACACCTGCATAAATATTTATACCTTGTATGTGAGCTTTCGACTTGGGAAACCTGAGTACTGCTTCAATCAGGCAGCAATGGTACTTCATCCATGCTATCTCCATTTAACCCCTCCACTACCTCCATGAGATGGAAGCTTAAGCCTGTCACACTAATGTGCAGTCAAAGCACTCTCTCTCCAACGCATTCATATCATCCTCTTCCGTCGCCACTCCGAGCGCCGATTCCTGGAAGCGGATGTTCCCGCTGCTGTGAGGTGGTGATCCCTCAGCCCTACCCACTGTGCTGGGCCCACAAACATCTGGAGGTTCGCCTAGCTGCCTGGAGTGAGAGGTAGAGCCCCCGCCGAGTCTTGGGGGGGGTGCTCCACCACAAAGCCCTTCCACAAATACACCCTGAAATACATTAATGCCTACTGCACATGTAGTGCACACACAGAGTCTTGGCACGCTTTTTAATTCTGTAAAAAATGCTGCAAATTTCTTGGTTTTATAACAAAAGTCCATCAACAAGCAATGTTTAACATATCTGCACGTGGAGATTTTCTATTTAAGTGTCATTTTTTTTTTTTACTGATTCATTCAGTTTCTGTTCTTGCCATTTTGCTGTTGCAACTGTAGTCACTGGCTCCCAAAGGGATACTAAACACAGAAGTTTTGTGTTTTATGTTATTGCAAAGGTGTTACTAACTAAAAAACATCCAGTGTGACAGCTTGTCAACTTACTTTTTTTTTTTTCCCTCAGAGCAGCTCTTTTAGAACTATAAATTGGGTTTCGGTTTACTACTACCTGAAATAAAAGTTTTACTAGTTGTTTGTAATGTGCTGTTATATTTTTGCAAACAAGCAAAATAGTGATTTTTTTTTGTTATAAATATCACTACTGAATTAAGCAAGCACGACATGCCTTTCTGTGAGCCTTGTATGTGCTAACTGGAACCACCTCTTAATGAATAGACAACGAATATGAATTTTGTTTATAGCCCAAAATAGGGGCATTATGTCATAACTTGGGGGTGGGGGGGGGTGCGGCATAGTAGAATTCAGAGGTAATCCTCTGAACTATAGTTTTATACTTGCCTATTGATAGCATGTCTATTGTCTATTAATAGCATCTATTGAATTGCAGTGCCAAGAATTCAGATTTAAAAAAGAAAAGACAAGAAAAGCACAACAGAAATGGGTCTATGCTACATATGTCACATGCTACATATGTCACATGCTACAGCCACACTGACAGGACACATCCTCCCTTCGTCCTGCAGGTTTGCTCCGGCCCATGATGAAATTATACAACGCTTCATATATACATTTATAAAACAAGGAACAACCTCTGACATGACAGGCATCAGTTGCAGGGGAAAAAATAAGCTATTACCTGTTAGCCAGGAGTGTGCTCAAGGTCAGCGGACTCATTCCCAGATAAGCCGGCAGCAGTTGGGTCCAGTCCCAGTTCCATTCACTTATGGCTGACTGTTGATGTATGGGAGAAAGCCATTGTTAGTTATTAATCAGAGTTAATATGATCAGTAAATTAGAGCTCCAGCTGTGGTGGACTAACTAAGAAGGAGGGGGTTCTGAGCAGAGACTCCGACAGATGATATTCATCATGTCTGCACAAGAAGGTTTTTATTCCAATAAGACAGCAATTAATTTATAAATCCATTTGGGGATGTAGCCATCATTTATAAGAAGATAAATCAATTTTGGAGAGTCGTTATTCTTCAAACTGTTTTAATGGCGCCCTGCCCGGCCCCCTACGAAAGCTGGAGACAGGCTCTTTGTTGGGAAAGCAAATAAAAATCTGATTGCTTTGATTGCTGAAATGTCACTGTTAACTCCGGGCAGAATTTTATTGACAAAAGGAGAAGAAAACAACTACCTCTTGATTGATGGCCGTGACTTTCCCCCCCCCCTATTTGATTTGACAAACAACAAGGCCACCTAAAGCACACTAGGCGGTTTAATCATTTTCCTAATAGGTTGTTTTATGTGCGGAAATGCAGCCCACGCTGAAAAGGAGAGACATTTAAGTGTGATTTCTGAAAAAGGCGGCTACCAGGAAACACCCACATGCTTCTTATAGTGGGAAAATGGTGAAAAAAGGAAGATCACTATACTATATAAATTACCCATATTACTATTCCAAACAATTCACATAACCGAAAAAACCTTTTACGGCTAATTTACAGTCTTACATTGTGAGGAATGAGAAAGGTCTAGGGAAAGAAATTTTGTTGACAGGCTTTAAGAAATTGGCCTTTTTAATGTCTAAAGCGATTCAAAATTTCCTTTTCCATTCCCTCTTTTAATGTTTCTTTAGTCTTTTGTCGCTTCTACCTATTAAACTATTGCTCTGAAAAACGACCTACAGAGAATTGCAAAGTTCACATTGAAACATTCAAAAAGCTGTCAAAACTTTAACACACGTCACCGTTTCCACCTCCACAGAGAGAAATCTTTCGATGAGAACTTTAGTGGCCTTGACATAGTTCCAAAGCTACCTCACTGTGCCCATGACCTGCTTCAAGTGAAACAATCACGTAAAAGATCATGTTCAAATAAATGCACTCAAATATTTGGAGGTACCAGCTGTGCCAAAGTACCTATATACCTTTCAAAAAGTGAATAAGTCTACAGAATGGCAGAAGAAATGTAAATTAGTTATTGAGTATTATGGATTCGAAAAATCAAAAACTATTATTTTATAAGACATTACAACAATTCACCCACCTGTGAAAATTCCTTGGACCCGATGTGCTGAAAACAAGTCAGCGGGTTGAAGTCTGGTGGACCAGGTTCACTGGCCTGGCTGAAGTCCACCATCCTCTGAGGGGCGTCTGACTGACCCCGGGGTGCTTCTAGCAGAGCCTTCAGCAGATCCTTCAAACACGACAACAGGAAGAAATGCCAGCGAGAAGATACGCCGGCAGTGGGAGGAAGCCGTGTGATGTAGCGACAAAACCGCCAATTCCAAAATGAAACCTGGACATTCGCTGCACACCGGGGACCCGAAAGACAATTCGAGTGTTTAGCGCCTCTCCAATGTTTTCATCGTTATTTTTATAGATATGATTCATTTCCCTCATTCCCAAAATTAATGACCTTTCAGAAGTACAAATTAATCAGACAGTACATTAATAGAATGGGAAAAGGACACTCAAAAGGACAGGGTATGTATAGATACAGTACAGGCAGAAGTTTAATCATAACTTTCTTCCTAATTTCCCTCTCTGCGGCCGTTCTAAGGGTAAGCGAGTCGAAACTCGAGACATACATCACACATCCATCTTTCACAGCTGCCAGGCCACCCCCCTCTCCACTCGCCCTGTCCTACCTTTGACCTTATCTGGTGAGTGGGGGCTGCAGCTTGAGGCCTTACCGGACACCAGTGGTGACTCTAACCTTTCTACTGTACACACTTTACAGCTCAAAGCACCAGCGCTCACCCACAGTCCATCGTCAGGCAAATGCATCAGATATTTCCCACATATTTTTTCCCATTCTAAAATAAACCCCTGATATAAGGTAAATGCCTGTTTATTGTCTAATCCTGTTTATAACTGCTTCTGTAATGCTGAGATTTCCCTTTGTGGATTAAAAAAGTAATCCATTAAGTTATCTTAATTAATTTAATTTTAATTAGGTGATCAGTGGTCATTGTTGACACGGTAAGACTTTACTTAAAGTCTGTATGCGTAACGCATTATAGATACCTTATATACCATAATGCATTATAATGCATTCATAAAATATTATAAACATGGCTATAATTATTCATAAGAAGGCATAAGACATTATACCCATGTTTATAATACTTTATGAATGCCTCATCTATAATGCACTATAAA